>VUYV01000112.1:340692-364770 GCA_008711295.1 Anarhynchus alexandrinus | reverse complement strand
GGGCCGGTGCGTGCGAACACCGCCCGTGTCGCGGCGGGAGGGAGGGAGGAGGAGGAGGAGATGGAGGAGGAGGAGGGGAGGGGATGCCAGCGCGAAATCTGGTCAGCTTCAAACCATCTGTTGCGGGAGCTCCGGCTGCACTTGCCTCCTTTGTTCTTCCCTCGCCGCGGGCTTGTGCTTCCCCAGAGTTAGTTGCCTGGGTTTGGGCTGTTGTTAGGTTTTGGGGTTTTTTTTAATTATTATTACTTATTTTATTATTTTATTTTTTTGTCTCGCCCTTTCGCTCGGCGCTACTCGCCTGGAAAGTTGGTGGCGGTGTCGGAGGTGGTTGGNGGGGTCCTCCCGGGGGGGTCCCGTCCCGTCCCGTCCCCCGCAGCTCCAGCCCCCTCTGCCCGGAGCGGTGGTGTGATGGAAAACGACCCAAATACCGCCCAGAAAACTGACCAGGCGGCTGCCTTCTCTTGGGTTTTGTTACGGCGAATTGTCCCCGGTTTCCGTAAGGAAAAATGACTTCACCGTCCCGCTCTCCCATCGGTTTGGAGGGCAGATGGTGCGTGGCGTGGAGTCGTCCCAGTTAAAAGCGTGAGCTGGAAAAAAAACGTATCCGAACGTAAGAATTACACAGTGGTGTACGTACGTTCCTGGGTCTTCCCTGCAAATTCTGAGGGTGACGTAGGGTCTGACGGGGTTGGCTTTGGTGGTGACGCTACGCGCGGTGCCCTACCTGCCCGCTCGCGTGTCACCGCCGCCGCATCTGCTGCGGGCGGGTCATGGTCGAGCCCGCTCCATCTGCTGTAGAAGAGTAACTCCCTGCCCCTAAAAATTTGATGAATTTATTCTTACAGCGCTCCTGTGAAATCTGCAGGAATAGCCCTCGATTTTCGGGGAAAGATTGACTCATTTAAATACTTCTGAGTGTGATCCTAACCCTTCAGGTTTTCAAAACATCAGCTCCAGCATTTTGGGCACCTGTCCAAACCAAACTGGTGCCCCGTAATTAACAGTAAGTGCGCTTTGGTAGTTTGGCTCTGTGCCTGATCCGCTCTCCTTGCTTAAGTAACTTCCATGGTCATTTTGTATCGTGACTGTCGGAAAGCCACGCACGGAAGGAGGGATTGTACGGGGTTCTGTTCCCGGTTTTCAGAGGGAAGACTGTGCCTGTGGGTGACATATGCAAATGTGCCGCGGTTAATATTTATGAACCTCTTTACCCGGTAGTGGAGCTGATCACCATATCAAAGGGCACCGATATTGCTTTTTAACTCGTGGAGTACTGGCCCTGCTGAGGTCGATATTTAGAAATAACTTTTGTGTTGTAAGTGGGGGAAAAAAAACCCCAATTATTTTCAATTAATGAAGGGTCGTTTTCCCACATGGAGGTTGCTGACAGAGCAATGGGACGGGCTGGTTGGGTGGCCCAGCACCTGGCACTGGAGGTGGCTGGTGGTGGGCTCTTTGGAGCATCCCACTTGCCTTATTAAGGGAGGCTCCAGCTGGACCTTTAATTTGTTTCTCTGTTTGGTCAGGAAGGCAAGTGATTTTAATAGAATTTAACGAGGATTAAGCTTAGCTCAAGCTTTCAAACTGTGTATCATGATATTCACTGTTAGTTGGCCTTTGATTTTGCTTTTATGGCAAGTGCTGATGCACGGTGGTTTTCTGGACTTGGGCTGAGGAGAGGGCATTCCCAGAATCTTTAGCTTTGAAGCATGATACTTGATGTGACTTTCTTGTTTTCAGGTTTGAATCATGCTGCTTAGTCCTTCTCTGTATTTGTAATCACTTGTTGGTTGCTCTAGCTGCTAACGAGCATGTAGTGTTCACAAAGATGTGTGAATTGTTCTGAGATTTTTTTTTTTTAAACAACTCTAATTAAAATCTAATGGCTTGAATTTAATTAGCTGTCCGCTAAATGTCTTTTAGGAAGGCCATAAATTAATGTAATTTAGAATGAAATGTAAAAATTAATTAAAATTGTTGTTGGCAAACCCATGCTATCTATGTATGTGTGTGCTCAACCAGTCAAGCGAGCTTATTAGAGAGCAAGTTGTCCTTTTAATGTCTCCTGTCATTATCTGGAAGGCAAAATGTTATTACAGATTGTGCCCTCCAGCACAGGCAGAAATACCTTCTTACATGTCTCTTGCAGTTGAAAATACTTTACGCAGCTGTTTTCTTTTGGCTTCCACATTGAAATTTTTATGAGAATAAACAGATGAAAGAAACCATTTTATATGTAATTTAGAAAATTGTTTTGGTTATTGGTTTAGTAAATGCTTATGTAGCACTCTAAGAGGGTACAATTACTGTATAAAGTAAAAAAATCTATGTATTATGAGTTAACTTGCGCAGCTGAAATAGGTATTGATTTACTCTTGATAAAACACTGAGTTATTTCACATTTACTGGGGCTTCAGTACCTTTGAATATCACTGGTAGCAGAGTGGTTATTGAATCCCATTTATTGTCTCAAGCAGGACATGACAATTGAGCGTTTCCAACGCGATGGTTGTCGGAGGGCTCAATGGGTTTTGGCCATCTGCTTTTTCAGATGCATCCCTCGAAGTGAAAGAATGTGCTTCTGAATGGGAACAAGAAGTCCGGGAACTTGGACCGAGCGCCTGGGCTTCTGCCTCGCGCCCTTGCCGAGACAGGAGCACAGCATGGGTGTCTGGCTCTGGCTCTGCCAAGTTCTCTCGCGTCTGAGGGTCCTGATCAAAACAACCCGAAGGCAGCATCTTCGGGGAAAAGAAAGCACTGTTAGTTCCACCAGAAGAATCAAGCAAGANAAAAAAAAAAAAAAATCTCTTTGTGCTGCACAGTGCTGCCTTGCATCTCATCCACTCTCGCACCAGTGCCCGGCAGCCCGTGGTAGACTGGTTCAGAGAAGCCCAGTGGAGAGGGCTGCAGGACTGTAGAAGGCTGACAGTTTTGCCCACAGTAATTTTATCTTTTACATATCACATGGATTACATTCGTGTACGGCCTTCCTGCTCGCCCCAGCTGTTTTGGTGGGTTTCTGCCTAAATTGGCTTGTTAGAGAGCAGCAGCCCGCCTGGTGGGGGGAGGGAAGGGGTAGGAGCCCTCAGCTGAGGGGAGGTGGGATGTGGTGGCACCGTGTAGTTGGCAGCTCTTGGGTTGGCTTTGCTGTATTGTGAAACTGCTGCAGTGTGCCTTTCTTGGGCCTAAAACATAATTTTCTGGTGCAGCTAATGCCCTCCTTCAGCTGAAAGGTGTCTGAGTGCTGTCTTAATATGAAGCATTTGTCACTGCGTCACTTCTCTGTGGCATCTCTTAAGCCGTTCGTTTATCTTGCTTTCTGTGGGGTTAATTGGCTAAGGTACGAGATCTTTTGGATCCTACTCCATTTAGGCTTATGAAGAGTAAGCCACGACCAGCTGCCTGGGGCTGGTGAGGGGTGCTCTTCCGTGGACAGTTTTCCATTGCTTTTAGCCATCGCATTGTTTTCCCTTCTGAGAAAGCTTCTGCTAATTGAGCTCTGTAACAATAACTCATTGTAAACAAAGATATGGAAGCATTCATCAGATTATGTTAAAAAAATGACTACAGCCATTTCCAAGTTTGTCACCAGCGTATGATAACAACACGGTATAAAGCATTTCAGTAGGGCTCTCTCCGGCCATGAGGCCTGTGGCAGAAGAGTAACTCGGAAAAATAAATGAAGAAGTCTCAACTTCTGAATTCTAACCATGGTTTTTGTGCAGCTGTGCAAGTTGCCCTGAAGCTTAGAAGTGGTCTTTACTGAAAAATTCTTTATGATTGAAAATAGTTTCACAGAGAAATGAAAATCAATCCTCTCTTGAAGTCTCAGGCAAGCAGAATAATTCAAAATTTTTTAAAGGAAGAGTAGCTGAGTTTATGCATTTTTTTCCTAGAGAATCAGAAGGCAAAGGAGAGCTGTAATGACTGAGCAGAGACCAACGTTTTGCTGTGCTGTTGATGTTATTGGAGGGAGAACTGAAGAAATAATAAGAAAGGTTCACTTTTTCATTTTATGTAGGATTTACGTATTGTTCTGTCAGTGTATATGTACCGCTACTAACTGCGGTACCAGCTACTTACTGGAGGGGTGGTGTGTAGGTCAGTTCCTAAATTTTTGGGGGTTTTTTTTCCCCATTTGTTATACTGGGTATTGTATAAAAGTTGCTGGAAAACGCTCCTGTTGCGTAGGTGTGTCAGGTCTGCATCAGGCAACTGCTGCGGCAGCGTCACGGTATGTGCTGCTGTTCTGTATTTGGGGAGCCAACAGGGTCTGTTGAACCCGTGGCTTTGCTAACACCCAGTAAGACTTCTCGGAAGCCCCCAGCGATGCGCGGGCAGGTACGCTGGAGGGGCCAGGAGGGCTCGGGCAGAGAGGACCTCGTGGTCGCCGGTGCTGTGAGCCTGGCGAGCCTGCGCGCATCATGATTCATCGCTGGCTGGGTTCAGTAGGGAGAAAAATGAGCGAGTGGAATGACTAGCTACAGCACGCTGGGGGATTTGTCATTTATTTGGGCTAGAATATGAAGGTTTACGGTTGCCCGTCTAGACTGCAAAAGCGGCCGTGGTGCTGCAGTGCAGTTGCTCATCGGGACAGGGTGCGTTCAGCCGGATTTCGCGGGGCTCTGTTCGTGGAATTGCTGTGTGCTATTGTCAGTGTGCTCGTCCTCTTGAAAATAAAAGCTTTGGCAGGCTGTCAGTCTGTCCTGCCGGAGAAGGATGGCCTTGGTTGGTGCCAGGGGTGATTAAGCTGCAGCAGCAAGGAAGGCAAGCTGTTTGCTTTAGGAACTCTGGGGTGGCCCACCTTTTGCTAAATGGGGCTTTAGTTAATGGGCAGCGAGGAGGAACCCTGTGCTCTGTAGCCAGCTGAGAAGCAAAGGATCTTGTGTTTAAAAAACAATCCTTTTTATTTATTTTTTTTTCCCCTGCACAGAGCAATTGGCAATATTTGGCCTGGGAGTAACACTCTTGCTTTTAAAAACAAAAAAAAAGAAACAGAATTCCAAACACAGGAGTCTCCACTAGAAAGACTTATCTTCTCTCTCCTTTAGAAAGGCTTTTAATGCCAGGGATGCTGAGAAGAGTTTTTGGCCTCACAGTGTGTTTTTCATACTCTTTAACTGAATAGCTTTGATACGGGAAGTACAGTTATCTGACAGGATTTTCTCTTGCCTGAAGAACCTACTCTGAAAGGATTTTTTTTCCCCCCTGTGCTTTATATCATGAGATATGTAAGAGGGGAAAAAAATTGGTCAAGAACGGTGCTCTTACAAATCCTCTGAAGCATCGTTCTGTTTTGTAAGTGGCATTATGCTGCTAATTGTGCTGTTAGTAATGTACAGGGAGATCTGTACGTCACTCCTCCCTCTTCAGAGTAGCTGCTTCCCTTCTTGGTGTGGTTTCTATCAATTACTGAGGTTTATTTTCCCCTCCTCTCTTTAGGTCCTTGCTAAATCTAATCCTTAATGAATACAGTTTTAAGGCCAAGAATGCTGTTCTTGTTTTACCCACACATAATGTCATAAGAAGGGTGTTAGGGGGTAATTAATTTTGTAGCACGTGGCATGTGTGATGACAGTGCAAGTCTCTGCCCTTGTTGGTGTTGAGTGTTTCTAGTAGGGACGTTCCTCTGTTTAGGAGATGAGAATCACCTGATAAACAACTTATAAGCTTCACGAACTTCCTTTTCAAGAAATCTTTCTACAGTTTCTTACGAGCTCAGGTGGAGCCACCGCTCGCCTCGTTTTTCCTCTCTGTAAACAAGTGAGCACAGGCACCAACAGTTTGAAAAGGAATTGTTAGCCTTTTTTTCTGTCATCTGCTCCTTGAAATGGATGCAGAATTCTGGTTTTCTAGCGTTTTCTTTCATCAGGTGCGGGAGGATGGATACCTGGAAACACCACGGGGTGATGTGCAAGCTTTTCTGAGAGTTTTGAGTCGTCTCTAGGAAACAGACGTATGTGCACTGAGGTTTGCAAAGGTTGTGTTCAGGGGAGAGCTTGCAGTCTGAGCTGATCAGTCAGTCAGTCAGTGGCAGTAAATGGGTGGTGCTGCTGGAGGGGTGGGATGTGAAGAGAGACACCAGAGACGTTAAAGGCCCGAGTTTATTGCTAAATCTTGGAACATGTGGAATGTTTTTCTCTTCTGGTTTTGCTCTTTTTTTTTTTTTTTCCTCTTCTTCCTGGTTTTTGTTTTTCTTTTCTTCCTGCTCCCCTTTACTTCTTACTTTTATTTAATTTTTTTTTCTTTTTGCTCCATGTTGTAAGTGTGCATGCTACATACCATCAGTGAATATTACAATATTCTTCCTAAGCTTTCTGCCCTGAGACTTCTTACTGAGTTGGATGAACTGGGTTTTTGTATTTGTTTTTTTTGATTGTTTTGCCTCTTAGTGGGTTTCCTCTTCTTCTCAATAGTTTCAGCCTAACTTGTTTACTAAATATAGCTGTGTCTTGATGTTCTTTAACTATTGGTTTCCCGACTCCTGACTTTTTAGTATCTATACTGCTATACTTTGCATGACAGTGGTGTTCCTTGGGAAGGACAATTTATTTTTGTTTTTAGCAAGTGTTGGAGAATCCAGTTTCTTTCTTCGGTGGTGATCTATGCTGCCTTTCTGCCCCATCTAATGATGCGGATTGCATGCTTTTGGCAGCTTTTAGGCAAGATACTTTTGAGTGCAAATCTGTTTTATTGTAGCAGTAGGCTTACTTTTTGTATTTAAATAAGTTTTTTCTTTAGCTTTCTGGAGCTGCTTGTACATGTGAGTGACTCTTAAGCATAATAAAAATGCAATAGAAGTGGCAAGAGGTGGGAGCAAAGTAGTTATGTTCTATAAACATTGGAGAGGTACAACTACCTTGGATTTCAAATGTTGTGTTAAATGGAAGAAAAATACTCACTGTTGTCTCTCGCCTGATTCTCTCGTGTTTCACTGAAACTCAGCTCGTAGCTGTGAATACAGTGCTCCAGCCTGGAGTTGGTTCCCACTTCTCCTGCCAGTTTCTTTGGGCTTAAAAAAAAAAAGGGGGGGGGGGAAGCTGAGCTGAAACCAAACTGTTTTATGTTTGAATGTATTTTGGACTTGTGTAAACAGTTTTAATGCATCAAGCTGAATTGGCAGGCTTTCGTAATCCTCTGGGAAAATTGGGAGTTTGAAACCCAGTGGATAAATTAAAGTCACAAATGCTTCTAAGCCCCAGATTTGGCTCCCTAAAGGGACGCTGTAAATTAGTTAGGCCTAGAAATGTGGTTTAGTTAAAGTAAATGAAAATGCTTTTTCATGAGAACTTCATAATTTTTAAGACAAAAGAGTTGGATTTCTGTATTCTGAGTTGAGGAAACAAAAGCAAGAAAATGGCTATTAATGAGAGAAATTTATATTTGCTGTCCAAACACAAGAGGTAATGATTTCACCACTTTTTATTTTTTTTAATGAAATTATGACATAAGAGTAATAGAAATGGTTTTAAAATGCATAATTTCAGTCAGCTGCTGAGGTAAGCAAGCGCTCACAAGCGTAACTGAATTAACAATCCCAAATATACATAAAACAAATTGTAGCACTGTTAGATTGCTTACAGTTTACTGTATGGTAATTTTTTTTTTTTCCTCTTTGGAGAACAAAAGAAAAGTGACGCTTTTAGGTCAGGGTTCTGATGAGCTTTGCGCCCATCACTGTACAAAACAACGGCAGTAGAGTGGGCTGTGGTTTGTTTCCTTCCCCCTTATTCACGGTCACAAGCAGACCATGCTGTTTTCTTAAGAGGTTTCCTGTTGTGTGCGTTATATGGATCTTTAGTTGATTAGACCACTGAATTTCATTGGCAAGTTCTGCTTAAAAATGGCAGAATAATGTCACCTCCAAAAACTAACCATGCTTTTTAGGCTGTTACTATACATCTTGCGGCACCTTTGGCTTTTATAACTAACAGACAAGGAATCATAGACTTAATCCTTTAGGTGGGGCATGGTTGACCTAACTCCTTTCCAGGAGCAGTAGATACTGGAAACCTGACCATGCGGAATGGAAGGAAAAATGTTGCTGTTAGAGTTTTTCCTCACACCTCTCTTTGGTTTGATGTAGCTGTGGTGAAATGCACGAGTCGGAGCAGTTCTGAGATAACTGCTACACATGTATGTCTGGGCTTCCCTGGGAGAAAGGTCTATTTTGGATGCGTTAACATGCATCACAACTGTTGTGGTTTGGAGTTTTTTTGTATGCAATTTGATTGAATGGCATTTCGGGAGAGCATTCCTAAAAATGTGCTTCTCTGTTTTCAGAGAGGTGTGGAAGGGAGGAACCTTTAGTGGTAGGAACCATAAATTAAACTCTTTCAGCTGCAAGATTCAGAGACATGGCAATACTCACATCTGCATAGTATCACTTAGCTTTTTTAAACAAGAGCTCTAACAAGGAGAAAATTACAACTTTGTTTAGCTGTGAACTTCTGCATTGAACTCCATTGCCTCCTCTCCCAATGTGTACTGTGCAAATGCCATCAGAGAGATCTAGCAGGAAATCAGTGGTTTTGTGTGGCCGTAATGCTTTCTTTCTGAACTCTAAACATGTCCGTTAAAGTCATGAGGCAAGGGGGACAACAATAACAAGCAGTCCAAACTTTTTGCCTTTTTTTTTTTTTTTGCGTAGGATAAATATGAAAGAGGTCCGAGTCCCTGTGGACAGGTTTGCAATAGCTGTAATAAGTACTGCTTTGAGATCCCTCTTGTTTTTAGACTCGCGTGCGTTGGGATTGGGCTGAGGGAGGATTTCGGTATGTCTGTTTTCTAAATGCTTAACGGGTGGGATGGCACTTTTCTGTGAAAATGAAATGACTTGTTGGCAGCGTTCTTCAGGCAGAATTTCCTGTGTTCCAGTTTGTGCCCATTGCCCCTTGTTCTGTCACTGGGCACCGCTGAAAAGAGTCTGGCCCCATCCTCTTGACACCCACCCTTTAGATATTTATAAGCATTGATGAGATCCCCTCTCAGTCTTCTCTCTTCCAGGCTCAACAGACGCAGGTCTCTCAGCCTTTCCTCATAAGAGGTGCTCCAGTCCTTTGACCAGTCCGTGGACCTCCACTGGGCTCTCTCCAGTAGTTCCTTGTCTTTCTTGAACTGGGAAGCCCAGAACTGGACACAGTACTCCAGATGTGGCCTCACCAGGGCAGAGTAGAGGGGGAGGATGACCTGCCTTAACCTGCTGGCCACGGTCTTTTTAATACACCCCAGGATACCATTTGGCCACCAGGGCACATTGCTGGCTCATGGTCAACATGTTGTCCATCAGGACTCCCAGGTCCCTCTCTGCAGAGCTGCTTTCCAGCAGGTCAATCCCTAACCTGTACTGGTGCATGGGGTTATCCCTCCCTAGGTGCAGGACCCTACACTTGCCCTTTTGGAACTTCGTTAGGTTCCTCTCTGCCCAACTCTCTAGCCTGTCCAGGTCTCACTGAAGGGCTGCACAGCCTTCTGGAGCATCAACCACTCCGCCCAGTTTTGTGTCATCAGCAAACTTGCTGAGGGTACACTCTGTCCCCTAATCCAGGTCATTGATAAATAGGTTGAACAAGACTGGACCCAGTACTGACCCCTGGGGAACACCACTAGCTGCAGGCCTCCAGCTAGACTCTGCGAATGGTCAGGTAAAAGCATTAAATAGGTGTGTATCCATATCCATTACTGCTCGAGTGTCAGCAAGGGCACTAGAGGTCCCCTCTTCAGTTCTTGAGGTGAACGTGCTCACCAAGTGGGTGAGCTGTACCTGGTGGGTACAGCCAGGTGACTGGGATGCTCTGTGGATTGTAAGCCAAGGAGTGTCAGTGATGTGCCTTCTCCAGGGGGTTACCATACCATGGAGGAATGCAGATATAGAAATGCATCATCTGAGATGTCTTATACGTGTGTGCAAGAGAGTTGGGAGCTGTTGTGTCAAGAGCTCTGTCCTCATCCCGTGGTGGGTTTGGGAGGAAACCATTGCTGACGCCCAAGTTCAGTAGAGCCTCAGGTGGTGCATCTCCAAAATCTACCCAGCACATTAGTCAGTAATTGTATTACAAATTATTACACGTTTTTATGATTTCATTTGAAAACTTTCAAAGTGCAGAGAATACAATTAATTTCTGTGTAAGGTTAACTATCCAGCCTGAAGCTTTTCCGTGCTAGCTGGTTTGGATGCAAAGAAAATAGGTCTAAGTTTGCAATCTGCAAATTTATAAACTCTGATGTTTAGAACAACTGCAGCCAAGAACTGAAAAACAATCCAACTTTGTTCATGATGTGGGAAAATACATGCTAGAAGTTATTGTTTAATGACAAATTTAATTCTAAAATAGACTTCCATTTTTTGTTTTTTAGATGCCAAACCTGTAGATTCTAATAGTTGTTAGTTATTTAAATTCTGTTGTGGATGCAAGTCTTTGTTTTAAGATGCATTGTATGGAAAGCACCTATTTGTAGTTGGTAACAGTGCAAATATACCAAATGATTTACTTAAAGACTTCAGTGTAATAAAAGTTTTGTTGATTATATGTGCTGGCGTTGGAGGGAGGAAGTGGGAAAGGTACTGGTGCAGGTTAAGGGAGTTAAATATTCCAGGTAGTCTTTGTTGATTGCTTCTTTAGAACTGTTAGCTACATAGGACGTATGGCACAGGAGGGAAAAACCCCTCCTCTCCTGGTCTTTTGAGTGTGACAACTTAATAGTTTAGATTGAATATTTGCAAGAATCGTACCTGTAAGAGGGGGTAGTTCTTGTTACGCGGTTGCCTGCCCTTCTGGGCTTGTTGGCCAAACAGCTTCGTCGCTGTGGGTCTCGCAATTATCTGGGGTGTGTTTTGAACGATTTTTTTGAAGGTAGCTTGGCATATGGTTCTACTTTTCCCTCTGTTGCTGTTCAAGTAGAGAAATGGGATCCTGTACTTCAGTGCATCAGTTAAACATTCTACTAGAAGTTCTATTTAAAAAATATGTACAAAATAAATTTTATCCCTACTTGGGGATAAAACCCCCATGTGGATTTTTTTTTTTTGTGCCAGTCCAGCAATATTTTCTGTGATATCAACATGCTTGTTGTGCTTGCCTGATTTCGCGCGCCCTTTCGCAGTAAAACCGCTGACCTGTTCCTGCTTTATGCCTCTGTGGGAACCTGAATTCCAGCCCTGAGAGAGGCAGGGTGGAGGCTGGCTCGAATTCGTAGAGGATGCTGCGATCCTCCTTCTGCAGCGGAACCCGTGAACGGCACTTGTGAACTTCTAAGACGTGCTGAGGATGGTGGCAGGAAAAATGTAAGGTACTTGCAGGCTCTGTTCAGTGTAAACTTATTACCGAGGTAACTTTGGTGCGAAGGTATTCAAGCTGTGGGCATCAGATTGCCAGTTGTTATCCATCTTTGAGTGCTGCAGAATGGTTTCTTTTGGGTTAAATATCCCGGTGTGCATTAGGAAACGCAGAAAGCATGGTTCGTTTGGAGGAGCCTTACATTGCTTTTTCATAGGGATAGTTTGTCAGTGAGTTGTATGGTATTGGGTGGGACTTAATCTGGCATCCTGTTTTCTGAACTGGGATAAGTTGTTTGTTTTTTTTTTAATATAAAGTAATCTGATTTTTGAACAGATTTTTTATCATTCATTTTGTATGCGTGTGCCAAGCTTGTGGTTCTGCTACAAGAAAGTGTATGTGTGTGTTGCGCTCTGCTCTTAGGGGAATATAGGGTTGGGAGAGTATTTAATTTGAATTTTAATTATCAAATGTTGAAGCGGTCATCCATCTCAACCATGAAGAGCGTAAGCTGTTTGCTACTGTGCTAAGGTATTTCAGAACACACGCCAGCTGTGCAAGCGCCAGGCAGGGTCTCTTTCCCTGAACCTGCGCAAAGCTTCGCAGCTGCATCCGTGACCCGATCCTGAACATGGCTGGAGGCGCGGGAGGCTCCGACCTGCGGGATGTACCTGTCTGCTCGCAACCCGGGGCGCTCGCCTGGGACCGGCCAGGAGTTGTTTTGTGGGAGGGAGGCAGTTGCTCAGTGCGTCTCTAAACCCAGTGCCAACCTGCAGCTTCCCCTCCCCAGCCATCACTCGGGATTTTTTTCCTATTGCTTTTACAGGGGGCTTGGGCCTTTGATGCCTCTGTATTGGGTCCCTTTCCCTCCCATTTATTTGTCAGGTCTTCCTGTTTTAAGTGGTACTGAAAGTGTGGGCCATCAAAGAGTTAAACGTCTGTCCTTTAACTCAGATATTTATGGGCTGTAAACTATGCATTTGAAATTCTGGCTATGCTGAAGTCAATAAAATAATTAAAAAAAAAAAAAAAAGAGTCCTGTTGGTGTTGACAGAGCAGAGATTTTTACCGCCCTGAAGGAGGCCCTGTTCCTGTCCTTGTCCTGCTGCGGTTCTCAGACTTTTCTTGTCTGGGTGCAGGGATTCCCCGTTGTCCCCTGCACTGGCAGAGCTGGACACTGCTCGCTTCCCTGAAGCCTTACAAATTTGGGGTAAGGGCTGGGGAAAGGTAAAGAGGGGAGGTGTGATGTCTCTGCAGGTGAGATTTAAACCCCAGGTGGGACTTCACTTATTTGATCATCTTCCCCCTTCCTCCTCCCCCCTCAGAATATCTAAATACAGTGATTTGAAACCTTCAGAAATATGGAAATGAGAACTACTGTTCGTGCGCTTTCTGGATATCGGTTCAATTATTGCCTAGCTAAATAATAGAGGTATGTGTGTAGAGGTTCTTGCTAACATGCTTTTAATTATCTGTGTTTACATAATTATTATTTGCAGTAGAAACTTCAATTTCCTGTTCCTGTAGCTATAGCAGCTTTACCAGTAAAAGGGCTCTAACTTGGCTGCTGTTTCTGTGAATTAATGGCAACTTTTGCTGTTTACTTTTTATAGACCACAAAGGGATGTTTTTCCAAAGCTATAGATAAAATGACAAAGGGAATTGCGAGAAATCAAAAGGGATTTGACAATAAAGCATACATAGAGTATTTGCAGCATACAGCATGGTTTGTATTTATCAGTATATGTGCATTTGTGTTTGATCTGCCGTTCAGCCTTTTAGTTGAAGTTAACTTGAATGGATAAAATTTGAGTAGTCTTATTTTTGTTTCCAGAACTAACTGGGAAGCTTCCATACTTTGGTGTGTATGTATATATTTCCAGTTACCCCCATTTTATTTAAAAGGACTGAAGTCTGGCCTTTTTAGTTCATAATTGAACATTTCAAAGAATGGTAACACCTTACGTTTTCGGCAGCATTGGCAACAGGTCTTTTTGACTTCTGCAAAAAATGCATAAAATCATTATATAGTGCTTCTATAATCTAATTAAGGTATACACACACAGCTGAAGCATTTATTATGTTATGTAGCCGTATTTTCAGGTACTTCTTGGATGTGTTATTAATATGTCTTATTCGTTTTCAATATTATTGGTTCTTATTTATCTTATGCATTGTAGTATGTATTTTGTTTTTGCAAAACTTTAAGCTAAACTTTGAAGGTAGCTTTTTTGCTCTTTGCCATGTTGCTATTTACAGGTCTTTTGCACACAATGTACAGATTAAAACTCAAATACCTTCAAAGTTAAACTAATCAGCAGGTAAAAGAAGATAGAAATCTTTACTAGAAAGAAGTGACTTGCCTAAGGTTAACAAGAAGCTACATTTTGGCAAACAACTCTTCTGTACTATCATATGATCTTTGTGTATGTATTTTTAGAAGAAAAATGGGTTGGGTTGATGTCATCTAAGGAGTTTCCTGTTCACTCTTAACTCTTCTTCATCAGCTTAATTACCGTGGGATGTTACGGACCCTTGAGTTGCAGTACTGGCTGAACAGCCTTGGGTACCAGCTTCTGCTTTTGATCTGCATCATTCTCTACTGTGGAAGAGGGGTGCAGAAATGACCGTTTCATAATGATTTTCATCATCTGTTTTCATCAGCTTTGATGTATGTGTGTTAACGTCCCCTCTTCTGTGCAGTGCGTAGTACGTGTTGTGTCCAGTGTTTTCTTCTAAGTCCCATGAGGAGTGGGTGGCCGGTGGTCTTCAGCCACACACTACCCATGAGCACCAGCGTGCTGGGAAGCAGAGCCGGGTCCCTGCCAGGGTTTGGGGTAACCCGTCTGGGGGAAAACCCTCCAGGTGCTGCTCAAGGTGAAAACCATCCCTGTGGCTGTTTGTTAACCCCACTGCATGTGTGGCCCTGAGCCGTGTCTGGGGAAGCTGGAGGTAGGTCGTGCGACAGCAGACTTGTGTTTGCATGAGACAGGGGTAACTTCATGATCTGGTGGTACACAATGTGGCCCCCTGTGTTTTCCTACTGTGCTCTTGGTTATCATGGGCTATTTTATGTCACCTCACCCTTTTTCTCCTTGGATGCTGACTTTGAATGGTTTCAGCATTATACAAGCAATTTTCTGTCTCCTGGAAGCAGCTGTTAGAACAGGTTTTAGGAATTTAACTTTTGTGCTATATTAACCATCAATATCCTCAAAATGGAAATCTGAATCATGTTGATGCTCTGAGAACTTGACGTGTTGCTGGGCCATTTGCAGGGAGTGTAGAGCAGGAGGGTGCTGGTGCTGTTGCTGCTGCTCTGTACTGGCGGTTGAGTCCAATAAGGATCTTCCTTCGGTTCTCCTCTAACAAGAACCATCCTTCTTATTTAATAAGATGATGGCTGCCACATGGCTTTCTTCTTTCCCCTCTTCCCTTTTAATTTTGCATGTGCATTTATGCAGTAAAAGCATGAGGAAGACCATTTTCTATACTGTTATAACGCTGAAAGTAGGTACCTTTCTGCTTGTTTTTAGGGACAGTTTGCTCACAGTTTAGTGAATTAAGAAAATGTTTTGTTGATGTTTGTAAACTATACTCCCAGAGTTCCTGAAAGTTCTTACATTTGTGGGGTTATTGTGATGTTTGGATTCCACCCCCCCCCCCCCCCAAATGGTTAATGCATTTTAAGATGACTTTTAACTGTGGAAATATTACACAACTTAGTTTTGCAAAATAAAACTATGTTTTTTTAACATATGACATACAATCTTATTTTAAAAGAATTTGTAGTGGAGAAGCTTTTTTTTTATACTGTAAGGTATGTTCCACTTCGTTAATCATTATGGTTTGATTATTTTGTTTGATGTGACTCATTTTTCCAAGGACATTTATTGCAGTAATTACACACGTACAACAGGAAGCCTAGAAGGAAGTGCAACATCAGATCACTGAAGATTCTCTGCTGCTTTTACAGCTGATTTTTATGTTTTGTGGTGTTAAAGTTAATGATTTCTTGCTGTGCATGTTCTGTTTCACATGCACAGTGTATATCATGTCTGCTTTATCACTGAGAATATATTTTTTTTTAACCCACATGAGTCAACATAATTGGTAGGAAACTTATCTTCGGTTTTGTAATTGAACACACAGTTGTACTTAATTGCTTTCAAGTGCTGCTTCTCTTGTTGATCTACGAAGTGACCTGTAGTAATCATATAGAATAGTTATAATTATTAAGAGGTAGCGCAGCTCTTCTGCTACATATTGTGGTCTTGTTGCCATATGTGTTCTTCTGCAGTAATTTTGCATTCCTCTTTCTGCTCCCTTTTGAGTAAGCCTTAGAGAGGAGCTGCATATTGGGCAGTTCAGCTACTTTCTGCCTACCAGAAGCAGCTCAGTTTTAGTTGTGAGGCAGTATTTGTAGTCCTTTGGTAGGACATTGGTACTGTTTGTATGAAAGCATTACCGAAAGCATCAGTGAGGGTGAAACAGATGGACTCAAGTTCTGGCTGCGCTCTCACTACCTTCCCCTCCTTGGACCACGGATGATGCGCTGCTGCCTTCGGGACCGGGCTTTGCTCCAGGCTCATCCGTGTGGGACCATGCCATGCTGGACCCAGCCTGGTGGTGTTCTCTGAAACTCACGGCTCAAACAGTCTGGTGCGTGAGGCTGTGTTGGAGGACCACAGAGGGTTGGTGAGAGGTCACTTGGGCAGCAGAAGACAAGGGGCTGCCCAGTGCTGTTAAGGGAGAGGGCTCTTGAGTGTGGCCCTCCTGCCTTGGGAAACAAAAGATCTTTTTTATTTTACTAGTCAGCTCTTATAAACCCTCTTCAGATGAAGACTGAGTAATGACTGCGTTTGAGGGCAGAGGGATGAGAAGAATGAAAGGTAAGTGCTCGAAGCTCAAATGATTTTTTTTTTGTACAAAATGTCTCAGATTAGCCGTGTGCCTGTCAGCACAGGTACGTTTCTGCAGAAAATAGGCTAATTGGCTTGCTGTTCATGGGGTTACCAGGAGGATAAATTTGTCACCTTATCTCTGGAGCACAGAAGACATATGAGTCTTACAAGTGAGTGGGCAGGTGGTGGTCTGAAACCTTGGTTTGGAAGGTGTAGAGATAACGCTGTGCTTCTGCCCTGTTGAAGAGCTCTTTAGTGGGGGGGGAAAGTGAGAAGGCGATGCTGAGCTGTTGTGTGGTGCCCACTGCGGCCAGCCCATGGTCTGCTCCCCCTTTGTGAAGACCTATCTCTCCCCGTTGTGGAGCTTCTGTCTGCCAACATAGTAAAGTCAGTTTACTTCTCACCCCAAAGGGGAAGATACCTTCTCCAGGCATGGCTGCGGGGCTGATGCTGCGAGGGAACAAAAACTGCTTGCTGTTGTGATGGAGCAGTTGGGGAGCCAATTGGGTGCTGTTGGACATCCCTGTTCCTCTCTCCAAAACCTAGAAGCTTTCGTCTCCTTCTCTTCCTTCTCCTCCACTACTTCCCTTCCTTCTCATCGCACTGTCCTCAAAAAAACGTGTGTGAAAAGAGAGACCAGGTGCTCCCACCTTGGGAATGGATTTTCCTTTCTAAAGCCTTCAGAGAAGGGTGGATATGTAGCATCAGGCTATGTCGTTGTGTCATCTCAAAAATCATATATAAACAAATGTGTTATGTTACTGGTTTTTGATCCAAACAAAGCCCAACCTTGAACGTGGCTAATGATATCTCACTTGATTATCATTATTTGTCCAGCTGTCCTTGCTAAGGCAGTTACGCATACATTCCAGATGAGAAAATGTATTTTAATTTGATTTTACTGTTGCTGTGTGATAAAAGAAAAAAGAAGCCAACCTTATTCAGTCTCTTAGCGTGTATATGTTTTATGGAAATAGCCTCAAATTAATGAATTAATACCTTTTAACTTAATATTTTGTTTACAAGACCAGATTGCAAGTCCCATATTCTAAAGCTAGCATGTTGTGGAACAGGTAATTATAAGAAAGGCAAATAAGTATCGGATTGCAGAATTTTTCTACATTAAAAATAGGACCATATGTGCCTTTGAATAATTCCAGATGGAAGGCTGCTGATTTATAATTTGTTGTTTTGGATTTAATTTCTTCAGAATTCTTTATTATTTTTTGGGGGGGTAAATAGGCCAATCCATAGGTGTATCACAAGCAGAGTGAAATAATGTATTTGGTTTGCTAGGTGTATAAATCTAAACTTTTCACCTATTTATTCTCCTCTCCCACCCCCAACATTTTGATTGCATAGCAGAGCTATCAGGGGTGTGTCAGGTTTAGATTGGTTGTGTGGACCTTTCTGTATATTATCATTATGTAGTCCCTAAGTGATCATATTTTACAGTATGATTATTTTTTTAATATGTATTTTTAAACATGTTCAGATGCTTATCAAGAGTGTTCCCAGAGTGAATGTGAAACCTTTCAAATAAAAAGGTAAATATTTGAGAAAGTTACATACCCCTGAAAACAATATTATAATGGAAATTGTTTTGCGACCTTGGCTTTGGCTGCCAACACTACTGCACCCTGCAACGGCTTTTGAAAGAAATATACTCTGAGAGCTTGCCAGCTTATTCACTTTAATGATTCCCTTCTAAAAACAAACAAACAAAAAGAATGCAGTACTTTGTGTTTGTCAGGTAATGTTAAAGACATTTTTGTTACAAGAGTAACCATAGAAGTAGGCATAAGCTTGGTTCATGTTGTCAAAGGCAGTGGTTAAATATCCCATCTCAGTAATTGCAGCTGCACTTTCCTGGTAAGGTGAGAAAAATGCAATTTTAGGTTATCGTTAATGAAGTCTTAATTGCTCCTGTATCTGAGGTCGCTTGGGACTCCCTCGCGTCAGGAGTGGTTTGTAGTAATCCTCCAGCGCTGTTACCCTCCTGCCCTGGGCAGCTTGATCATTCCTGATCCCCACAGGGAATGCCCGAATAATGTTTCATGTCCTTATTAGTGCTTGTTTGCTTATTCTTTATGATAAGGCACTAGGATATGCCAAGGTAATTCAGGATGATCGTTGCAGTTCTTACTATGTGTGTCTATTTGTGTTTTCCTTGGGTTTTTTTTGATTTACTACTTCCTCATGCAGTTTTAACAGTATTTCATAAGTCGGTATTATAGAAAATAATAACTGTACCCATGTCAATGGCTTCTTTATTTTAAATTTCACTGGGATCATCTCATGGGGTCCATGCGTGACCTATTAATAACACAGATGATGGGCTTGGCATCAAAAGTGCCTGTTCTAAGTTGCTTTTTCATCTTCATCCTTCCTTGTTTTATTTCTGCTGCCACAGTCAAATTTCTGGAGTTTTAAGAAAGGCTACGTACTGTATTTACTGCATGGCAGAGGAAGGCATAGGATTTAGTCTTGGCCATGACAATTACGAAGTCAGAATATCTGGAAAACTCATTTTCATGGCTGAGAACTTTATCCTTCTTTTACTACTTCTTGGGGCTAAAAATATTGTTCATTGATTATTCAGGAGTCACGTGAAGTATGAAGTAGGACTTTCAGAGCCTTGTGGCTTTTGAGCCTTTAGAAGTTTGCCTCAATGACTTTCAACTGATCGTTGACTACAGAGGTTCTTCGTATTCTTTGTTGGTGTATTAGCTGTTTGTGTCTCCAAAATGTGGAGTTTCTTTATGCAGTGTAAGAAAATGGAGTTCTCTGATATGTCTTTTTCACATTAAATGTAAATGTGAATGAAATGTGAGGGTTTTTTTTTTTTTTAAATCAGATCGATTTCAACCAATGTTACAAGTATGTGAGCAGTAAGAGAGAAATCTTGATTTCTCAAGAAGCATCGTCTTTTATATCATCTTTGTGGAAAAGTGCAATTTGGGGAAAATAGTTTCTGGAGTACAGAACCTACTGTACAGTGCTATTTCTGAAATACCGCTAGGAAAGAGGCCAGGATTAGAAGGAGAGCAAAATTTAGCAGTATGGAGGACTGGGATTGCTAACGGTAAGCATTTTCTCATGCTTCTGACTGTACCATTTTTGCGCAGCAGTCTTTTGGAATGTTCAGGGGAGGGATAATGCGATACGCCTTTTTGGGCTCAGGTACTTCTGTGGTCATCTTTATCTGTGGCTTAGACTTTTTTTTTTTTTTTGGTTCGAATTCTATATTCTAAAGCGTTTTGCCACTTTTCTGTGAAAGTTTTGCCCTGGCCCTTCAACGCCTTAGACAAGAACAGCCCTGCACCGCTGGGTATTCCTGTTGACTGGCTTGTGTCTCCCTTGGTGTGTAAGTTTAAACATGTTCACAAGCCCTTGCGTATGAGGAGGGAGGGTATTTCTGTGCAGTTGTTTTGAGAAACCAGGGAATGAATTAGCTTTTGCAATATTAGGCTTGTTTGTGCAGTCGCTATTGTTAGAAACCCCTCAGAAACGCTGCTTGGCAAATTAAATCCTCCTTACCATTCCAATTCGTTTTAAAATTAAAGACGACTTATTTGGTGAGCAGTTAACCTGCAAAGCTTGCCTTGACACGTAGGGGTGGTTCATGTGTATGGTGCGGTGTTCTTTGCCTGCGTATTTTTTTATTTTTAAACAGCTGATGTAGCAGCGGTGAGGCACCGTCTGGCATTTTTTTAAGCCCTGTGATCATTCCTCTGCGTCAGGGTTTCAGGAAGACACTGTCACCACACCCCACCAGTGGCTCCTTCTTCTCTGGGGACTCCTTTTCCTTGTATTTCCTAGGGTGCCTGTGGGACTCGGCCGTTCAGCAGCATTTGTTTGACTCCTCCTACAAGGCGACAGGATTTTGCTTGGGAGTCGGAAGCCCTTGAGCAAAACCGCTGCAAGCTGAGAAAATCTGCCAGCCTGTGCCCTGGCAAGGGATGGGGGGCTGGTGGGGTGATGGTGTGCACCAACCATCCTCCAGTAACTTAGGATATAAACTGTGTTTTGGAGCAGAAGTGCGTAGATTGTTACGTTGGCACCAGGGAAGATATTGGTGGGGTGGGTGCATAGACGGCGTAAACAAAACGTGGCTGAACCAGTTAATGTTCAGTCTTCCCACAGAAATTGCTTATGGGTGGAAATTGGGCATGAAGAGCACGTGGAAGTAATTTCCTGGAGCTATGAGGAATTAAAATTTGGGAAGAAGAAAGGGGATGATCTAATGGGAGATGCGCTTGCCTCCCCTGACATACCTTTCCACACAAACAAACTGCTCCCTCAGGTGGACATGGGTTATCAGAATGCAAAAGACGGCATTATACCTCTAAGTAAACACTTAAAACATTGAATATACTACATTAATCTATGTAAAACGGAAGACTTATGGAGGAGAAGATGCATTTAGGAGATATTACAAAGCATTTTAAATGCATTCGTAAAGGGAGATGGCAGAGATTACTTTTATTTACTTTAAAAAGTAAAAATTAATTGAAGAAATACCAGATACTACAAATATGATGATCCATACTGTCCTCTCCTACAAAGCAAAAGTTCTTAAGAAAGTATGGATTTTTTTAATATGTAGTAATTTTTATGCTATGCAAATAGTGTGTAGTCTCACTTCTTTAAAGTCTGGGTTGCTACAGGCGATTGCAGTAACCAAAATGTGTTGAAAGATAAGGTGATGCATTGCATAAAAATCCAGAGTATTGTTGAATGACAAAACTTTGTGATACAGTTAATTTCTTCATAGAGAAGTTCCTCTGGGTTACTCAAAAAACATGCCATGGCTTTTGGCACAGATAGGTTTATAAATGGATAATATTCAGTCCAAAAGGAACCTTTGGATTACTTTGCTCTTTCTATATGGATGTGTTCAAAATTTTTAGGCTGAGACCTCTGAAGAGGAAAATGCTAGGCATGTTCTTGATTCTGCAAAAAGTTGATGCCCCTGAGTAAAACTGCTAACAAGAAGAGCTGTAGCTGTTTAAAAATTACTGATAGGCTGGTGTTTTCAGGTTAAAATCCTTAAATATATAGAAATACATAGAAATGTTTCAGGCTTTTGATTCCCTAACTGGATTAGACAGTGGTTTCTCCAACTTTTTTTGGTGGTACAATCTGATTACTTTAATTGTCCAAATAAGAATATCTGGAGTAACGTAAGGAGACCACTGGGGGACAAAAGAGTGCAATTGTACAAGTAAGTTTTCTTCATATCTTTAGTAGACACATGTAAATCTCTAATCTGTATAACCTTCCTAGTTTAAGGAACCGTTATATCAGTATTAGATGCGACTACATACTGATATCAAACGTCTAAGTGGTTTTTCAGTTTTTCTCTATTTTCTAAATGGATTAATCAGATGTATCTATTTAAAACCTGAATTTCCGATGCCACCTTATCTTGAGTCATGAAGCGTGTCTGGTTCACTCAGACTGCGTTTTTGTAAATGACGCTTGACAAGCCAGCAGGCAGCAATTTAGAAACTGATAAGTGTTGGCATCTTCAGTCACTGATCAAACTCTGCCACACTTGCTCTCTCAAAGGGTTTTAGTGTTCGGAGGGTTTTATTTTCCCCTCCCCTTACATCTGTTCATATAGGGCTTATTTGTTGCTTGTTAGGTGATTTGCAGACACGTTAGTTGGGTTATTTTTGTGTTTATTTCTTTGCAAACAGGGAGCTAACAAAAACTGTTGGAATTAATGTGTATTTGCACATTGCTTACGTTAACGGCCTAGGTGGTTTTGCTTTGTATCAATATAAGTGTTAATTTGCAACCCGGCAAGAACGGTGGGGAATTAAGCATTTTAACATCTTTCCCATGTTTTTGACAGCATTCCTGCAGTACCTGTTCAACACATCCAAATGTACTCCTTTCATCAGATGTCTCAGAAGACGTAGCATTTTGGCCAGCAAAACGGGGAATCTTCCTAATACTGAAAGACTTTTTTTTTTCCCCTCTCTTCCGTTCTTTTTGTGATTTTTTTTTTTCTTTTTTCTTCTTTTCTTACATGTACGCTCATATAAATTGCACCCAGCTCAGTGACTCTTTGTACAGCTCACGCAGAAACTCGTACTGTAGAGGCTGTATTTTCCAAACGTCAGAACTGACGTTCTTACTAATGGTTAAGTACCCTCTTTGCAACATACCTCAGCCTCCATTTTTTTTATTATAGACCTTTCGGTGCATAAATTTTTCGGTATTTTAACTTCCAAAGTTACTTTTCCTTGATTTGCTTGTGGGCTGCTTGTTTGTGAATCCCCACAACTTCAAGCAACATGGAGCGTGTGAGTATTATTGTTGGAGTTGCAGTTCTTATATCTCCCTCCCGTCTCCCCTGCCCCCCCCCAGGCTATCAGAATTTCCTATTCTAGGGAAAAGATAAGATTTAGACTCTGCAGTTAACAGTGCCCTATTAACCCCTGAAATTCACAATCCCCAAGTGAAAACAAAATTCTTCAAAATAGTCGTTTTAAATTAAAATAGCATTTTCAATAGCGTAGATGAGGTGTGTCCATGTAATTACAGGAAGCAGGATGATCAGTGTGTGCGAAAGTTGGCTTATTACTGGCTCTTATCTTGTCTTCAGGTTCTACTGGCACCAAAATTTAAGGTTTCTCTTACTTGTTTCACCTTGCTAGGAAACCTGAATTATGGCCAGATTCCAGTCTTTCAGTTTGTCTCCTAAAGCTAACATGGACTTTAGGCACACAGTATCTTAATTATATTTATTAGCAAAAAACAATAATTACTTCTATGTGTAGAGTAGACTGGTTTTACATTCTTCAGAAAGGTAGTATACTTCCATCCATTCCCAACTTAAACTATCAGACTTTGAAATGACCAATCTCTGGTCCTATTCTCCATAGCAGACTTTGTCATGAGGACTGTCCACCAACATAAATCAAAGTTATCACAACAGACTTTATCGAAGTTCTTTCAACATACGCAACACAAGCACAGCAGGCCAGATCCACTCTCCTTGATGGGGTTCTGCTGATTAACATCAGATGAATTTCTGGCCCAGCATGTCCAGTGCTCTCAGTTCCCAAACATAGTCGCGCTGGCTCTGTGAGACACCAGGAGGACATTTATATTGGAGGAAAGTTTGTTGTATCAGCTGTGTTACAGAAAATCTATTTTCCCTGGGCTATTTGTTACAGATTTTTATTTTTTTTCTTGTGACTTTGGCTAGCTATCAGATGCTTCTATTTAAACAAACAAGTTAACAAGTTTCTTCCCTGAGTTTTTCTCAACATGTTCTGCAGTGAAGTACCTCTGTCTTGAGATAAAGTGGGTGATACTTCGTATTTAGTAAGTGCCATCAGGCTTTGTTCAAAGACGATGATAAATCAGTTGTTGAATTGTGACTTCCGAATAGGATCTAGCGGGAGTAAAACAGCGGAGGGCATCTTAAAAAAGAAAATTTCCATTTCAGAATGTTTACCTTTCGTCCCAGATGTTTGTTCCCCTTCAAGTCAAGTCTGTACTACCAGAATCTGTGCTACCTGTGTCTGTTGCTCAGGGGCAAGCCTCAGAATGTATGACCTGCTCTATATAAGGTAGAAGCCGTTATGTACAGATATGTCAGAAAAATTGTATGTTTGCGTTTCTGGACTTTTTTTTTTCTTCCCCCTGCCCTTTGCCATGAGTTTTGACCCAGCATTTTGGAGCATCTGCTGACAAGGGTATGTCAAAAGACTGTAGAGTAGATCTATTCTTGCATTTTGGCTGGCAGTGCATTTTGGCTTGCTGGTACATTACATTTGTAATCCTATACCACACATGCCCTCCTAGAATAGATCACAGAATCACTGAAAAATGTAGGTTGGAACCTCTGGAGGTCATCTGGTCCAGCCCCCCCCCAC
>VUYV01000112.1:298340-340364 GCA_008711295.1 Anarhynchus alexandrinus | reverse complement strand
TGTGTCTAGCTGCCACCCAGAAGGGAATAATCATTTCTGCCAACCTGTTGGCTGCACTTCTGCTCATACAGCCCAGTGTGTGGTCGGCCTTGGTTGCTGCAAGAGTGCCTTGCTGACCCCTGTTCCGTTTGTCCGCCTGGATGCCCAGCTCCTTTTTGCTGGTCACCCCAGTGGGCACTGGCGCAGCCGCAAGAATCTGCATTTGTCTTTGCTGGATATTGCGAGACTCCTGTCAGGCCAGTCTTCCAGTTTGTCCAGATGCTGGGGAGTGGCAGCCCTACGCCTCACCATTTCATGCCTCCCCCAGTTCAGTGTCATCCACAAATGGGATGAGGACGTGTCCGTCCCATAGACCAGGTGAAGCAGTATTGACTTTAGTACTGACACAAGAGGGACACCACTTGAAATCAAGCGCCAGTTGGATTATTCGACCGGAATGATTAACATATGGACCAGAACCGTTAGACCACAACCACTGCATTTGAAGCCTGGTGACCCAGCTAGTTTTTCACCCAGCCTCTAAAAATGATCATGTATTTTCTTTTCTCGTTCAATCCTTATGTTGCAGATTATTGGAAAGCTGAACAGTGGAACAGAAATTGTTTGTATTGTAGACTTGTAAAAATGCATTATTGCTTTTAAGAAGGAATTGGGAATTGTGAAAAGGACAGAGTCCAGCAAATCACTTAAAGTGATTTGTACTGGAAAGAAATTAAAGGGAGAGTTGCAGTTGTCTTGAATTAATGTTTTAGGTGCGAATTTACATTGTGCTTTATTGCACTGGTTGTGTGTGGAGGACCTTTATAGGAAAAGCAGGTGAGGAAGGTTGGTTTTAAGGGAAATACGTGACAGTAAAACCACAAAGTATCAGGAGGGTTCAGCGTATCGGAATTATTTTAAAATCAGTTTTGCTTTAAAATCACTGAAGTTTTAAAGTCGTCTTTATGTATGACTTTTTTTTTTTTCTCTCCGTAAGATTTGGGAGACTCTTTTCCGGAGGTGGTGTCAAATTATTGTTAGTTGGAATTTGTTTCGTGAATTATTCTTCATCTGAAAATGAACTTGGGTTTGGTTTGGATAACCCCAAGGTCTGTGAACGTGGCTGTCCTGAAACAGTCGAGCACATCCGAGCGGTGAACTGCGGCGATGAGCGGGGTTTGGCTGAGGCACGGTGCAGGGGGATTGTTTTCCCTGCACACTGAGACAACTTTGGTAGGTGTTAGGAACTTGTCGCTGAATGCCGTGGAGCTGTGAACTTGCCAGGGAGAAAACGGGGATGGGAGAGCGTGTTTCCAGCTCAGGAACAGCTGATGCCCGTGAGCTTCCTGGAGCATTTTCCCACCGTATGAATGTGAGGAATGGAGTTGCAAATCAGGGGAAACGCTTTCTGGGCAGAGTCAGGCTTTCCAGTGCTGGAAGACTTTAGTCCAGCAGCCCTGTTTTAAGGGAAGATTCGTAAGAAAGTCCTGTGTTACAGGGATTTTATACCTCTGTTCCTGCTCTCCCTCCTGAACACCTCCCTCTCCATCCCCCTCCCATCCTCAGCAAACTCGCCAGCGCCCACCACCGTCTGCTGCGTTGAGAAGCACTGGTGTTCAAACGAGCATCCTGTGTTTCAAATATATACACGTACCTGTGCGTAATTCAGGCAGATCTTGCCATCCTGCCTTAGTGCATTCATTTTGCCAACCTCACTAGATCTGTTATTACTCACACATGTTTTCCTTTTTTTGTTTGATTTGGACTTGGAAGAGTTTGCACAACAACAAAGGTGTATTTGAATGCCTTTTAACTAAGCCAGGCAGCTTTGATTGTCAAAAGATACGCAAGTATGTTGACTTTGCAAGCGGACAAGCGTTTGGTAGATGAATGGGATGGATCTCTGGAAAATCTCTTCTATGAGGCATCTTGCTGAATGAACATTCATCTTCATTATGCCACAAGTGACTCGTATTCTCACATTTAATGGCCAGAACATCACCCGCAAAAGAAAATTTGGTTGCAGAGATCAGAACTAGTGTTCTGGAAATGAGCAAAAAATTGTTACTGAAAATTTGCATATGAATTTTTTTGTCTAAGTGTTGATACAATTTGTTTGAAGGTTATAATGAAACTTTGTAACATTTTATCTCCAAATAGTCGTTTGTTTTTTGTTTTTTGAAACAAAACCAAAATCCTAAGAATTCTTGCAATGAATTTGGAAAAAATTCCATTCCAGGTATGAATTTATACAGCTATGCATGGTACTAGAGATACTGACTTGTCGCATACAAAGAAGGCTGGAGATGCGTTGGCTTTTTATTCTTAAACACTTGAGTGTGGTGGAAGCACAGAATAAAATAATGATCTGTTGCTTAAGGTGCTGAAAGTATAGACTGATGGCAGCAGGAGTACTTGCAATAAAGAGAATGCCTTCAGTTTTGAGTAGAAGCCTGCTCACCATACCTTGAAAAGTCTCTCACTCTCCTCAAAATAATCTGCTGTCAAATACAGGGGGAAAGTGAGAGCTATCAATTTGCAACCTAGTTTACCGAATGGAAGATGTAGGATTTTTTTTTTTTTAATTACTTCTTTTCATTGTTGACAGTAGAAAGTGAGTGGGGTTTTTGGGTTTTTTTTCTGCCTCTCTACACATTGCCTTGAAGCTCATCTTGCTGTGGTTGAAAGTGGAATTTGGCAGCGAGCTGTGTCTGCTGGAAGGAGCTGCAAATTCACCTTTAACCGCTGTTGCAGTAAGAGAGGGCTTTGGTGTTGGGGAAAATAGGGCAGGGTTTTGAGAGGGGAAAGCACATGTACAGTTTGGAATTTCCCCTATGGTGCCGCAGGCAGAAATTGTTTATTCTGTTTTCACTATATATAATCACTGGAGATCTTGGCCTTTGTAGTGACTTGGTCAAGATCATGTGCGGTCAGTAACTGTAGTTTGGAGTTAGTTTAATAACTTTTAAGCAGTTCTGTTGATCATCAGGTACGTGCGCCCCCGGGTATGACCCTGAATTTGCAGTTATAAAGGTGTTTGAAACATCTTAGTCTGTTAATCTGATTGAAAGTTAAAAATCAAGTTAATTTTGGGGAATATAATTGCTATTCTAATAATTCCTACTAATCTAGTCATTACTTAGCAGCTGCAGCAGTTTGAGGAACACCCCTGTTAAGCTTTTGGTTAATTTATCTTTTGTACTGTTAGAAATAAGCACAAAAAACTTGTGATAAACATCTGTGAGTTTGTTAGATGGAGCTAGCAGGGTTGAGCACGGACAGAGCAGTTCGACCGCGTGAGCCAATGGTGGCGACGGGATCCAAAACTCGCAGCTTTTCAGCATGCAGCTTTGTAAGAAATTCCAGAGGAAGAAACTTTATTGGGTTGCCCGTGGGGTTTTATACATTATTTTTTAAGACAGAAATAAAGTTAAGAGGGCACTGTTAGCTTGACAGCATAGTGTTTTACTGACAGCATCACATTCATGCTAAATAGAGGTCTTTTAATCAAAAACCAGTTTACATGTGAAAATACACCTATAGCTTGTGCACGTGATACTATGTAGAGCACATTATCAGGTAACGATGTAAAAGTTTTGCTCTTTCACTAATCTTTGATATTTTTTTCCCCAATGCAATAAACATCATGATATAAATATTGTACTCTTTTTGTCAGTTCTACAGGTTTAAATCTTAGTAGCAGTTCTAAGATCATTGCTAGAAGCTTTTATTGCGGTCCTCCAAAACCACCCTAGTATCTCACAGGATACTGAGCGTTAAATGCATTGTTCTGATTATGTATGACTTTTTTTGAGACTGGGATGTAGCTTTTTGTTTGTTTGCTTAGTAGCTGGTGTTCTTTTAGATAAATTTTTTTTTTTTAAATTCAAAGCTTTGCATAATTTCAGTGGATTTTGTGGTTTCAGCAGGTATAAGGCAGTGGATTCTTAACTAAAGCGCTTGAGCTCTGAAAACATCAGACTATAACGCCTTGTCAGGAAGAAAGCTGGTGGTGAATTTCACATGAATTTTGAGCTTCTCTTTGTTATGAGTTGCTGAAACAGAAAGGGAAAGTGTGTGTGTTGTTTTGGAACTGAGATTTGCTACTTTTCTGTTATGCAGTGGTCTTATCTGAGATTGCCTAAAGCCAAGTCCGTAATGCAGGAGCTCTTGGGCTTTTTTGTTGTATGGATGCAGCAGATCTGGAGCTGGTGTTCAGTCCATAACAGGGGACAGCAAGCCTACGACGAAAAAAAATATTATTTTCTTTGTTTCTGTGGATTACCTCAAGGGATGCCCAGAAATTGTCAGAAGAAACGAGAGTAGAGCTAGAGTTAACAGGAAAGAATAAATGGAATTAAAAACAAGGTTGGAGCTGAAATGAAAGGCAATTTAAGAAATCTGTTCACTGAATTGTGTATGATCAGTCCCCAAGATTCATCTGATTAGACCATTCAGTCATGTTTACCACAAAGCAAAAGAGAAAGGCAGAAGTTCCCACTACCTTCCTGAATGTTTTGTTGGTTGTTTTTTTTTTTTCCCCCTTGCAGATATAAAGTGCTGACTGAAGCTTGATTTAAATTCAGACTGCAAATTACACTTTGTATGATCAGAACTTACGGAATTAAAACCTGTCTCCCTTGGTGATGCATTAGCCTTTTTCTCCCCCAGCGTCTCTTGCTGTACCCCATCCCTCTGCTCCCCTGGCTCGGCTGCTGCCCTGTTGTGATTTCCCCCAGGTGCAGGCAGGTGCTTAAAACAACTTGCTGGCAGGGACCGGCAGCTTTTTCCTCTGTGGTGGCGGGATTTGGCAAGCTCACACAGGCACTTGCTCCAGGAGCTGGGAAACCGTGTTGCAATCTGTTCCAGTTAGGTTTTTGTGAGTAATCGCGGGCTTCCCATATCTGTATTGTCTGAAGGTTTGCTATTGTTAATTGATTCAGTTGCTTGAAGCTGTGACAGCTGTGATAAGCCTTGCCATTTTTACTTCCAGTTAAATATTTATCAAATGTGAATTTCACTGTATGTGGCTTGAAAGTCAGATGATGAGTCTCTGAATGTATTTGTTTAACCATCTGTAGCCAAGTACAATTAGCGTGTACGGTAAGGGCAGTGGTAATTATCCTGTCTAGTAAGCATGCAGAATTCTTCCTTACTGGAAGATTGTTTTAATATCCCCTTGGTGTAGCTTGGGGCAGCAGGGAGGTGGATCCCCGTGCTAAAAATAATAAAGGAAGATGCACATTTGTGTGTCGCTTCAGTTTCAGCAAGCTTAAAATAATGTATTGTGCAAGAACACGTCTCCTTCAGCTGATTCTCTAAAGACTATTAACAAGTTTAACTGCTTCAAACAACACCCCCCTCCACACGCACATGCACGTACACAGAAATAGTTCATATGGAGGAAGCTGTGTTCACCATTCCAGTTATAAAATATCCAATTGTGTGTTTTGCTTTAAATTCAGGAGGATCTGCATTTCAGGGGCAGATTGAATGGCACTAAAGAAGGGAAAGAATCTGTGAATATTACCGAATGGCGCAGGTAAGAGGTGACTTGAAATGTCTCGGGGCAAAACAGTTTTGCTTGCAGTTTCTTGCTGAATAAAAAGGCTAGTGGTTTGTTTACGTGGAAAAGAAGATGTAGCTTTAGCTTTAAATAAAACATAGTGTTTTGAATTTGATTGCTTTGACATGAGCCCTGGTCTAATTCAATAAGTGCGTTCTGAAAAGGTTGTTAGGTGTCCATGTGCTTTCTTTGGTTTCTTTGCATCCCAAAAAAGGAATTGGAGAATGGACGTGTAATGTAAAAAAGGCTTTTGGGGAATGGGGACGTGTGTGGTGTTTGGTGGAGTTTTTTTTGTTTGGTTGGTTTTTTTCACAAGTGAAATCATATATGGGTGTTTTGGCAGTTTTGGAGTTCTGGGAAGTCAAGGCTTATTCATAGAATCATAGAATGGTTTGGGTTGGAAGGGACCATAAAGATCATCTAGTTCCACCCCCCTGCCATGGGCAGGGACACCTCCCACCAGACCAGGTTGCTCAAAGCCCCATCCAGCCTGGCCTTGAACACCTCCAGGGATGGGGCATCCGCACCTTCCCTGGGCAACCTGTGCCAGTGCCTCACCAGCCTCACAGTGAAGAATTTCTTCCTAATATCTAACCTAAATCTCCCCTCTTTCAGTTTAAAACTCTTACCCCTCATCCTGTCACTGCACTCCCTGATGAAGAGTCCCTCCCCATCTTTCCTGTAGGCCCCTTTAGGTACTGGAAGGCTGCTATAAGGTCTCCCCGGAGCCTTCTCTTCTCCAGGCTGAACACCCCCAGCTCTCTCAGCCTGTCCTCGTAGAAGTGCTCCAGCCCTCTGATCATCTTCATGGCCCTGCTCTGGACCCGCTCCAGCAGGTCCATGTCCTGTAACAGGACTAATCTGAAATCATGTGTCTCTTCAATTCTGTGTGCTAGAGCCAGAATATCTGGACTGCAACTCTTGGAGATTCAATAATAAATGCGTCCTTCCTCAAATACTGGTTATGCGTTACTGCATGTACTTGCTCATAAGTTGACTAAAGGAACTGTAGTGGGAAGTATCGTGTACAACTTACACAGAGGTCCTCAAAAATAACTACACATTCCTCTTTTCTGTTTTGCTTTAGTTGTAGAATAATATTTTTGTTCTCTGCTTTGAGTTTTGTGTTTTGCTTCAATATAGTTGATCTTTAAAAAAAAAAAAAGCATAAAAGGTTGTTCCCAGTAGGCTAAGTAGATATTGACCTGAACGTTTAAAGCTTAGCTTGGTGACATGAGATTAAAGTACAACTTCCATAAATGAACTGTCATCTCCCATGTTTGAGACGTTTATTTATTTTCTGCTCTATTTCTCGCTGTGCTTTTTTCTAGCTGTAAAGTAAAAATAATGGTGTCGTTAAGAAGAAAAAGCAATGACAATGCAATTCACATCTATTAAGATAGTCACTTACACACACACAAGTTGGCATGAGCAGTTTCCAAGCAGATGTTTTCCTACTGAGGCATCCATCCCCTCCGTTGGACTTTGCTTAGTGTGGTACATCACTGCTCACTCCAGTGCTTCTGCTGTTTCTTCTAAAATAGATCATAGAATCATAGAATGGTTTAGGTTGGAAAGGACCTTGAAGATCATCGAGTTCCAACCCCCCCTGCCATAGGCAGGGACACCTCCCACTAGACCAGGTTGCCCAAGGCCACGTCCAGCCTGGCCTTGAACACCTCCAGGGATGGGGCCTCAACAACCTCTCTGGGCAACCTGTTCCAGTGCCTCACCACCCTCAAAATGAAAAACTTCTTCCTAAGAAGATGGCAGCTGGCTGTAAACCTTATCTGTGAACTCCCCAGGTCCTTTTGTCTGATCCTCATCTGGCATTTCTTGGGACGACATGCCTACAAATACCTAAACCTATCTGACTTGAGTGACCGGTTTCTTGGAAATACACCGCAAATACATGTTGTAGTATAGGATTACATTTAAAAAGCATCAATGGATAGCAGTGATAGTCTGTACTGTGCGTTACTTTGTTGGGGAGGTACTGAACTGTATCGTATGTGTGCTTGAAAAAGCAGGTTTACATTTAACTTGGAAGAGAAAAATGAATAAGCTGAATAAAATGTTTTAGAGTATAATAATACTGCAGAGGACGTATGGTGGAGAAAATTGCGCTTTTACCCAGGTGGTTTATTTATGGTCTCAGAACCAGGGAATAGGTAGACATGAAACACGAGGTCTTTACCCTCTAAAATGTTAAAAAGAAACTCATCCCGAATGAGGTGATTTATGTATTTATCCATTTATGTTAAGGAAGGTGTGTATGCTTTCAAAACTTGCATAAAGAGCTGACATTTCTGTTTGTGTTTTTGCAAAACACTCTGGCATGTCTAAAAGTGAATTGAGATGATAAATCGAGGCTATTTTGTAATAACGATTTTCTCTACTTGAATTGAAATTTGAACTTGAGTGTAGTTCTCAGAATAGCCTCAGAAAGTGCAACACTGAATTTTGTCTCTAAATGTTGAAAGGTTTCCAGATATTACCACATATGGGATTCTGAAGTTATAATTAGTACTCTGTTAAGTTGTATTGAAATACTGCTGTATTAAAAAAATCCATATAAATGTGCAGAGTAGAAATGATACTATCTGTTGGGCATTCTGATGAACTTTACTAGTCTACAGTTAAAATTAAATAGATATAAATCAACATTTGATTTTTGTGGCTTGAATTTTGCATCAAATTATACTATAAGGGGCTTAATCACAAACCCATTGCTGTTTACCTCTTTTTTTTTATGTACAGTACAAGGTCTTTTAAAAGTAAATAAATAACCTCTATCTACATAATGAATGTTCCCAGCCTTAACTAATTACTGATACAGATAATATCAGAGGTATAAATTAGAGTTGTGTACCTTTAGGGGTTTTTTTTGCCTATGGTAAATGGAACATTTTCTCACCCCTTCTTCTGGTTAGCCGTAGGGTTTTAAATCTTGTACTTTTGAACCACACTTTTCCTTTTTGTGTTTTGCTCCTCTGTGTTTCTTACCGCTCCGAGTACGAAGGAGGAGGACTTTTTGCCAGTATGTGAACTGTTTTATGCAGTGCTGCATTAGAAGGTATTTACTGGATTTCGCCAGTACTTACTGGTCTGGAAAGATGAGCTAAGCACCGCAACGTGCTTTAACAGGTTCCTGCAGTTTTGAGCGCCTGCCTTTTATATGCAGTAAGCGCAGAGGCAGCTGATTGGGGTTGGCCAAGTTCTGCTACATCAGTCCCAATTATTTAAACTTAGACATGCCAGCTGTGATTTAGAAAAAACCCCAAACAATTAAGATTTTAGGAAGGTCTTCCTCTTCTACCTTCCCCCCCGCTTTTACTTATTTAAAGCGAAAGCAGATTAGCTCAGCGTCAAAAATGTTTTGAAAGTCTTTGTGATAGACACAGGCAACTAAGCCATGATATTTTGTCTTTTTTACATATGAGAAGTTTTTCTAGCTGCCTTCCTAAATATAATATGCAAGAGTGCTGCCGAAGTGGTAACCCTGAACTGATAACTAACGCTGTGCCCAAACAATCCCAGTGAATTTGTGGAGGAAGGATTTAATTCCTGCCCTCCTACCCTTTCAGACAGAAGCGTGCCATCAATAATTTGACTCGGGAAGCAAAGAAACTTGTATAATTAAATTTAGGTCATAAAAGTTGAAGTAACGTCCGGTCTCAGAAAGGATACATATGTCTGGAGGAAAAAAAAAAAAAAAGAAAAAAGGAAAGACAAAAGGGAAGCAGGAAGGCAGAGTGGGACACCAAGGTTGAGTCAACAGAAGCCCTTCAGAAAAAGGGAATTCAACCCTGGCGAAACCCATACAGAAACCCATAAAATACATCAGACAAATGTATGGGAAGGAAATCAGAGGGTTGATAAGTCTATGAAGCAGATGGTGGTCTTTGAAATGCATCACCTTACAAAAATGTGAAGTGAAATAGTTCCTTCCCCAATAGATAGTGAAGGGAAAAAATTAGGTGGAACTTTAGTGGTAAGTACTTTAGTTCTGTGGTGATTTTTTTTTTTTTTTTGTCTTGTTAATAAGAATGAATTACTGTCAGGCTTTAGGATGTTAAATCAAAAGACGGTCAAGCTGGTGCACTGAAGCACAGCAAACTGTCAACTGATCAGTTGGATATGTCAAAGAATTCTGGTAGAATTTAAGGATGACAGGGTTGCTCTGTTCCAAACGTGTGTTCTACTGCCAGTGTGAGCCACATGGTGAAATGACAAAAACTGTGTAAGAACAGTCAGGTAATTTGGCTAAGACTAGGCAGGTTTAAGAGAAAATGCAGAGTAACCTGATGAAGCAGCAGGAGCGAGCAACAAGGAGACAAGGAGAGCAAGTTGGACTAAGAGGATTTGCAGAGGCTTAATTACTGTCTTAATTTGTGAAGGAAGGGGGCAGGACAAACAGGAGTTTACAGACAAAAGAGGACCTTGTTGTAGATTCTAAATGCAGAATTGGGCAACCAAATTTTAAGTACATGGAAGAGAAAAGATTGTTTTATCTTAGTGCTCATCTCCAAGGGATCAAAATAAAAAAGGGGTGGGGGAAGCATGTGAGACAATGGAAAGGTAGAACATCTCCTGTGAACAATGAACACTCGGCAAAACTAAATCCAAGGAAAAGGAAATACTCCCACCCACTCTTTTTTCCTTGTCCTTGTTCTCACAGAATTAGTGTTTACATTGAAACACACATCTCCTTTGGAGGCTAATGAAGCTGAGAACTATCCTGAGAATTGAGATGGTTTAGGCATTTGTATGAGTAGCAAGTAGGAGGTGTTACAGTAAATAATCTGTTTTTAGAAAACTGTAGAATTATCATGGTTTTGGGCATAGCCACATTTCAGAGGTGTGGGTTGTTTTTGTGGTTTTTTCCCCCCACCAGAAGAAAGCATCTCCAAATGTATACATACTTGGAGAAGAAAATGCTGTCCATTTTTAGAAACATGGTGTAGGTTAGATTCACCAGTAGTCTCACCAGAAATGCTGAAAATTTGATTTATCTCCCCCCCCCCCGACATTTTGAAAATGTATTTTCTGAAGTATAGCCCTACCGCTTGGGCAGCTCATGGCCTCAGTGTGCATCAGGACCTCCTGAGATGGGAGAAACATTCACTTACTTCCTTTCTTTTTAAGAACAAAACAAACCATCAAAAATCAAATGCTTTGATTTGTATCTTGCTCGACTTGTGCTTGGGAAAATCATCAGGAACAACTTGTTTTACAAATGTATGAGTATCTCCTCTCCCACTTTTAGGAAGTTGATACAAGGCTGTAGCATCAATGGAGAAGTCATGTTCTTTTTAGTTCTGTGAATGTAAACCGAATTAAACAGGAGTTGCTCTGGCTGGAAACTGAACTGCCTTAGCAGTTCAAGTGCATCCAAGCACTAGTGACTGCTGGAGCCACGTTGCCTTCGTCGGCACAATTCCAGCTACTTTGCAGCCACTGGTGTCACCAGGGAAAAGACTTGTGAGGAATTGAGATCTGCCCTGTAGCAGGTGAATTTCCATCTTGGATATGCAAACACAAATCTGAGGGCTGAGCAAAGGCTGGCACAATAGAGTCAGTCTTGAAGTTGCCAAACGCAACTCTTGACTTCTTCTCTTACTAAAGAGAAATGTACATTGGTTGATGTCAGGTTGGGCATGTTGGATCTTCTTGTCACTCATTGAGATTTCTTGTTGTGAAGATCTCGCTCATTGAGATCTGTTGTGCAGTTCCAAAATTTGATGCAGAAGTTATAAGCTGAATTTGTAGGACATGGCTATTTCGGCAAATCACGCTGGAGAACCATCTAATCTCATGCAGATGGTGGCTGGTGGTCATGCCTCCCTCTTGTGGTATAGGGAGCTCCATAGTTTGGGATTATGAATTAACCTTTTCTTTTGATTGGGTTAAATCCTAACCAATTGCCATTAGTAAACATGAAATGGAATGAAATATCTTTTTCAGAGGGGCTTTAAACTTTACAATACACTTAACAAGTATTCTTCTCTCATTCACTATGTGTTACAGAGCACATCTGCAAAGCCTACTGCATTTATACTGGATTTGTTACTTTTTTTTTTTTACCCAGGTATGTTGTGTGTAAATCCTTGATGTGTGAATTGCTTGTGCAGATGTGTTCAAGTAGAAACCCCACACTTCAAAGTCTGTATGTTATGGATGTAAAGTACTTTCTTGGGCATGAGGAGGCCTCGTGTCAAAGTGTTATCTCAATACGTGTTTCTGAGGCTTGCGAAAGGAAGGTGCTTAACTTCAACTTTTTTGCTTGGGGGAAAAAACCTCACCTTTTATTACTGTTTGTATTGAATTATGGGAGTTAATCATTGCTTGTGTGTGTATGTGCGTTGAGAGAGAATGTGTTCACTAAAGGCAGTAAATCTAACAAATCAAGTTGTTTTCTTCAGCTCTGTGCTGAAGTAGGGTAGTAAGTAGAGCGCTGTTCTATTTTTAAGGAGAATATTGATATAGGTTACATACCCTAACAAATATGAAAATGCTTCTTTTCCAAATACGCGTTGCATTAGAGTTTCTAATATAAAGAAAAACAGAGTCCCCAGTTAATATTTTTTTCCTTCTCTTCTTAAAATTGCCTTGAAGGCAACATTTTTTTTCTACCAAAATCATTAAAACAAGACATTTAATTTTGTTTTACTATGCCAAAGCAATAAAAAAATAATTTTGGTTGTAAAGAATGTTAAGAATGAAGTGTAATAGAGAAGAATATGAACCTCTGAAATATTTATTGCTTTTTTATGGAGCTCTTTGTTCATGTTTATTTGTGGTCAGTTGGAAGGAAGTAAGCACTTTGCATCCTGCTAAGCGTGGAAGGCTTTAAATATGTATTGCTCGGCGTTAACTTTTTTAAAACATTACTTATGACTGACACATCCTGGTGTAGTTTACTCTTCCCGCTAGTGACCTTGAAAGCACGTCTGTGCAATAATTGCTTATTGCTGGAACAAAAGATAGTTCTGTCTAAGATTTGTTTGAATTCAGGAAGCCGTGTTTGCCAAAGCAAAATCGTGGTGACGCAGCTATGTCAGGTTTCAGCAGCCCCACCTCTGGCTAAGCAGTTGCAAGTCTTCAGTTTTAACCTTTGTTCGTAGCTCTATTCCTTTTCCAGCTAAACATCCGAGGCGGTTTTCTTTCTTCCTTTTGCACTGGAGCTGTGCTAAAGAATTGCAGAGTTTCGGAAGAAAAAGCAGCAGCAAGTACTGCTGAGGTTTGCGGTAGTTTCACGTTAAGGTAACTGGATGGCAGAAGGATAAATGGATTCTCTTCCCAATCATTGTGGTAAGGATATCTCTCAATATTCCTAAGTATTGCGTGGTATAGATGGTGTGGGTTTTGTAGAATAGGATTTCATAATGAAGCTATACCCGATGTCTGAAAAACAACGTGAAATGCCACCATTGGGCTCTGATTGCCTTCCAATGCGAAGGGATACCGGATCAAATTAAATAGGTACGTCTTCACTGCTGTAATACAGTTTTCGGTGTGGCTTGAGGGTATTGCATTAACGTTTGTCTTTGGTATTGGTGTTTAATGCAAGAATACCTTTCTAATGAGCCATGCTGCTGAAAGTGCTCCCTCTAGGACTGCGTGAATATCGTTTTGACTGCTTTATGAGGAGGATTTGCTTTTCTGTAATTATGGATTTGTACGAATCCCTTCAAAATGAATAGTTTTTGGATAGCAATTACAGTTCTGAAGCTTATTTCACTATTAATGTGGTGAGCTTCTGAGTCGGTCCCTTCGCCTGTGCTGTACCTGCATATATTGACCTCTATTCCTGTGCTGTGTGTGCTCCGGTGAGTGCGGGACCAGGTCTCTGATTAGCCTAACTTTTCACCATTATCAAACTGAAAGTGAGCATGTAATTACAAATTAGCTCTTCTAATCGCTTTGGGGGGAAAAAAACAGAGCTTTGAAATCGAGTCCTGAAGGATCAGCATTTCAAAAGCAGATCCATCCATTTCTGCCTGGAGCCATCCATATTTATGCGCCTGCATACACGTGTGGCTTTTAATTATCAAATACCGAAGTTTTGTACTGAGACTTCTGAAATTTGCCCCTCGGATGCGAGTGCTGATTTTTGTCAAGCCCGCTAAGTGCTTTAAGCATCCTTTTTTGAATGTTTGCTGAACGTAGAGGGCTGAAATCAAGAGGCGTGCTCTCGGAGAGCGCTCGGTGCGTTGTTAATACTCCTCCCCAGCCAGACGCGATGCCAGGGGTCGAACCCTTGTTTACAGCTGAAGTAAATAAAGCAGTCTTTTTGTACAAATGACTTGTGAAGGAGTGATAGTAGTAGTGTGTGGAGCCTCTATGGTTTGTTTGCCACTGCGTTCAGCTGCGCCTCATCTTCGTAGTGCCCCGATTTACTGCCAAATTATGGGACAGCTGCCAAAGACCCTCATTGAAAGCAGTTTGTAATCTTCTTCTGTGGTGAGTTACCTTTGAATATGGCACCATGTTGAGTACAATGTGACATTCATCAGCACAATCCACAGTTGATGAGTTAAAATGGGCATGCAAAATTTGTCCTTTACAAAAATAGACTTTTTTTTTTTCTCTAACTTGCCAGGAATGCCTTGTGTCTTTCTCTATGTTCCTGCTTTCTGACTTGTCTTCTTCCAGGGCAAATCAACACCACTCCTTTCCTAAGCCCCTTGGGGGAGCTGGTGAAGGATATAGGCGTATTCTGTACCTTGAGGGACTAAACTGTAGTTTCCACGAGGCATGGACAAGAGAATGAATTTAACTTTTTCATGGGCAGCACTGTCTGACCAACTCGGTGGTCACCAGATTCAGAAACTTTCTTTTTTCTTTTAAGATTTTAATATGGTTACCGAAGTATTTAATGTGGTTTTCCATTCGAAAAAATAAATTCAATTTCCTCATTGAATGTATTCCCAGTCATTGATATATGCTGACTTGCCTACTGCAATGCAAACAGGGGTCTGCTGTGCTCAGTGTGGTCAGAGCTTGCATCTCCCTAGGAGAGAATAACTTCGGCTTTACTTGAAGTAAATCTGTTTTGTGATAGATACAAGATACCTGGAATGAGATCCAGATGCTCAAGAGTGGTGTCTCCCAAATGGTAAACAAAAGAAAACTCTGCATGCCTCAGGTTGTTTGGGGAATGTACTTCTACCAGGACTACGGATAATTGCTCAAGTGTTTGATGTTTATTGAAAGTTTCTTTGAAAAAATTGGTATTCCCCCCGCCCCCTGTATCATAGTCAGAACTTGCAGGCCTCAAATTAAAATTAAATAAAAAATGCTTGCTGGAAAAGGCAGTGAGGAAGAGGAGGTACACAACAGCTGTTATAGATGAAAAACCTCTTTCAGCTTCCAGGAGATGGACTATTACCTTCCCTTTGGGCCACAAAGTGGAGAACGCTAAGGTGGTGTGAAAATGAGATGGTAAAAGACTTGGGAAAAGCATGAAATAATCTAATTTAAGAATGTTTTAATTGAGCAGTGGTTTTCTGGCTGTGTTTAGCTATAACTGATAGCTGTTTACCCAGTTTGTGACAACCTCTGAGAAGGGATAGGGTAGGCTGTGGGTTTTGCTGCTTAGTTAGGAAATATGTAAAATTAAGAGCGTTGATAATTGAGTACTTAAATTTATTCTATGCAGAGATGGTCCTTTTACTTGAAGACAGATTTACGTGATATTCACAGCCCATAAATCATTCTTGCATTGCCTCCCTGCAAGACTATTGGCAGTAGTGTATGTTACTCAAAATATGCCTGTTTTCAATTAGCTCAAGGAAAATTCTCTAGTCATGGAAAGAACATCCATCTCTATTACCTGCCCCGAGAGTTAAACACGCAAATACATTTGCATGAAGATCACCAACGTTTACTCTGCGTAAGTCATGATAAGTGCTGATTTTTCAGTAGGAGAGGGTAGGAAGATTTAACAGAACTGCCTTTGAAATGTTTCTAATCCTGAGACTCCAGTTGCGATCAGTTGTGGGATAGCTCCTAAGAAAGAGAATTGCAGCAAAAAGCGTTTTCGGCTCGGAAAGCAGGAAAAGATTTGCGAGAGCCATCTGTGGCCAGTATGATGTGTGCTGGAGCTGGTCGGTCACCGCTGCGGGATGCCAGAACGCGTCAGGCATAGCGGCAAGGCAAGGTCCTGCCGCGCTCGCCCCAACTCGCCCGTCTCTTCTGGGCGGGAGAGCAGTGCCGGTATTTGTTGCTTTTCCCTCTTTAGCAGCAGTTTTCTGTACGCTCTGTTCCAACCTTTCCCCTTTTTTTTGTCTCTGGGGTGGGGGAATTGAGAGCTTTTTGGGTTTGTTTTCTCTTGTCTTCTCTGTAGAACGCGTAGACACCCTTGGGTTTTATTTGTGGCTTTGCCCATTTCATTGTGCTTCGGTTAAAAAAGGTTGTTTGGTCCTTGCAGCGACAGGTTACAGCACAGATCGTTCTGTGCTCTCGCCGAGTTTCTTGTATAGCTAGTTCCACCTCTCCTGCATCGACTTTGTTCTCTTAATTGGAGAAAAGGCGAGGGCCCTTGCCAACTTTTTCACAAAAAGCTTCTTTTCTTCTAAGGGGAATTGAAATAGTTCTCGTCTGTGACATTTTCTATTGAAGACCAAGTTTGTGTGGATTGGCATACTTAGAAATGAACAATGTCCCATTAACGTGGTCAAACCTAAATCCCTTTTTGAAGGCAGAATGGGCGATCTTGATTTGTGTGAGGCTGCCAAAGTAAATGTCAGTTGAAGTCTTGTGGCTTGCCCTTAGCTGGAACAATATACCTGGCCTTTAAATAAAGCTTTTTTTCACTGCCTCGTCCAGGATGAAGAGCTAATTTTATTCTGTTTTGCTGTTAGTGAACAAACTTCTGTGAGTAGTGAATAAGCACAACTGTTTTCTATTTTTCTAATGAAAGAGGCACTTGCTTCAGGATGTACTTCTTGGTGTGTAAAACTTATGGCTAAGATACGACTTTTTTAGGAGCATCTTGTCAGCCTGTTCTAATGGGGTGCGCAGCCTTCTTGAGAACGCCGGTGTGTGTACAGATTTGGGGGAGTCTGTTTTGTGAACGTATGTCTGCTGCTTGGACAAAGTGAAAATTTCCATAGAGTGATATCGCTACATATGTTTAGATTAAAATCATAGCGGTGATTGTTTGGGCTGCTAGGGAAATGCTAAGCATCTAATAATTTCGGTAGTCCTGTTTTTATTGTGGTCAAAAGAAATGGGTCGTTTTGCAATGTGCGTGAAGCAGAGAGAAATATACTCTGTGTCAGGATACATTGAGGCTTGTTGCTCAGGCATGCAAAAGACTTAATGCTAAAAAAAATAGTATATATACGTATATATACACTATACTGGGAATTATTGATGTTTATGTTAATAGTACATAAGTTCGCATTTATGAGACTTTAAAAATACTTTAGAGATCTTCACTCTGGTTATGGCTGTTGAAGAACCTGAGAGTGCAGCTGTGTCAGTAGAAAACTGTCCTTTTAATAAAGTTTTAGAAGACAGTTCTGAAGGGCTGTATTTTGTCATGGCCTGAAGTGCCTGACAGGAAAAGATCTGTTGTGGCAGATAGCTGTTGAGGGACCTTTGTCTGCCTGCATTACACTTCTCGAGATGCAAAACGTTCGTTACTAAACTTAAAAACCTGCCTGTGGGGTCAATGTAATATTTGGACGAACAGAATTTTTTTATCATGTTTTTAGCTGGAAGGTGAGGATGGATGAAGAGGAGGAAGGCCCTGACCATAATAAGCTGCCTTGTGTAGGTCATGAGTCAAAGGGTAGCAAGTGTCGGTTTATATCTTGATTTTTATTTTTTTTAATTATTTTTATGTTTTTAAATATATCCATTGCCTCAGGCATGGCTTAAGCAGACTAATGCCCAGTTCTTATGAGTTCAGGTAGTACATGAGTAGCTGTCTAATGCAGGGTTTCTGGAAAATGTAATTTGTCCTGTACTTGCACAATTTAATAAAATAATAAAATGTAGAGCTGGGAACAGATTATTTATTACTTATGTGCTTTAGTCACAATCTTATGCTTTGCTCTTACCCTCTTGACTGTTGCATCCCCTGTAAACACCTTCCACTTGAGGATAATCTTAAAATTCAAAAAAACCACAAGTTTGTGGAAGGAATAGGAAGGGAATATTTTTTAATATTATTATTATGACTATTACCCCCCTGTATTTTTATTTATTTATGTACAAATATATTTAAAGTATATATATGTCTATATAATTTTTTTTTTTTTTACCAGTTGGCTTCAGTAACTCTTAGTAAGATGGCTGGTCACCATGGGGTTAAACCATTTTTGTAAAACCCAAAGAGAAGGAGCGTTAGGGTTGCCTCTGTGCCTCTGAGGAAGCAGCCGCCGGGAGCGGAGGTGCAGAGGGAAGAGGGAAGCACCACCCCTGAACACAGGATGCCATTCGGTGTGCCAGGCTGCTGCAGTGCCAGTGGTCAGGTCTACTTCAATTTGCTGGTAATTGTGTCAGATGATAGAGTTGAGGCTAACGACTGTGAGAGTTTTGGAGTTAGTGGGAGCTTTGCCCTTGACTGCTGGGGAGGAGAACGGGTGAACTCCCAGAATAAATTGAAAAGTGTCACCTTGGATGTCTTAATGTTTTGTTGCTGTCAGAAGTATTTTCTAGAACTTTTCTGAGGGATTACTGGGTTATCACCGCAGCCCTAAATTAAGAGTGCTTAAGATGGGTGCTGTGCGGAAATGAGAGGTCATGAGAGGTAGGCAAAGCTGGCACAATGCTTCAGGTCGCTTCTCAGGAACAGACAACCCTCTTTAAAAAGCTCCTTTTTCATGCCTTCCAGAGAGCAGTTTTTGAATTTAAACATCCTGTATCTTCAGGTTGTTTGGATAGAGCTCACAGGAGCACAGGGAGGAGAGAGTAGATGCTTTATGCATGAGGAAGCACTCAGTTCAGCATGGTCGAAGGCTGATATGTGCCAAATACATAAAAGCAAGAAAACGGCTCTTTATTACTGAGGAGTTAGGTATGTAAAAGGAGGGGGTGGGGCGGGGCGAGAGAAAAAGGAAAGAAAAAGTATGATGGTTTTCTTCCAGCCCTGACTGATAGGATCTCTGTTGCTTACATAGTTTGTGAAAAGGAAGTAGTCCTAATGGTTTTTCATGGATCATTGGTTTATGGGCTTGGCTCCAGAAAACCTTCTTACAGAGAGTAATTTAGTTAAAACGGTGACGCTAATCAAGTGAAACCGAGAGGGTAGATGCTCAGCAAGTTCAATAACAGGATGTTGATTCTTTTGTTGATAGTGTCTCCCAAGTCCAGTAATGGTGGGCTTCCTGATGTTACTTGACTTTCCTAGGTGGCAGATGAGAGCTCCATCTGACTTGGGTTTTTTTTGGTGTGGCTACCTTTACTGGCAGGAGCCAAGGGCTTGTGCATCCACCAGGGTCCAGGCTGGAAGGCAGAGGATCCTCAGTGAGGCTTCTGGATGTGAGGTGGAGCTTTTTGAAACTCATTTTCCTCAACTATGTGTCTGAGCCACCTTTGGCTCTAGTAGAGAGTGTTTTGTAGAGGACTGAATGTGCTGACACCAGGTCCTGCTGGCGTCCCCAGAGCTAGCAGCAGCAGCAGGCAGTGCCCAGTTTCAGCAGGGAGGTCCTGGCTCCCAAGCCTGTACATTAACAGGTCTTTCTGCCATCCTTGGTGGTCTTTCCCTAGCTTCCATAGCATTTCCCTTTTGCTGCTTGGCAATGAATACAGTTTGGGAGTGAATCGGGTCAAGAAAGGCCTGAATTGTGGGATATCTGAGGTTCCCAGAATGATAAATTCTTGTTGCCTACAAGATTTAAATTTTTTTTTTTCCTGAACCAGTATCATAGTTTTTCGAACTAATTCCTTTTTCCCGGTGACTCCAGTTAACCAGTAAGTCCATGAGCAGGCATATTTTCATCAAGGTGCTAGCTTGAGCTAGACAGGGGGATTTTGTTCCTTTCCCCTGATGTCAAGCTCCCTAGCGGGCCTCTAGTGCAGAAGTAGGTGGTACCACCACCTGGTATGAACTTATGCGCAGGAGATGATGGGGCTAGCAATGCAGTGGGGTGGCAGTAGCTCATGGAGCTAATATTGCTGCTGATCACATCACAGTGTGGAAAAGCTATGGGCAATAGCTAGGTGTTTCATGTGTGTTTTAAAAGTGTGCTGTGCGTGAGTTTAATGTGAGCAGTTAAATACCAGTGCCAGTTTGAAAACTCCTCCAAACCATGCATCAACCAGTCCTTCCAGCGGCGTGAAGGTATAATGGCTGCTGGGGAGCTCACGTAGGGTTGATGGAAACTTTGTGCACCGGGCTGTTACTGACACACAGCGCCAGAGATTCCTGTCGCTTCTCCCTGCAACCCGTAGGGTGATCTTCAGCCTCTTTCCAAAATTTGAACCCAGATCCACGTTAAGCCTGGAGGTGAAATTCAAACCTACAGTCCCTTGAACAGTAGTTTCCTGTATTATTAAAAGACTAAGGATGTTAATGCTTTCTTACACACGAGATGTATCTGCCTTTCATGCGGGTGCCAGGGGGGTGTCAGTTGAAGGATGCTCCATCATGTTGGTGGAAGAAATGGTGGGAATGCTTGCTTAGGGCGAGTTTCAGGTGGCACTGATGTTTAACCACTGGTGGTAATAAACCCCATATTTAGCCCTTTGCATTTGAAGAAAACAATTTATATATCAGTTTTCTATGAACATTTTCAGGGTATCAAGTGATTTTTCCTTCTCTTCCTACTCCTATGTGACACCAACAGCTTTGTTCTGGAAGAGTTTTTTGCTTTTTGGGGTGTGTGTGTGGTTGTCATGTCTGCATTTGCCTGCATATAATCCTCAAACAAAATTAACTTGCTGTAGTATATTTTCAAAATCAATTTATAACTGACAGAATGTGTTAACGTGCTGTCAAAAATAACCACATGTTCCTATGGAGTAGAGAAGGAAAGGAAAGGACAGAGTTCTTACAAGTGGGACTAACTACGTTCTTACGAGGCAGAGAAAGCTGGTGAGAGAAAAATATTGAATACTCTGAACAGTTTTGAATAGGTTGTATACTGTCTTTATTTCTGCTTTTCCTTAATCAAAACCAGCAAAATAGCTACCACTGCTCTGTGAAGAAAGTTTTGTAAAAGATTTCTAGTACTTCTACCAAAAGCAAAGAAAAAAGTAATTCCCCTGCAGTTGGAAAATTTTGACTTTTTTTTTTTTTCTTCTTTTACCCTGCTTGTCCTACCCAACTGTTTTTCTTGCATTCTTGCTTACTTTCTCAGGTTTTGAACAGTAGAAAGGTGACATACAGGTTTATGACCTGCAAATGGCAACACTTGAACATAAACTGAAGTATACCAGGATGTTAACTCTAGAACTGTCGTTTCAGGTTCTTATCGGCATATGATACCTTTTCTTATATACCAGTCTTGCCAAGGCTTTTCGATGAGGTTTGGACCTCATCATTTGTACATAGAAAAGAATGAGAAAATAAAAAAAAAAAAGGCTGAAGTAGGCTTCATATAACTTTTGCCCTTTATTCTTCCTTTCTTTTTCCTTTTTTTTTTCTTTTATTGACTGTAAAGTCACCATCAAGCAGGGATAAAATCAGAATCAGTTACGCAAATCAAGTGCACTTTCCTCCTTTCATAGTTCATCTTACTGCTTCAGACTTGACAGTGGCCTCCTGCTTTTGGACAACTGCAGACCATTTTCCACAGCTTACCATTACATAATTTATGTAATTAAGCCTTCCTATGCCCCCCTACTACCCCACCCCCCAAAATATCAAAACAACTAAGGATGGAGAGCTGACATTCATTTTTAAATAAAGTATAGACATGTTTGCAAGTTGGAGAAAGGAACTTTTTTCAAAGCTAACTACTGTAAGGTATTATAGGGTATGGAAAGCTGAACTTGTCTTAAAAAGGGCAAAACAAAAGATAAGACTAGAGGCATAATATACGCAAAGTTATATGTAAATTTGCTGAAAACCAGTCATTTTTGGGTATGCATATATGCTTCTACTGAAGTATCATGCAGATATCCTTTTTGGGCCTTATGCCTTACTTACCAAGGATATGAAAACAAGTAACATGCGTCTACATATATCTTTACAATTTAGTGATTACAAATTCATTTTAGATGCTACTGTATTTTGTATATTATACCCAGGGCAGGTAGTCCTGTTTGTGGGATGCCATGCAAAATCGGGAAGAGAACAAAAGTTCCCCTGAGGCATTTCTAACCAAATGAATTGGAAAGAAGTGTAAGTTTTGATGGTAGTCCAGGACAGTTAAACAAGCCAAAGGTGTTCCCAGTAAATTGGGATTCAAAGTCACTTTGCAACATCTAGAGTTTATGTCTGTGAGCTGCTAGACTGTGTGAGCCTGCTTTGCGGTGGAGTAAGTTGGGGGAATTCCAGTTTAGATTTGAAAACTTATTTCTGTTTGAAACCAAAACCTAAATAAATATTTCCTTTTTCTTTTAGCACTGAGATTTTTAGCAGTGGGGAGCTTCTTGTCAAAGTGCTTAGTGCATACCTTGTAATGGAAATTGTGGGAGAATGTGAATAGAACAGAAATAGACCCAGCGTTTATCTGATAGTTCAACAAAAAGTAAATATTGAGATTTGTTTCTCTTCTTGTAATGGACTATTAAAGTACAGCTGACTTGGGAATGGAGGGCTGAAGGGGACAATTTCCCCAAACAGTCATGTAAAAAAGAAAAGTTTAAATCTAGATGGGCCTGTTGCTCGCTCTCCCTACGTGTTCTAACAAATTTAAAGCCTTAATAAAAAGGCTGGAAGAATGAATAAACTGTAGTATGCCCTAGGGAGGCAGCAGAAGAGATCAGAGATGGCTTTTTTTCTACATCCCTGTTATAGCAGGGAATGTATTTAATGTAAATGTCTAGCTGAGTGGGGGAATAGACCATACCTAAACTACAGAACTCTGACCCAGGAAAGATTCACTCAAGCGGTAGTAAAAATATGAATGAGGTGCCGTGCGACCCTGCTGAAGTTTGTCTTCATGTTGAAGTACAGCTTGCCCTTCGTTTTTCCAGCTGGAGTAACACCTCTTGTGCCGGAGCAGCGGGAGCCCTTCCACTCCTGCGCCAGGCAGTGGGGTCCTGGAGAAATTTTTTCTTCTGTCTCTCAGATAATCTGCGCAAACTATCAGTACAGAATTTGAATTACTATAATATAGTATGTGGTGCATTAACGAACCTTCTTGGAACTGCCTCTTGGGAAATTGGTCAGATTGAACGCCCAAAGCCTCAAACCAGGAGCGCTGGGGTGGCCTTTGTTCCTCGTGTGTTTGAGATTTCATCTTGAAACAGTTTTTGCTCCTGATCTGCCCCATCCAGTTTGACAGGTGTTTCCCCTCTCTGGATTAGGATCAGCCTCTGCCTTTCCACCTAAAAAAAAACCCTTTCCTTTTCCTGTGAGGTCTACCCTGCTTTACACCTACAGAGTTCTGTTGCTTTCAGCACTTAATTGCTGGGCGAGAGCATCCCAAATGCTTTAGCTTCTCATAACATAAATGTTTTTCTATCCTGTATCTTCCCAGTAGTCTTCTCTGCACCTGTTTCAGTTAAATTGGTTTCGGGGGAAGGCATGTGTTTTTGTTTTGCTTTGGACTAGGCAGCCACAACTATATATATGAAATTGCAAATAGGGGTTTACTGATACTTTATGTAATTGATCAGTCCAGGTTTTCTACTGAAGATACTATTTTTTGTCTTTTTTTTTTTTTGGTGTGTGAAGAACCACTGCAAAGCATCAGTATGGAACAGCTGTTAGAAGGGCTAATAGGATCCTGTGATCTTTCAGTGCTCTGACAGCTCCCTTCTCCCCTTCATCGCCTGTTAATGAGTCCCAGATCATAGCAGAAGTCATAATTGTCTTTCACTTTGTATGCTTAAATTTCCTTGCATTTGTGTTGCTCCAGCTAGCCCAAAAGACTCTCTAATTTCTGTGAGATGCTTTAGGAACAGTGAATTCTCCAAACTTCGGTCTCCCAGAAGTCATTAATGGATACCTGCTTTTTCGTGTGGTTGCTACATAATTTATTTAATAGCTCTGATCTCACAAAACCTAAGGAACACCGTACCTTCTCTTTGTCTGGGCATCTTATCATTTTATTGTCTGTCTTTCAGCCAGAGCTTTGTTCATCGTTAAAATGTTATAGATCTGTATCTTAAATATTATTCCACAAGGTATCACATCAGTCAGTTCTTGCTTTAAGTCTGGATTAAGTTCACTGTATTATCTTTTTTTGAGGAATAAATTACCCAGGTAAAATCAAATTTGCCTTGTCTTCGTTTCACTGTTCAATTACACTGTTCAATCTTGTATTATCAAGGTCATACGTATGCGCTTGTAGCACCAAGATTGCTTTTCCGTCTCTCCCAAACTACTTCCTTTCCCCCTCCCTCTTGTAATGATTTTTGGCGTATCTGTCATTGTGTGTGCCAATTAGTTCAGTGCTGTGGGATGGAGATTATCCAGATCCCCTTATTTCTTTATTGTAAATGGTCTAATTTTGTTTCCACACTGTATGTGGTAATAACCATTATCCTGTCCTCATTTTCAGTGTATCATTTTACTGTCTTTCTGGAAGCAGAAGGCAAAGTATTTGCTTCAGTGTTTGTTCCTGCTTATTTTTTCCTAAGCATCCTCTTAAACCTCAGTGTGTAGGTAGCTGCTTTTCTCTCCCTCTTTTGAAGCTGTGCTGCATGATAACAGTGATGCCCCCATTATCTCCTTGGCATGGTTTGGCTCAAGCAGGCTCCTGGTTGGTTTTACTCTTCTGTTTGTACCTTGTAACTTCTGAAACATGCTTTTCTTTCTTAAGTTTCTTTCCACTTTGTGGAAAAAAAAAAAAAAAGGTTACCTGCTTATTTTTAGCGATACGGGTCAGGGTTTTATTCATCCAGGCACTCCGGAGTCCTCCTCACCAAATTTGTTCTTTACCTTGAAAAACAAACCCAACGAGTGGAAATGGGTTTCAGTTGGAATGCAAATACCCTCTGAAATCGGTCCGCCTCATCAGCCCCATTAACAAATTCCAGTCATTTCTTGAGCTTTGCCCTTCCCAAATTCCAGACTGTTTGACTTGCTCTTGGGAAGTGAATCAGAAATGGTCAGAATCGGCTTGTGATTGCTTGAGCTATTGGTCATCTCTCCAGTCCGACGGCGTGAACTGACTCTGAGACAGCATCCCTGTTGACCTGTGACTGATGGTGACTGGTGACCAAAGGAATCCTTCAGCTATTGTGTCCATGCCATTGCTAACATTCATGGCTTTGTGTTTTTTTGGTGGGTTTTTTTGTTTGGTTGGTTGGGTTTTTTTAATAAAATATGTTGGTTTCCCAGAAGTTCACGCTTTTCATTGACAGTGTATGTGGGGTAATCTATGGACCGCAGCCTGTGTTCAGGTGTAAATCTCTGTAGAATCCCAGTTGCTCTCCAAAGTTATAATTGCCAAAAGTCTGTTATGTTTCAACTGCTTTTATTTCTTAACCATTTAATTGCTATGCAGTGCTTCCTCATTCCGTTATTTTATTTCATTTTTTTATCCAGCTTGAATATCTTGCAGCCTTTGGTGCCCGTGTTGAGGTTGCCGGCGATGTGTAGAGGACAGATGTTGCCAGTGCAACTGTCTCTGCGTGCTGCAGTCTGCCTGACCCTCCTTAGCAGTAAAACATAGCAAGTCGAGCTCTTAAACTCGCTGATGCGGTCAATTGCTCAGCCTTTCCACGCTAGTCGTTTTTGACGGATGGATGAATCCAGTGATGAAGATTTGTGTGTGTTAGTACTTCTCTTCCTTTGTTTTTCTCCTCCCTCATTGACTATCCTACCTGGCAGTTTTAGCCTTTGGGAAAGTATTGGCTACCTCTCAAAGGCTGTGTTTCTTTGAATCTACTTCTTGCATTTCGTAATAGTCTTTTGCAAGACTAACTAACGCTTTTTCTTCTGAATCTCTTAATTGCCCGCTGTGGCAGTGCACTCCAGTGCTAGCGTTGTCATCTCAATGTGGAAAACGATTCATCGTGCAAGAGAAATGTGTGGCTGAATTATTTTTTGTGTGTGTTTAAAAGAACTTTTCTGCAGGAGACTATTACTTTAGGACCAAAGACCGTGTGGGAGAACTGAAATTGCTGGAAACATGTTTATAGGGGAAATTCTGGCAGATTTTTAACTGCCATACGAGAAATGGGGCTGTCTAAAAACAAGACGACGTACGATTCTTTTTCCAGACGTGATCCCTTTACCTTTAATTGCAATTTTAGGATATGAGAAGGTTTATGAAGGGAAAGACTCATATAAATGGTCTAACCACGCCAATAATTGACTCAGGGTTTTTTTTTGTAATTCCATGTGCCCAGTAATGCATCTGCTTGAAGATTCACATACTGTCTATGCAGTTGTTAGTGGTTCCTCTCTCTAAAACTGGGGCCGTAGGTGTTAATCATGCTGTGAAACTGTGTGAGCTTTGAATGGTTAAAATTTACTTGTGTGTTTGGATCTGCTATATGGTTGGTTGGTTGGGATACCATTTCTGAACCTCAACTTCATTGAGGAGTTGCCCAGACCCTCTCCTGCGCTCGATGGGTTCTTGTGGCTTTGTTCAGTGTGCGTGTTTGTTTTCTGTTTTCTCTTTTCTCTTGTTTTTTTCCTCGTACTTTTTTTTTTTCTTTTAAATTGGGGGGGGGGGGGTTCTTTGTTTGCTTTGCTTAGCTTTACTTAAGCTCCAGTAGGAGAAGACATCGTGGTGTCTGTTGTTTGTGGGCCTGTAGGTCTGGCTGTGCAGAGGGTGTGGTGCGATTTATTCTGTGTTTGTTTTATTTTTCTGAGTTAACGGTGAGGAGAGATGGGCAGAGGGAAAGCATTAGCAAGTCTCGATGTCTGGCAGGGTTTGATTACATTTGAAATAACTAGTTGTGATTTATGTTTAGTTTTCGATGAGGAGGAAGAGGAAGTGGGACACATCCTGCCTAACAACTTCTTGTAACACTCTATGATTTATCTTTGCACCATGTGCAGTAATACTGTTCAGATTATTTTCTACATGAAAAATGTTCAGTATTGTCAACTGTTGAGACTTCTGCCTGGTATTGCCTGTGCTGGGGGACAATTCCAGTCTTGATTCTTCTCTGTAGACCTTTGTAGCCAAGGAGCCCCAAGCACATTGTTGTTGCTGCTCTCTTAACAGGTGAGCATGTTTTTAATGTTAATGCCATCAGGTACAGGGAAGAATGCCGAGCGATTCAGAAGGAACAGGGTGAGACGAGGTCTCCGTTACTCTTTCTAGAGATCTGTAGAGAGGTTAGGGTAATCTTGCCTTGACCAGTGACTCATACCAGAAAAAGGGTCTCAAAACTTTTGAACTTAGAAATGACTCCTTTATAAATATCATTTTATCTTCTCACTTAACACAGTGCTTCCTTCCTCTCCTTCATGGTCACGGAACAGATGCGGCACCTATTAAAAGTCAGTTGCATTTTGCAGTAAGTACTCTCTACCTTGGTGCTAGGTTTGTCCTTTATGCACCCTGGGTGAGCTGCTCTGAGGGCAGGCAGGTACCCCATTTTGTAGGTCACAGATGCATGCATACATACACATATATATATATATATGCAAATCGGACTTGCAAGCTGTTTTAACCTATATTTGGGGTTACGTTGCTTCAGAGCTGTGGTGGTTTAAGGTGCTGCTGACCTGGCGCAGCACGTTGGTGTCGGTCATCGTCCCCGCAGCCGGTTTGCCCCGTGAGATCTGCCCTCCGCCGCCGCCGTGCGAGGTTGGGGCTGCAGCCCAGTCCCCCCCGAGGAGCGGGCACGTAACTGCCCCGGCACCAACGAGCCACACCTCCGCGGGCACCTACTGCATGTCTGTGACTGCAGCAGGAGAATAACATACATCGGGGCAATAACTTCTTAAAGAAGTCTGCGAAATCTTGAAGGCATCTTTTTTTGTCCTCTGTGCAGGTGGGATCATGCTTGCTCCTGTCACTAAGGAACCCACTTAACCCCGTAAGCGGGTTATTTTTAAGATGACTTCATGTTGAGATATAGGGACTATTGTAACCAAGTCCCCCTTTGTCAAAAAAGGGAGCCTTTAGTCTTTATTTGGGGACATTCAAACCTTACTGAATTTTGAGTTCTATTATTTGCCACTTCACAAAAGAAGGGTTAGTGCCAGGTCTTTCCAACTCTTCACTTTTAGGCTAGGGAGAAGGGAGGAAAACAAGAAATAAGCATTTGAAATAAATCTAGTCAATGTTTGCTAATCCCGGTGTAGGTTTCATTTTTATCAAGTCCCTTTTAGGGAGTGGAATGAAGTATAAATTTTAAATGTCTTTTCTCTGTCTGTCCTTTTGATGCTCAGAGGGGAGCGGAATTGTGTATGTTGTGAGAAATCCTGGACTAAAGATATGTGTTTCTAAGCAGAAATACTAAGACAAATTTACTAGATTGAGAAGTAAAAAATGCCCTTTCATAATACATCTAAACACCTCTTTTAGCATAATGGGAGTCTAAAAATGGTTCCTATCATCAAAAATTCATGCTTTAAATAGGCAAGAAAAGCAAAAACAAGGTAAAAGGAAATACTTAAAGGAAATAAAGGTATTTTGTTGGCAATGAGGGGAGAACAGAGTGCCAGTGTCCCCTATATATTATTTCCTGCTTGGTGCTTAGTGTCGAATATACCCATTTTACACCTTCTCTCTTCCCAAAGCGGTGGAGTTACCACCTTTGTGCATGTTGACAAAGAGGAGCAAACCGTTTTAGTGTCATTATTTAAAGGCAATCCCTGGAGGAATTTGGAAACAGAGACAGACCCATCCTGCGAGCGCTGCTGGGAGTTTGCGTCGTCATCTCCTTCCGTGGTGCTCCCAGGAGATCGTCATTGCTTTGGAGAGGCTGTAGGGCTGGTGTGTGTCACATCTGTCACAGAGCTGGAAGCAGCCCTCGTCTTGTATTCGCTAGAAAAGGATTGCAGCCAAGGGTTCAGCTTAGGAAGTGCCTTGTTCAGTGCAAGGTTTGGGAAACAAAATAGTGGCTGAAGTGGAGAAATCCATCCTTATCACTAGGAGGGTATAGGAGGGTTTGCGGGGTGATCTGTGTTCGTGTGGCTTGTGTTTGGGTTTTTACGTTGCGTATCTGGAATACTGTTGTGCACCGCTGAATTGTTGGGCATGTCTAATAAATCACTGCTTTGCTAGATTTTACAGTGGATTGGAAATGTGACTGTTCCCTGAATATGGAAAAATCATGAGTTTGTTTTCATTGATATGCTTTACTGCTTTATTTTCGTGATCTGCAAAAGAATTATAAAATTGTATTGGGCACAAAATTTTGGTATACATCTGGAAGAATGAACAGAGGCAAAAAATATACAGTCCTAAACCAAAACTCAAGGAATTTTGCACTGATAATTTGGATGTGTGGATTTGCTGTTAAGGTGCAGTCCCTCCTAACTGCTGGGAATAATCCAGCAGCGTCAGCAACGCCTGGAGAAGGGTACGTGGTTATTTTTCAGGAACCTGAAATTGTGTTAATCTGTGGGAAGGTTAGAAAGGCAAACTTATAGTTCTTCCTTATCAGTTATGTGTTTTGAAATTACTTTGGAAATGTTCCTGCCCATACGTACGGCTACGGGTTATTTTGCAGAATGGCACGCACTTTGGTCCTTTCTGATACAGCCAGTTGCAATTCAGATAGGTTAAATAGAAAAGAGTTTTAAAGGCTCTCTGCTTAATCCTCCAGTGCAATTAAATCCTGGCTTTGTTTGTAGAAGATACGATCAGCATGCATTGGAACAATTTACATGACCCATAAAAATCAGAGGCTTTGGTTGTTTTTGTTGTGACCATTCAAGTGAGCCAAACTGCAGTGAGTTTTACCAGGAGCTGCGTGTTCAGGGACTGAACTCCAGCAGTCCTCCTGGTACAGGAGGCCTTGTATAGCTCCTTCTGATGTCGGGTTTTTCACATCATCAGCTCTATTGCTAATGGGTGTGATTTTGTTGTGACCATTTAAAAAATTTGGGTTTCTTTAAAGCCACTCTTAATGAAGCTATGAGGTACGAGGAAGAGGATTTCTCTGTGTGTTTAATACAACTGGGAAGTTAGCAGCCCTCAAAGTTGGAAAAGCAAAAAAGCATGAAAACAGACATCTCAGGGGTGCAGCATTAAGGAAAAAAAAAAAAAGTAAAATCCTGAATTAACAAACACAAGACAACCAGAAAGCATTGCCCCCCTCCCAGTAATTCAGCGTTCTGAGGTTGGTCTTGTATTTCAGATCTGCTTCATAAATTACAAAAACTTGGATGTGGCAGATACGTGTCGTGTAACATATGGTTTAAAAAAAAAAATAAAAATTAATTTAAACTGACACTGTTTATAGCTGTTCTGTTCAAGCTGCTGTCTCACCGAACAGCTCCTGCTGCCTAGTGGCTGCGCCCAGCGGACAGCCTCACTCAGCTATAGGGGGCTCCACTCTGCTCCAGCTACCGAAGATACTGAAAAACATTTTTGCAATTGTAGAAGAAACTTTTTTACCCTCAACGGGAGGCTGATATTCCTCCCCGTTGTCCGGAAACAGTGGGTCGTTTCAAAAGCAAATCCAGAGTACATCAGTGGTTTATGTCAGCTGTGTTCAGTTCAGGCGAGATTGAAACACCGGTGATGCTCCTGTGCCTCTTTCATGTTCTGTGAAACCCGCAGAATGCTTTGAGTAAGTTAATGCTTTGTGTAGGACCGTGCACCGTCTTGCTTATGCTGCTTAGGTTAGATCGTAAAGAAACCCAAAGCAATGGAACATTTGAAAAAAAAAAAAAAAGATTGAAAAATGGAATGCCTCGCTTGGGGAGTTAGTTTATATTATTCCATAACATGAGGGGTGGTATCTATAATAGTACTAGGGCAGCAACCTATAGGGGGAAAAAGATGACTTTCTATTATTAACTATGAAGATATTTATTTTTCAGACTTCAGTTATACCATCTTACTTTTCTATTTAAGATAGAGCTAAAATATAAATGACAAAGCAGTGACATTTTCTCTCTGAGGAAAACGCCTCTGGTAGTAACTGGTGTTTCAGATTTTCGTAATGAATTGACTGATGTGAAGCAATTTTCAGCTTTACAGTCTTCTAGGAGGCAAAATTGTCCTTAACATATTACTATATAATACAAAGTAATTTTAGTACGTAGTCTTGCTTACCAAGCATTTTAATACACAGTAGTGGAATTCATCTGGTGAAGAAGCAAGTCAGTAAAACCTGTGCTGGTCCTGTTTCTTGGGGTACTCTAAAGCAGTTTTTTCTATGGAATTCTATTAAGTCAGTATATTTTTTCTTTTGTCATCTTTATGAATTTCTTAAAAAAATTCTAGCAAAAGAAGTATGAGAAATCAAAGTGCTTGAATATTTTGCGAAAGCAATTTTATTTTTTTTCACTGATGGAGTAATAATAGCCATTCTTTTTATGAAAGTAGCTCTGATACTCAATTGTTGGGAACATGATTAGAAGGAACATAAAAGGAATGACAGTATCATATAACATTTACCATAGCCCAAGTTGTCCAAATGCTATTTAGGTATAGTTTTATTAAAATGTTGTTTTTCAAAAGACTCTTGCATCTATGAGGATGCCCTGTTTTAACAACTTGTTGGAATTGCCATGTTATGTTAAATTCTATCAGAGCAAAGGGTATAAAAGCCTTGAGGTGAGTCCCTATTCCCTTTTCAGTCAGCTGGAGTTTCACACTGATTTTTTTGGCCTGTCCAGTACCTCTCTTAGGAGATGGTCTGTGTCGAGAGCTGTGTCCCCCCTCTGCCCAGAGCCGTGGGCAGCGCCGGGCAAACTCCTTCCTGCAAAACTGTGCAGCAGGATCTAAAAATTTCTTACCAAATCAAATCTTCCAACAGCGAATCTAGTTCAAACCACTAATTTGCTAAAGATCTAAACCAAACTCCTGACTCGAGAGGTTCATGCCAAGTACGGGTTATTTCCACTCTAATCCTTCTACTGAAGAGTGGTACCTTGAAAGCAGTTATCGGCAAGCATTTTCTGGTGAGTTTTCAGGTATGGCTGGATTCATTCCCACAGCCGGTGTCTGGCTCCGTCCTGTCTGTAGGAGAGCGGACCTGTGCTGAAAAGCCACCGTGCTCTTCCCACCTGCGTCGAGGTGCTCCACACCATGTATACATGTGTGTGATACAGACAGCCCAAGGTGTTGCTTTGGGTTTGAAAATTAATAATGTGTTTCACTAGAGTGGAGGACTTCACTAATTAACATTTAAAAATTATTGCCACTACAGATTCAGGCAGCTTTTCTTTTTAAAGAAAATAAAGGTCCAAGTTTTCTGTAGACCAAGTGCTCATCACACGTTGACATTGAGACGTGATGCCCACGCTTAGTGGTCTCAGATGCAGTCTACCTCCGGACCATTTTGTATGGCTCTTGCGGTGGATGATTAGGATCAGATTGCAAATTCAGTTTACTGTTTTGCTAGTTTGTTCATTCCAACGTATATCCTGCCTAAGGATAGCAATTGATTTTTAAATGAGAAAAGGAAGGAGACAATGCGAATAAGCCATGTTCTCTCACGTCGGTTTTAATGCCATAGACCTGATTTCATCAGTGGAGACAGAAAACAGCAAGATGCTTCCTCCAAATTGTTGTTTAATTTAATCCTCTTCTCTCTACTTCTCCCCACCTCCCTCCAATGCACATCTCCTCTGTGGGTTTTGAGGATGCTGCAAGAACAAACTGATTTCCTCTGATTGCAGGTATACTTTAAAACCTGTAATTTGCTTTAATGGAAGGTAATGCTGACCACTTCATAGCAATGAAGCAGATAAAATTGGTTGCCTGATTACCCGTCAAATGAGTTAATCATTAAATCAAAAATTCTTCCTTTGGTGAAACAAAATGAGTCATTTGAATTCTGTCAAGAGACTAGCAAAGAAAAATACTGAGGTATAAATCCTCTGTTAAGAAAATCTTGAAAGGTATGAAGTACAGTGATTTGCAATCCACAACTGCTCTCTCTTGACCTTGTTTTGAAGAGGCTGAGTGGGGAGCTGCCTCCTTGAGGGCCACCTTGCAGGGTGATAGATGCTTTTCAACAAGGAGGTGTACAGTGACAGGAAAAAAAAACAAAAACGCAAAGCAGTTATTTCGAGGATTATTTTTGCGGTAAAAATGTGTTTCTGTTAAAAAGGTAAATATCCTAGCTGTTCAAGTGTAGGAAAGCTGCACAAGTGACTTGCAACAATTCGTTAATTCCTGATTGCTGTAGTATAATTTTACACTTTATTTTCCTATGGGATGGCAGAATATTGAGCAATTTGACAGAAGAGTGAAAACTTGTATTTTTGATTGGATGATGCCTCTAAGGTTGTTTCAAATCTTTAACCTACAAACTGAATTCATCCTCAAACGATGCCTGAAGAAACACACAACACTTAGTAAAAAAACTCAGAAAAAGGGACTGGAATTTTCTTTTCCTTGTTGTTTTAGCTTGTCTTCTCATTGCTACTTAATATGATTCCTTTAATTCTAGTGTCCTATAATATAATTTGGTAGTCTGTGCTTTTCAGTAGAAGGATTTTCGTTTCTGTTGGAAACAGAAAAAGCATATTTATGCTGTAAATACAGCCAAGGGAGAAATCGAGTAAAACGTCCAGCATTACAGGTTTGTTACTTTCAAGCAGATGTTGCTGCAGGCTCTGTTATGTTAGTAAGTCTCTAGCACTTGGCTGAAGGAAATAGCTGACTCTTCCTGTTTATAGAGATAGCAGGCAAAACATTTCTACTAAGTAAAACTTAGGCTGCAAACCTAATTTTGTCAGTTGATCAGTGTCCTGTAAGCTCCTGTGTTGATTACATACTTATTGATAAATAAATCACTGTTATGGTTTGTGTTCCGAAGCTCTGTTTTGACAAGAACTTTTTAAAAACCAATGGAATTCTTTTGGCTTGGGGATAGAAAAAGGAAGAATGTGGGAGTTTTGGGGCTTGTATACTGGACTGAGTATTTCAATGGTCAAATGTGACCTATAGTATACATGATTTAAAAAAAATAATATTGTTTTTGCTAACTAATTTACAGCACTTCACTAAGATTTGGACATTTTTATGTCTCAAGACTGTCTTGAGATCAAGTCTCACTTTAAAAATTTGGAATACAAAAGAAGAACATAGACTGTAAATATAATGATGTTTTATTATGTCCATAATTTAAAAGCTGTGACCACAATTCTGTGATCCTCCAGTTGGCTTTGTAGAGTGCTTTAAGCATCATACAAGCTGATATAAGTGTTTACCATCCGTTTCGTAGGGAATACAGAATTCAAACTGAAGTTGTATGTTCAGGTTGTCTGTAGGTTAGAACTCTGTGTTAAAAAAGAAACACACAAAAAAATAAAATCCCCAAAACTTGGATTAAAAAAAGCTATGTGTAAAGGTATTTGTCAAGTCTGTCTAAAAATCCTCTGGTGGAATCGTGCTCATATCAGTCGTGATCATGTAAGCTTGCATGTAAGCAGTTAATTACATGAAGCCTACTGATACCCTCTTGTATTAATAAAAATACAAATGCTTCCATAGTCTGTATTTCAAAAAAAGGTGGGGTGAGAATAGTTTTTTAGTTTAGTTCCTATGCATATATATATATATATATGTATGTATTATTCCTTATCCTAAGCCTTCGGGAGCTTAGAGTAGTCAGTACTCTTGTCTCTTCTGCTACTGAAAAAGTTGCTTTTAATTGTAGCTCCATCACCCCTGGTATTTTATTCACTTAGATTGTGGATTTTCATCCTTCTCAAAGAACAGATGGGTAAACTCTTCATTTATGGTTTGATTAAATTCCTGTTAAAGTCATGACTTCAGTATGTTTTGGATTGTTCTCTTTTTTGCCAGCTCTTATTACTTGAAGATGACAAGGTAGATCTGGAGCACAGAAGCTTCTTGTGGTGAAGTAAGGACGTAGGGAGCTTGATCACATACTGCCATAACCATCCCCACCTCCCAGGGCCGGTGGTTTTGCAGTGTATGAAAATGCCTCTGACGTAACATGATACCATCAAATTCCTGCCGCTTCTGACCTTTAGTAGGTCTCTGAAGCTTTGGTAAGCTGGATTCTTGGAAAATACGACTGCATTTCTTAAAGCCACCAAGGACCTTCTCCATTTTTCTTGTGTGGTTTTTCCCCCATAGTGTGGTGTGTCCTTGTCAACACCACGGCTGTTGAATCTGTCAACTCAGTTAGACCTCTACCGCCGCATGCCAAAGTTTCCCTTCTTTTTCTCCCTCTCTCTAATTAGCTTTTTGTTCTTTGCTTTGACCTTTAGCTGTCATAACAGGATTGATGATCCAGAGGAAGAAATTCTTTTTCCTGACCTATAGAACATTTTTTCTGGCTCAATATCGACATACATTTCTGTAGTCAAAAGTTGACCGCGGTCTTGACCTGTGAAAGACCTACCCATTAAAATGGTGGGTTACTTGTTGTCTCTTACTGTCCTTGGGTTTTTCTCCAGAGAGGCTGGCAAAGGTATCAGTTGTGTCAGATTTTTGTAACATTACTGTTCTGACAGGAAGAATAAATTGGAAATCAATATCTAATTTTGTGTCAATAATGTTATTTGGACTTTCGAGTAAGCATGACTTCTAGTCTGGCAGATTTCATTTGTTGACTTAGTTGAAAGGTCTCTTTTGACCTCTGTCTGTGAACCAAGCTGGTTTCTTCTAATGACAATTTTTTATCAAACAATTCATGGAAATAGTGTGGCTTGTTCTTCCCATTTTATATTCACCAAGTTTTAAAGTGAAGCTGAAAGATAATACTGAGAACACTACTGGAAAACAAGAGAAGTAAGCAGGAGTTTCCATATTTGTCTTTTTTTAAAAAAAGAAAAAAAACAAACAACACAAAGACTTACATCTTTTATGTCCTTCCAACAGCATAGGCCGTAAACCCTGCCTGGGGATTTCACAATAGTTCAATCCTATATTTGTAAATAAACCATGTTTATTATTGTGACCCATTTTACTGAGAGTACGAAATCTGCTGTCAACTAAATTTAAAGGAGTGACACGGATATAAAACTGTTTCTACGGATTCCCTTTAAACCACTTTGTTTAGTAGTCTGTGCCATCAGAAGGGTAATTAATTTATGGACTGTACAGCTGTTATATATAATATGTCAAAACTGTGTGGCTGTAAATGATCTTTTGATAAGGTCAAACTCTGAAGTGTTGTAATAGTTTAAGGTCTGACACCTACATCGCATTTGCGTGTCCCAGATAACATTTAAATCGGAGATACTGTGTTTATGCTGCGTGGTCACAAATGCAGAGGATCACCCCACTTCTCAGGTGGAAGGTTTGGGTTCTGCTGGCGTATGCAGAAGTCTGGAAGCCGAAAGGTGTTCCTGGCCATCTAGATTAAGCCAGACTAGTGTCTGTGGGTTTTCTTCCTCATTTACGTGCCGTACCAAGACGCGTGCTCATGTCTGAGCCAGCCTCGGGGATGCATTTCCCATCCCTATCTGCTGCCCACGGAGTCACTTTGTGTGCACAGTGCGGACTGCGTCATCCCAGTGCATTGCTGGGCTGGTCACCCGCTGTGCGAGCCCTCCGTGCAGCTGCTGGACGTCATCAATAACAGTTAGTTTTGTGTGAAGGATTGCCCTTTTTCTTGGTTGTCTTTTCATAAAAAAAGGCTTTTCTACTTCCTCAGCATCTCAAAGTGGATAGTAAATGAGAAATACCCTGATTTCTCTCATAAATAGTGGAGTCTCTCAAATTCTGTTGGTTTTTTACACTTAGTTTATTTTTTACTATTTTTAAAAGTAGTAAAAATAGTGAACGTTGCAGCAATATGTTAGTGGAAACAGGCAACATTTGGAGATGTTTTGATATGCAAGAATGACATTTAATTGATTTTGAAAGAATACACAACTCTTAAGCAGTGTAATATTTCTAGAAGTAGATGCTTTATTTTGAAAGTGCTTTTTTAGAACACACTTTGCAGTTGGTCTCTCCCCTGCTGTTTCCCCACTTCTGCATGGCAAAAGCAACGTTTTTCCTTCTGTTGGCATGAGCTAGATGATTAGACACCAGTTACTTAACTATAGCTAGTCCATAACCATAGCTTTGATATAACTAAGACTGCGAGTTAGTTGGCTTTATTAAGAATTTTTGCTGATTGCTTTCAGAAAACGGAAATGCTTCATATTTAACAACCTTGCATGATTTACCCGTAGCTTTAAAAATTTAATTGATGCAAAACTTCTGTGTTTGAAGCTGCATAAGTTCTTGACTAGAGGCGAAACTGATTTTTCTCCACAGAAGTACAGACTGCACCTAGCAAGGATGCTGCTGTTCAGACTCTTCCTTTTCTCAGGGGCAGGGCCGCACATTTTCATGGGCTGCCATGTAGGATAAGTGGTCTGGGCTGTGGTCTGGAACACGTGCCCAAAATAAAATCTGCAGGAGAAACCTTTTTGTGGCTGTGTTTTAGATTTAATACATTTTCATCTTGTTTGCTGGCTGTTTCTGTATTGCACTTGATGGGTAGGCAGGAAAGCAGCTGCAAGCAGTCTGCTGTGCAAGCGCTCCAGGCAGGCAGCGGAAGGCACGCTACAGCTGTGGTTTGATGTTCTGCTCAGTGAAACACCAGCCTTGAACATTACCACCCCTCCTGCCCTCCACACCAGCCTGCTGCCACCTCCGTCGCGTTGGTGCAGCTGCCTCTACAAACTAGAGTAAGCAGCTGATGCAATGGAAAACCCACCCGACAAAAAAAAAAAATAATTCAGGTGATTATTCTTAAAAGAGGCATGTGCATTTGGAGGGCTTTGTATTGCTTGTGGGTTTTCTTTTTTGCGTTAGGCAATGTGGTTTGGGGGGAAAAAAAAAAATCAATTCCCCATTCAGGATCCCTTTTGCGGGATGGTTGACTGCACGGACACGGGTATGGGTTAGTTGTGGAGGACAGCCTCAGGACAACTTTCAAGATCTGATGTAGGCCTGTTGTTTCTCATGTTTTCTGCATGCTAGCTCTGTTTGAGAAAAATGCCCGTGGGACGAAGGAGCTCAGTTTAGAGTCTGAGAGGGGTGATAAGGGAATGGCCTCCAGCACCGCTGTGTCCTCTCTGCCACGTCCTGCCCGGGCACTGCTCGCTTGAGGACTTCACTCTCTTCTGTATCAGTTCTTGTTTCACTCAGTTTGCTGTCAATGAAATGTGATTTACAAGTGTAGCTGTTTCACAACCCCCTTAAGTCATCCGCGGGCAGAGCTGCTGTTGACGGGTACGGCTCCCGCCACTCTTTCCAGAGGGTGCTGCCACCTCCCTGCTGCTGCAACATGGTTCGTTGTGCCATACACCTGGCCCTGGTGGGTTTTTCCTGTTACGGTACTGATGGGTTAGTTTTCCTGCCGTCCAGTCTCCCGGTCTGCTTTCCTCTGCAGCCGTGTGAGCGGTTGTGCCCGTGGCAGGAGCAGAATGAGGATGGGAAAGGATGCAGGAGAAGGGCAAGGATGCTTATTTTAGCAGCAGCGCTGCCGTACGCCAACTGTAAGTGACCTTAATGGTAGCCAAAGGTCCTGCCTTCCGTCACTCTTGGTATTAATGCTTCAGAGAATGGGACTTTGATAGGTTTTATTACAGTGCCAGCACCTGGAGTGAAGAGGAGGAGTGCGCAGAGGCTGCTGCATCCCGCGGGCGTTAATGGGAGGGCTGGGTCCTGCGAGGCTGTCCTTGTCCTTTAGCGTACTAACCTCTGTACACCTCGCAAGTCCTGCTGGAAACAGGCCTGATGCAATGAGCGTCCTTAACTGCACTGTGTATTTTAAACCCATGCTTAATTATTTTCGTCTCATTTGATGAGATGGTTTTGATCTGTTGCGCTAGTTAGGTGATTGCTGATAAAACACGGTTTTAAAAACAATCTGTTGATTTCAGAAAGGATTCCCTCCTCCCCTATGGAAAAAGGAATAAAAGGCCTCAAGTCTTTAGGAATTGGGTAGTTATTAAAGAAATCATTGTTATTCTCTCTCTTCCACGGGGTAAAGGTAATACTGGAACAGAGATGCATGCAGCTGCTGAAAGGTGATACTGTTTGGCCATGAGGTTAATTGCCAACTGAAACATTGCTGCAGTTTCTTTTCAGAAAGAAGAAAGCAAAATAATTGAAGGATTGTTTGCCAGTGGAAACACGATTAGTTTTATACATATGAAGAAAGAGAATTAACTAGTGCTGCCCTCTTGCAGCTCAACAGCAAGAGAGTCATTAAACTAGTCTCAGTACAGTTATCACTTTATATTGTTTAGGTACAGTTATAGCTACAGGTTTTCTGAAGGAAAGGTAGGTAGGGAGAGTTTCCGGTAATCCTTTGAAGGGGGGAAGATCAGGTGATTGCTTCATGCAGCAGCTCTTGGATCTACAATCTCCTAAATTTGAAGGAGATGGAAGAGACCCTTGTTCTGTGAGAACAGGCTTCGAATTCTATACAACTGCAGGTATTTTCTTAGTAGTAGGATCACTTGCCAAGGAAACTCAATAAATAATCATCCTCTTTGAATTTTAATTACTAAGGGTGTCCTGGGGAGAAGGTGTCTGTTCTGCAGTCTGTCTAGCTGAGGGTGCGGTGGCTTTGGCGGGGACACCCCCAGTTCCCTGGGTCACCGGAAGGCAATGGCTGGGCTGCAGGGCAGGGGACCTGCTTCTTCCTCCTCTTCACATGGAAGTGATGACTCCAAAGAGTTCATGCCTTCCTATGGCTCTCTTCAAAAGCTGGAGGAACTGTTTGCTCCTACCTCTGAAGAAAAGGTGGGTTGGAGTGCTTTTTGGTGCATGAAAACCTGGAATGTGCCTAAAATCACTCCTTTTGTAGGTTCATAATCAGACTGTGGTCTTTGAGAAATCCTCTGTTCTTACCAGGTGTGTAATGTTCCTAAGTATCTGTACGTTGGGGACAGACAAACAAAAAACCCAATCCGTGCTTGTGCAATGTGCAGGGCTCCACTCCTGATCTTTAACTGTGTTAGATTGAAGGCGTTGTTTTTTTCATGGTGTAACACTGTACTTTGCACCACTAATATTCTGAGATGTTTTTATCTAGGCAAGGGTTGCTTGCCTGTGTCATGTGTGGGTTTGTTTTTTTTTTTTTGGTCTGTGCCATGTTTTAAGTACTTGTTTCGTCATTTGTGCTTACCTAAAATAGTTAAGAGGAGTACCTCCTCATGCCCCACCATTCATGTTAGATAACAGCAGGGAAGAGGAGCCTGAGATGGTGTTTAAGCCTGAAAAGGTTAGAGGTAGGCATCTGTTGAAGATAGTGAGATTGCTTATGGGCCAGAGCTAGAAGAATGAAAAATCCTAATGAGGAGTTACGGCTTTCATGAGAGATTTAAGGGTAAATCAAGGAATTTTAATCCAAGTCCTCAGCCCAGGAGGGAACTGGTGATGGCAGACTGCTTCTGCCATTTTCAGGGTGAGCTGTATACTGTGGGGCATTCTGAAGGTGCTCTAACATTTGCTTCGGTTCCTTCTGCCTCACCCTGCATGCTCTTGATTCGGCAGGCATAAAGCTCTGTTTAAAATACTGCCCCAATGCAACTTTTTTTTTCTCCCTATGTTGAGGTAATCCATTCTTTTTAGAGCTAAAAATCAGAGTCATAGATATCTGGAAATATCAGTAATTCTTATCCTTTTAGTACAGTAGGAGATCCTAGCTTTTTTAATACAAAGTATTTTACTTACTTTAAAAATGAGACTCTAAAAAATGTTATTAGTTTCAACTACACTGGAGCTTCCTGCCAGTTGTATGTAATCTGTCGTCATTTGGAGCACTATTGGCCACTTAAAATGGCAAATCAAACCTCTTTCTGCTCTCTGTGCTGATCTTTACCAGCACAAAGAATGTCTGTTTGGCCTTATGGAGGATTTTTGCCTGTAATTTCTTTCAAGGCTTCATAGTTGTATTAGAAAGGATGCTGAGTTTGAAGGGATACCAAAATGTATGTCTGTGCACGTTAAATAATTATGTGTGTCCAACCCACCCAAGATAAGACTCAGTTTAATCTGATGAAGTGAAGATTGTTTAATGACGTGATGCAATATAGTGGTTGGGACAAGTTGGAAGCATGAGTTATTGGTCAATCCCAGTGCCATGGCTGTGTGTTGAAGCTCCTTAAGTTCAGGCTGTTTCCTTAGTTGTGTGCCCTTGCCTTCTACCCTTTATCATCTTCCACCATTCAGTTTCTTAGTCCCTTCCTTTTATTAATCATGGTAGTTGTCTGGTTGGCTTCATACTGCAGAGCTGTGTTCAGCTGACTGCCTTTCTCTTTTTTTTAAATCACTGCAGAGGTTGATTCCTCCAGTATATCGGGAGCTGCTGGAAAATGAAGATATGGATGAAATTATGTAGATTGATAATTCTGGGGAAAGCATACAAAACCCATTGTGTGCTGTCTTAACTATAGGTGTTGTTACAAACCTTCTTATCAACCATTTGTGAGGGTGGAAAAAAGTGCTGCCCCTCCTTGTTTTTTGAATGGAAACATAGACTTCCCCGTGTATTTTTTCTTTTNTTTTTTTTTTTTTTTTTTTTTTTTTTACTATACCACTTTTGTCTGGAAACCAAAACTTTAATCCGGGGTTATTTAATATGCTTGCAAAGCTTGAAAATAATAAACTATTTGAAGTATGATAGAGAGAAGAGGCAGAATATATGCAGTACATATTCACAAATAGTTTTGTTTTGACATTTATCTTGCTGCGGTCCTTCTGCCAACTGGCTGCAGGCACGGCTACCAAAAGAATGAACACATGTTGCATTCATTAGTTCTCATCTGGCCGGGCTTCATCTTGCGAGACAGACGAAATCATGATCCCGCTAAATAGATTGTAATGCGTTTGTAATACGAGTTCCCTTCTGCTGAGCGGAGCGAGGGCTTTGCGGAGCCGCCGGCTTCTAAGCCGCGGCGTTTTGCTGCGTTTTAACGGAACGGCTCGGAGTGTCCTGCCGGTGATGTCAGTGCTTTCTCGCCTCGAAAAGATGTCATATGAAAAATATTCCAATATAACGCTTGAACAAACAACCACCCCCCTTTTCTCCTTCCCCCCCGTGTGAACTTCTCCTGTCACGACGCTGTGCTCTGACTGACATTAGGTCTGCGGTGCCCCCGACACAGGGAGGGGAACGTGCTCCGGGACGATATTGGGTTATCTGCACCGACCGAATATATAAAAAAAAATAATAATCCTTTTCGTTAGGCATTTGTGGCGTTTCCCCGTGCTCGGACCCAGGGCAAATTGATTGCTGTCGGCTTTTTTTTATCGTGACTGTCGCAGTTTTATCACGGGCCGGCAGTACCGTGCGCTGCGGCCCCATTGCTTGGGGGGGGGAGGGTA
>VUYV01000112.1:285281-298235 GCA_008711295.1 Anarhynchus alexandrinus | reverse complement strand
GGGTACGGGGGAGGGCCGCGTCGCCGTTCCCCCGTGATTTCAGGTGGGAAGGGCGCAAGCCCCTGTCTTGTCCGGTTCCCCGGCGCGGCGGCAGGTCGTGGCGGGGACCGCTTCCCTCGGGACAAGGCACCGAAGCCGCCACGCCGCGGCGTACCGGGGGGCGGCCGCCTTCCCGCGCCCCGCCAGCGCCGGGCGGAGGGCTGAGGAGGGTTGGCCCCTCCCTGCGGCAACCGCCGGGCTCCGTCCCCGGCCCACCCCCTCCCGCCGGGGCGGCGGGGAGCGGCAGCGAGGACCAGCCGCCTCCGGCAGCGCTGTGTGCGGCGCGGGAGGAGGGTCTCCTCAGAGCCCGTCTCCTCAGAGCCCGCCGCCTCATGCCGGCCGGGCCGGGGCGCGGGGGCTCGCTCTGAGCCGCGGAGGAAGGGGGGGGCGGGGGGGCTGCTCGGCGTCGGTGTGAGGAATGGAAGACAGCTTGCCCTGCCTGGCGGCAGCCTGCGACCCCTCGGCGCTCGTCAATTTCTGCACGGGTAAAGTACCGCCGCCTTGCCCCGCCGGGGAGGGGAGGGGAGGGCCGGGCACCCACCGGGCACCCACCGCCGCGCTCCGGTGAGGGCTCCCTGAAAATGCCCGTCAGCTCTTCTCGGTCAGCGGTTCCCGTCCCTGGAGGGAACGGAGGGGGCGGGAGGGGCGAAGACGAAGGGAAATCTGTAAAGTAAACACCGTGGTAAATATTTACTGTGCGATTAAGTTTAACTCTGCGCCCTCAATTCGCAGCCGCCGAGGTGAGCCGGACCCCGAGGCTGCGGTGGCTGGCGGCGGTGCGGCGTCCCAACCTGGAGAAAGTTTTAAAAAAAATAAAAAAATAAAAAATACAATTTTGATGCGGGTAAAATGACAGGAGGATGATGAGAAAGTTAATGTTTGATGGGCGGAAGGCTGCTGGCGGGGGTGCCGGTGGGTGCCGCCGGCGAGGGTCCCGTCAAACCTGGCGCTCCGGCCCGTCCCGGCCCGTCCCGGCAGTGAGGGGAACGGTGGTGGTGGTGGGGAGTATTTTGTGGGAGAGACCCTTTGCAGGCCTCGGGAGAGAGGTGCTGCGGGGGTGTCCGGTCTTCCTTTTGGGAGCCCTCGGCTGTAGGCTTTGCAGCGGGGGAGCGGGAGGCCGGGCGGCCGGCCCGGAGCGCGGGCTGCCGGCGGGCCTCGGGCGGGAGGAGGCGGTGCAGGCTCGTCCGATGGGGGTGGCTGTCGCCGGGGCTGTGCGGCTGTGTGTGCGCTGCTGTGTACCGACCCTCTGTGTGCGTGTGTGAGAAACGGGTATTTGCCCTTCAGAACTAAGTTTTGGGGTTCTTTTCTCGCTTTGTTTTTACTAGCGTCGCAGCAAAAATGAAATATTTCAAGACATGTTTCCTTTCTTTAAACAGCTGCTGTCGAGCCAGCCTCTCCTGAGCGTAAATCGGGTAATTAATCGCAGCATTCTTGCTGTATCAACCAAAAGTTATATGCGTTAAGTCTTAAAAAGACCAGCCAAACAAATAACCCCCACCGACAGATCCGGTCAGAGATGAAATTTATTTCTCTCGTTGCGCGGTGGAGAAGTGTCTTCCTGTGAATGAAACAAACGCCGCTGAGCAGCTCTTCTTTGTTTGCTGATTCATGCCCCGCAGTTTTGATACGAATACAGCATCTTGCATAGAAAACCTTGCACTTTTGGCCTGAAATATGATGGTCGTCAGGGAAGTTTGTTTAAAAATAAATAAAAAAAAATAAGGGCGGGTATTCAATGTATAGATTTCTATGTGTTTTTAGTAGGACAAAGGAATGACCTTGCTCTACAGTGTACTTTCTTAAAGTGAGCAATGCACTGTACTTTATCTGCTTCAGAATTCAAAGCATTTGGTTTAGGATTCAAGATGTTGCAACGCTTGGGAAAGAGGGAGGGTGAATTGGAAATTTTAAAATTACAAGTGCTTCATACAGCCTTTTGCAGGCTTGGGAGGATTTTTACGGTAGAAGAGAAAGGCTAATGTTTAACTGTTTATCTTCAGAACAAAATTCAAAGAACAGCCGTATTTATGGCTATAACTTGCAACTTTGTTTCTGATGAGTTAAGATATTTCCATTGACTGTAATGGCTTTTAGCAAGAGTTTTTGTGGTAGTCTGTAAAAAATACGCCAGTGTCTCTCAGACTTGAGCTTGAGGCATATCTTGCATTTCAGAAGTGAGTGTGGCATGATGAATTTACCTTTGAGATTTGTCTAGAAATCCGGAAGAATAAGGTGCAAGAAATACATACTTTTCTTAATGCATGTGTTCTATTTTAATTTTTTTTTTCTGCATCTTAGAAAATAATTTTGACTAAAATCTTGATACAAGACTGAGGATTTTGCTGAATAAGAATTAAAGACAACATTTGTAATTAAAAGAAAATGTGGCTTTGATACTTAGCAGTGTGATATATTCTGCTGATTTTAAACTTGATTCCTACTTATACCTAATGTACCTTTATATAAAGTTTTCTGAGGAATGCGTGTTGGCTGGCAAGTAAATTTACAGCGATAAGAAACTGGTATGATGGAGAATCAACAAGTGCTTTGTTCATGTGAAATTTCTAACCTTATTCACGAGGAGAGCTCCTTGCCTTGAGGGCTTTTAGCAGCTTCGAAGTGGTAGCAAGTAGGAAAAAGCCCGAGATTAAGCTGTACAAAGAATTTGAATTTTGTTTTTGGCCATACATGCTCATTCTTGCTTTATTTGAAGGAGATTAAGGCTTTGTACTAACAGTAGGGTATTTTAGGTGAGGTTTTGGGGGATAACCTAAATTTTTTTAAATACGTATTCTATAGTTATATGCTTTTCTATAGGAACCTTACCTTTAATTGTGATTTGTTTTTGTACATGCGTCCAATTGCTCATTTCTTGCCAAAGCTAAAAATACATTCCTAATTCAGCAGTGAAGAACTAGGACTCCCTTTTAACGTATGTGATACCAGTGCTGATGGGCAGCTTAATCAGTTTTTTGAAAATGCTCGTTTGGTGTCAGTAGGGACAACTTCTTTCTTCTACTTGTATTTAATTAGCCTTTTATAATTAAAGCTAAGGCAAAGGCTTATGCCGTAATGTGTCCCTTCAGGAAGATGTTAGCTATCAAATTAGATCTGGACTAGAATTTAGCTTAGGTGATACAGGTCAGGATAGAAATTTTCAGTCTGATCAAGGAAAATACTTACCTGCAAACAAAACTTTAGTTTTGTGTGCTGCTTTATTAAATTTTTGCCACCAATGACATTTAGCATAGCAAACAGTATTTATAAATGAAAAAAAAACCAACCAACCAATGTCCCCAAATTTGTAAACTCTGTTGCTTTCAGACTCTTAAATTCTTAAATCTTAAGATCTCTTAAATTCTCATTTATCTGTAATGTTAAGACTAGTAGAGGGCTTGCTTAGATGTTGTTTCATAGTGGGGATTTGCCAGTTGCTGGAGGCACTGGTGATGGTAAAGGTGGCGGTGTTGTGGTGGCTCTGCAGGGCTTCCAGAGGGGTGAGACAAGTCCTCCTTGGGCTTGGTGCTGCTCACCAAGGAGGTGTCACCATGCCTTGGAGGCCACCTCGGCTAGCAGAGGCTTTGCCCACCTTGCTGGCAGGGCATGATGGGGCTGGTGCATGGTGCTGCTCCTGCTGCCTTGCTTCCCTGCCGTGTGCTCGCAGAGAGTTACTCACTTGGAATTAGGATCTAACATATGGAACTTTGCTTTAAGTATTCAGATGTTACAAGGGCTTTTTTCTGTCTAGTCCCTGTTATTTAGGCAAAAATAGACAAACTTGACATAGAAGTCCTACTTCTAGCTTGATATTTTACCTAAAATGGTTAGTTACTGGATGGGGACCAGTTAAATAAACCAAGTATCAGCCTATTTCAGGGGATTACATCTCCCTAAATAGTGTTTTTCTTATAATCCTGGGCTGCCACAACTACAATATTTGTGTTGAAGCCTTTCTAAATGAGACAACTTCTGCTGTAATTGCATTGAAAACTTTTGAGCTAGCGTGACTCTAGGCACTGCCAATAATAATGATGATAAATGTAAAACTCCATATCACTATCTTAATACATTAAAAAAAATCAAAAAAAAGTCTGAAAAAAAACTGTATCCTCTTAGTTGATTCACCTGAAGTGTTACAGTATTCAGTGTTTGATTCAAGATTTAACTTGCTGTATGTTTCAGTGTATTTGACACACAATTTGACTGTGAGAGTCAGTGCTGTCATAGCTAGTTTTAAAACTGCTTTAAATTATTTGTTCTGAGTGATGGTGAAGTAATCAATCCCCATTATCATTTCCATCTCCCAAACATGTCAGGCTTGGACCAAGCGCTCCTCCCTTCAGTTGATATATTTTCACAAAGGAGGGGAGAGTTCCCGCCAGCCTATGCTGGCTTACCTAGTACGAGATTTCCACCTGGCAAGACGGGGGAAGGCTTTTGACATACAGCGAGCGCTGCTGTGGGTCTGAATCCAGCATTCAGTGAGCAGTCGTTTGTGTTGGGGGATGATGATCAGGCTTGCTGAGTGGCCCAAGACTCATTTAAGCATTTTTGCTATCCGTAAGTTATATTAATGAGGAGGTTTAAAGAATTAAAAGCTATATTAGAATAGTATTGTCTAAAGTCCTGGGCTAGAAATGTATTAATAGTTTCTCTGAACTTGCTTTTCTGTTTTCCAGGAAAAAAACTATTTGATAGTAGCACGCTTAAAGAACCTCAGTGAGTTTCCTGGGTGAAGGAGGCAGAGTGCTTTATTTTCTAGAAATAATAAATGCAACGCAGCTATTCCACAAGAGCTGGGGCTCCTTCTTCCCAAAGTTATGGTAGTCCCGATGCTTTAGGCTGTATTTTGGGAAAATTCTCTGCTTCCTATCGATCCCCTGATAGAAGGGCAAACTGGTCCCTACCAGGAGGAACAGTAGTCACCAAGAAATGAATGCAAAGGGTTGCATTTTTGTAGACATGGCCATTCATGCTTGTAATTGAAGGGCTTAAATGCCTGCAAATGGGGCCCTCCCAATGGAGGGACGGATGGGATATTACTCTCCTTTCGTATGCGTCTTTGCTGATTATTCCTTACTTTGCAGAAGGAGATGATGACAGTCACCGCTCTTTACTTGCATAATTTCCCACATCAGTTCAACATATTCAGCTAGGATCCTTGTCTTATGTCTGGAAGTGAAATCCCATCTCATTATAGTTCGTGAAAATACTATTGCTGTGTCTTACGCAGCCGTAAGTCTACTAAAATTTGCAGAATAATGTATGCTCGTTTTTAAGTTCTACTTCCTTATCAGATTAGTATAGTTTTACTTACCACCTTCTACTAATTTGACAGAGTTAAATGAAGCTTTTATTGAATAGTTATATTGAGTAGTTATACGCGTGGTTGGACTAAGCAGTATTTACTTGCTTCGTGAGTTAGCTGAGCCTATGCTTAATGAAGTGAACTGTAAGCTAGATGGGCTAGCTCTTTCCAGGCTTCATTACATCAAATTTATTGTGCCATTTCCTCTTCAGACACTACCCCCTTTCCAGGTAACCAAGAGAAGGGACGTGCCTGGTCTGACCCAACTGTGTGCAGGATGGGCTGGTGCGGTGGCATCGCACAGAGCTGTGGGGGTCCCTCTCTCAGGTCAAACACGGTGTTTGACTCTGCCCGTTGCCACCTGCAGATGTGCTGTAAATGCTTGCATGTACACAGCTCATTAAAAATCTTTCAATGTATGTCTCGACTGAGAAAGGAAAAAGAGTATATCTGGTCCATACTGTGGTAAATATCTGCATTATTACACTGTAGCATGTGACTAAATATCTGCAATATTGCAATGTAACAGCAGTGCTATGTAGATATGACATAAAATTACAAATATTATAAAGGTCTGGAAGGGTTTTCATCTCACACTGTTTAGAAGATTAATACTCACCCTGACTCAATGGAAAAGTCTAATTTCTTTAACTTAATAGTTAACTTTCAAAAATGTGGGTTATGTTTTTTTGGTAACGTTTCTCTGCTTTGCCTATTCGGGTCTCTGTCTCACTTCTGACAGTTCTAGGAATATGTGTTAGTCATCAAAAGGGGGTTGATGAGGAGTTGTGCAGGGTAACGGTTAGCATTTTCTTAGCAGTCACAGAAAGTAATTGCAAGGTGAAGTAACTGCAAGCCATGCTCGAAGTTGCTGAAGTACCAAATTTGGTGAAATATCAAAGGTGCAGTTGACACAGCAAACTTGTCATTAAAGGTCAGATGAAAAGGTTCAGACTGCACACACTTTCTCAGCACTGAGTCTTTCCTCTCAAATTTTGAGTAATGCCCAGATTAAGAAAACTAAGAAAGTATCTTTATGAACCCTACATTACACCCTTGCTTCACACGGGTAAGTAAATGAATCAGGAGAGCAGCAGCATTGGAAACCTCCCTTGAGTTTTGCATACTGCAAAAGTGCTTCTTCAACCTGCTCCTTCTGCAGTGAGCCAGAGCGGCTCTGAGAGTGGAACTTGCAATGAAACACAGAAAAACTGCTGGGCATGCAAAACCCACCCTGTGAGCAGGGAAGGAGAAGGGATGACCTGATGTGATAGTCATCAGTCACAGTGGTTTATTGTGTGATGAGAAGATGCTGTGATGTATCATAAAAACAGATAGAATTTAGGTACTGTGTATTCTGCCTTTGCTCTTCTCTCCCAGCACCTTTTTTGTTCTACATATGCCCTAAAAATGCATTAATTTGTTGGGGTTTGGCCTTGTTTGCTTGTGGTATTCTTCAGAAGCATTTAAAACCATGACAATAACTGCAGTCAGATTTCTGATACCTATGAAATGTGTCAAAGGGAGCGTTCCCTTCCACGAGAAGGTGGTTGAGTTGGTCCTTCAGGTTTTTGCATGCTGTTGCCACTGTTAGTTTTACCCATTTGCTCAGTGGCTTAAGTGGCACAGTGTCTTGAGCAATAGGGTTTTTTTGGGGTTGGGTTTTTTTTTTTTTTTTTAGATGATAAAGGGGTAAAAAATGGAGCTGGAAGTGGCTTTTGATTCCTGAGTGGTTTGCACTGATCACATGCGGTTTCTGTATCGGGGTTACATTACGTGGCTGGTGGTGAAGTGGCCCTGGGGGCTGTTGAACAGGAGTTTGGCAGGAGCTGGCAGGGTCAAAGCTGTGTTCCTGGCCCTGCTCCCTCCGCAGCAGAGCAGTGATGCTGCTGGGGCCAGGGTCACTTGTCCTCTCCGCCTGCGGGTCAATGCCAGGAGGTCTTCCCCAGCTCTCAGTAGTACAGGCTGCCGTTCGTGTAGCGTTCTCCTACAAGGACTTCTGGCTATGCAAGTTGCAGGTTGCAAAGGATGGTCACACCTAGTTAGAGCGTGGGCTTGCACACCAGCTGCAGAGGGCTAAGCGAAGGCGGAAACTTGCAGCGTGTTGACACAGTAGGTTAGTAAATGTGGATTAGTAGGTTGACCAGCCTGGCATTTGCTCTTGAGTAAGAGCCTGCGCTTGAGTAGTTACTACATGGAAGCTGTGGTGCTGTTAACTCCTCCTTGGGCTCACTCCCTAGTAGTTTACACGGCCATACCCCAGGTCGTAGCCCAAAGAACATGCTCGTACTAGTTCAGTTTTAATTCTTTCCTTGCTAACGCTAAAAATAAAACAAAATTTGTAAAATAAGATCACTGGCAAGGTTAGAAGATGCTGAAAAGGTATAAAACAATTTTGTTCTTGCTACTGTATTCTGTTGGGGGGGGGGGAATCCTTTCATGCATGAAGGATCCTGTTATTTTGGCTGGCAGTATTATGCAGAAATAGCATGCTTCTGGATGGTTCTTTTTTATAAATAGCTGAATTAGTGTAGCTAGTGCTTAATAAGTGTATGTGGAATTAATCAGTCTTAAAACATAAGCATTAAAGGAATAAACTGGATAATTCTGTGGTTTAAGATGATAGCTGCTTTCAAAATAACTTTTATTTTTTGGCTTTAGATTGTTCCCCCCACAGATAGATCAAACAAAGTTACAGAAATCTTCAGGATTTTAAAAAGGGAAGAGAACTGAATTGCAAACACTAGAAACCTACAATACATGGCTTTTTCCAGTATATTTTTCAGTTCATTCACTTGAAGTGTGTTAGTATGAGACTATAAACTTTATTTCCGTGGCTTGCAAGCAGGCTTTTACCTAACATCGCTGTTGCAGATGTGTTATAGAAAGCTGGAAGTGATACCCTGTGTACTGAAGAGAAGAGCTTTGTGGCAGGTCTACGAGGGAGCGATGGCTGACACGGCAGTGGCAGGCTGAGCAGCAGCAGAGGGGCTGTCTGCTGGCATCAGGGCTAGCACACGTCTGCAGCAAAACGCTCCTGCCTTTTTTTAGCTTGTGTACTTCAGCACATAAAGATTCCCGTTTCCGAGGAGACTTCAGCTGGTGTTAGTTTTTGATTAATTAATCCCTTGATTTTTGGGGGAGAGAGAGGAAAATGGGCAAAAATGCAGCTTATTCCTAGTTTTCGACACTGCTGTTACATAGTCACAACCAGATTTAATTCTTTTTTCCCTGTCAAGTGTTTGTAGTACTCGACCATTTCTAATACCAGACACATCCATGATCAGTCCCATATCCCTTGCTATTTGTAGTGATGTTTTCTTTACCTAAAAACTGTTACTTTGTAGCAAATAGTGGGAAAAGAAACGGGAATATTTTTTTCCAATTCAGAGACTCCATCCACAGAAAGAACAGATTGTAAGCAAGCTGTTTATGATACAAAACAAGATGTATTTAAGCAACTTCGATATAAATACAGTCCCTTTTATGTTTACAAAATTGAGCAAATTTTCCACATAAGAAATATATGCATTTTTCCTAAAGGATCCTTTGAGAAGGAAGGAAAAGGTATCCCCATGGAAAGGCGATGTTTTTCCCATGCAGGCAAATTCGATGCATGCATTCATGATGGTTTCATATGATTTATCAATAGTGATTGTGACACTTCAGTTTTGGGTAGGACTTGTGCATAAAATATGTTCAAGGTGAAATTTTAGAAGTTCTTAGCCTGCACACATCATCCAAAATGTTCAGTTCAGTGATTGATTTTTCTCTGAGAAGTTGTAGCATCACATAACACTGTTTCCATGTGTTTGTGTTTGCTTGTAGGTGAATCGATTCTGAAACCTGCTTTGTGGCTTAGCCTAAATAAAGATGAGACCTAATTCCCCCCTTTCCAGTGGAGTTTTCAATTTTAGGCATAATAGTGCCAGGATTAGCAACTGAAATGATCGTTGAAGCTGGCTTCATTTTTATGTATTAATTTCTGTGGAAGCAGCCTAACTATAGCTTTTTAAAATATATGTATAGTCACACATGTAGAAGTCTGTCATGCTGTTGAAGAGTTCTTCCTCTTCATGAATTAAGTTAGTTTAATTTCACAGTTACCTCATTTGTTTATAGAGCATTTGTGGAAACTCATTGTTGGTAGTGTCCTTACTGAGGAAAAGTGGCAGCACTTGATGGTAGATCTGCAGTCAGAATTGTTTAAAAGAGTATTGTAAAATAATAAACATTAATATTAAATATTTCTACAGCTGTTCAGATGCAGCATGTTGAAGAATGGCAGGATCGATGACCAGGCAGTCTGTCTCCTGTCAGGCAGCAGCAGCCACAGCAGCAGGAAAGGTGTGAGCAATGCTTCCCACCCACACCTTGTTTATAGGTGTTAACTTCAAAGCTTCTGTTTAATTGCTAACGTAATAAAATAAAAGGAGCTTAACTACAGAACTAGTTAGTTTTTAAATTTTATTTATGCTCGGTTCCCCTTTTTGAGGGTGGCTGTTGACTTACACCAGTATAGATATTTCTGCTTGCTGTCAGGTCTGAAATGTTTTCTGTGATACACAATGTGAAAATATTCCCTTTATTTCTCAATACTTGCTCCTCTGTAGTAACTGAAGTGGAGATTGTGAGTAATGAGCAATGAGTAGTTGCAGATACCATCTTATAGGTTGGCTGTGTGGGAGTCATGCAGCTTGTGCTTTATTCTTGAAGCTAAGCAGGTAGCTTACCAGCGTCTGTACTACACTGTACAGAGAAGTTTTAGGGTTTTTTCTATGCAAAAAAAAAACAAACCCAAAAAAACAAACAACCCCAAACCTACTGTTGGTTTGGTTCCACCTGGATTAAGCGTTAGTTGTTCTAGAGGTGTTCCTCTAGTACCAAAGCTGCAAGCAGTCGCAGAAGTTGGGGAAACATCTTAGTGGAGGTAAACAAAGGTGGGATTTTCACTGCAGCTGTTGGAAGTGTTGTGTTGGATCTAGTTTGTGATTAGAGAGATTTAGTCTCACGCTCCCAAGAAACAATGGACTTTTAGAACTACCGAAAGCAAACCTTACGTCTGTTCTTGCCTGCAAGATACAGGAGAGGTTTAGCAACTGTGAGATGGTATCCCCTGCTGCATCAGCGGGTGCAGCGTTTTCAACGCAGAGCTGGGATAAGGAGTGCCTTCTGCAGGAGGTGCTACCTGATGGGATGGAGCATGATGGGCGTGCAAGCACAACCGGTTGCCCTGGCCCACTGCGGTAGCGCCTCAGCCGTGGTGGATAGGCACGGGAGAAAGCTTAATGCTGGAATTAATACTCCCTCCAGAAGGCTTGTCTCTTAATAGAGCTTATTTTTTATAAGGGAGGGAGCGTATTGGCATCCTTAGCTTTTGGATAAGAAAATGCAAAGGACAGTAACTTTTCAAGGTCATTTTAGCTTGTCAGAGAGAAAGGTGGTATTTTACTGAATGGGCTCTGGTACTGAGAGGTAATAAGGCAGTGGTGGCATAGGGCTGTGAATAAGGGGAAGGCATTCCTATACCTGAAATACCAGAAAACTAAGATAAGATAGTGAGTTGCTAAGTCTCTTTCCAAACAGATTTTACCTTTATCTGAAATCACTGTGTCCGTCCTGTGACTTGGAGAGATAAGAGCTGTCAAATACCCCGCTGTGTACATCAGCCCCAGTCCCTCATCTGGTGTAAGTGTGTTTCTGCTCAGCGCAAAAACCTGCAGATCCCACTCTTCCAGAAGAGCAGAAAGGGAAGGCTTCCCCTGCAGCGGAGTGGAGCGTTTTGGGAGAGGGAGCTCCAAGAGCCCAGGAGGATGCCAGCACCCCAAAACCAAATTGCAGCCGCCAGCCTCCCTGAGAGGGGACGCAGGGCTCTGTCGCATGGGAAGAGCGTGGCATCCTGCCCTGCTGTCCTGGCACCCACCAGAGGTTTGCTGTGAATTTGGGGGAGTGCTGATGAAGAGGGGTGTCTGCACTTTGAGGCTGCATTTTGAGCCTGAAATGACACTGCAAAGGACAGGCTTGGGCAGCTTTCCCTTAAGCATGAAGGAAGATGAAGATGAGTGAGAACAGCGTACACTGTGCTTTGTGTGTGATACCAATATCAAGAAGTGAATCTCTTTAATGTGGCAGTATACCCTAATACTGATATTTTTATATGCATGTCCATCATTTTAATAGGAGACTGTTCTTTTTGGGTAAGCATAATACTAAATCTACAAGATAACATCCTGTTGCCTGTGAAGCACAAGCAACTGCTGACAGCTGCACAACCTGTACAACCGAGATTCATAAGTGGACATTATGGACAAAACCGTATTTCTCTGGGAAAGGAAATTAATAAAATAGGCCAGGACTCTATTTTTCCTGACTTGATGGAGTTTTGCATAGTGGCATTTATGATAGAGTGGCTTAGAATAGCACAGAATGAGATCAAAGAGACTTAGTTTGTACAGTGGTATTTTTGATGTTACAAAACAGATAGTTATTTATGAGTCCTGGGGGAAGGAAAAAAAGAGCAGCACAATGAAGCAGCCAGTACAACAAACTTCAGAAATGTTCCAACACTTTTATTTACAGAGATAATGTCTAACTTGATTACTAGATAAGAGAAGATGGAGATTACTCCTTTGTGTTTCAGGATTTGAGATGAGTAAAATTTTGCAAAGAAACATTGCATGGTACAAAATAAATTGTGTCAATAAAAGAAGAGGGTATGCTGCTTTGCCAGATGTTGTCACGTTATCTCACTTAATGATTTCAGTGCTTTTTTGTTTTGCTGCTGAAATTATACCCTAGAATTGATGAGAATATAGCAAGTTTGAAGATTAGAAACAGCTTTCCTCTGGGGCAAAAGTGGATTTGTTAAAAGCACACCACAAATAAAAACTCAGGTAGTTTGTTGCCTGAATATACAATAAAAATTTAAGATGTTGGAAGGTTTCCGTAAGTTTCAGATTAAAACTATGTTGGTACTACCAAATTCAAATGTTTTGCAGCAGAGGAGAAGCACTGCAGTGACGGGGAAGGTCAAACTTTCCCTGTGTTGTTGCAATCTAAAGATTGAATGTTTTACAAACTGGAATTTTATTTGCGTGTTAATGGAAAAAAATATATTGGAAATATAGCATGGAAAATCAGCGGAAATCTATACGAATTGAGGCTTAAATTCTGGAAAAAAAAAATACCCTAAATATAGAGAGACTTCTCTGAGCAGGAACTGGCATCATCGCTTTGACAAGAGCAGTTAAAAAATAAGTGGCCCCAGGGGGAGGGAGGGGTGCAGAGAGAGGTGGAGAATGAGATTACTGTGAGTGCTCTTTCTTTTTTTTTCTTTTTCTTTTTTCTTTCCCTTTCCCCTCTCTTTCTTTCCCTTTCCCCTCTCTTTCTTTCCCTTTCCCCTCTCTTTCTTTCCCTTTCCCCTCTCTTTCTTTCCCTTTCCCCTCTCTTTCTTTCCCTTTCCCCTCTCTTTCTTTCCCTTTCCCCTCTCTTTCTTTCCCTTTCCCCTCTCTTTCTTTCCCTTTCCCCTCTCTTTCTTTCCCTTTCCCCTCTCTTTCTTTCCCTTTCCCCTCTCTTTCTTTCCCTTTCCCCTCTCTTTCTTTCCCTTT
>VUYV01000112.1:44391-285103 GCA_008711295.1 Anarhynchus alexandrinus | reverse complement strand
CCCCCCCCTTTCTTTTTTTTTTTCCATTTGCAAGCCTTCACACCAACTTCCTTGACTGCCAGATAACTGGTGGGTACCTGTCTGTGTAAATGATTTTGCAAATACTTCAGGAAAACCAGAGTGTTACAGATAATCCCTTGTTTCTTGTTGAACTCTCTAAGACATTTGCTGGACTTTCCAATGTTTTGGCTCCTGGTGCTTTTGTCTGAGCCTGAATATGGTTATTAATATATTTCATTGTGTTGAGCAGATCAGTGACAATTAATGCTGCTGTCTTTTGTAGGTTTATGGAGTAATGAAATATGGTTAAAGAAAAGTGTTGTTAGTGGGAAGTCAAAGGCTGAACCTAAAAGCCAGAATTCAGGCATTCTTTCAAGCCTATATTTAATTTTCTGTATTATATAGGTATTAAGATGAAGCTTTTAATTACTTGATCATAGTCTCCCCCAAGTCAGTACTCGGAAAAGGTGATTCTGCCTAAAAAGCAGCTGCTCAGTATTTTCAGTTGCCTTCATTTTCTTTGTGTGGATTCCTATGTTATTTTTATGGTAAGGCTTTTTGTCTTGCTTTTCAAGGAAATGTGTGAATTTCAACATTGACTTTGCTACACTTACAGTAGTGCCTCAGTAGCCCACAAGTGTTAATTAACCTTTATGCGGTGTGGGATGATGCTTGCATTTAACAGATGAAGAGTGAAGTTAAAAAGAGATTAAGGTCAAAAGCATCTGCTAATTGCCAATTTTCTAATTAAGTAATTGCCCAATTTTAAACTTGGAAGACTTGATTGTCAAGGCACATAGGTAGGACAGCCCTGTACACGTCAACAGCCTGATTGCTGCTGGTGTGAGGTACCTGTGAGAGCTCAGCACTTTTCCACGCCAATGTCTGCAATTTTAGGTCAGGCAGAATATGCACGTTCTTCCTCCGTGTGGCCTCGGGAGCGTGGGAGGGACACTTCCCTGCTCTCAGTGTCCTGCTCTGGCCACCCTGGAGCCCCAGGCAGTGTCTGGCTTTGCCTCTCTCCTGCAAAGCTGGAGCTCATTGAGTTTCTCCACGGGGCAGCTGAGGTGCCATCTGCTTGTGGTGTGGGGAGGCGAGCGGTGGCACAGCCCTTGGTGAAGAGGAAGACCTCAGAGATCCGGTCCTATGCGAAAAGTTGTTTTCTTAGAAAATTTAAACTAGATCAGTTTGGGCATGAGGGGAGGATAGGACAAAGGAACTCCAGGCACTGTAATTTTTAGTCTACATAGTTTCATGCTTGGCAAAATTATTAATTTGTAACTTTTAAATTAGGATTTTATCATGGAAATGTTGTAACGCTTCTAGCACAACATGAAATATTTTTGACAAAGTAATACTAATACATGTGTGCTGCAGTGTTATTTTTAATGCATGTGTAACTTACAGTAGAGGAGTTCATTGCAGCTGTCTCTGGTTGCTATGTGAACTTCTCAGCATATGTGTTAGAAAAGATGCTCTCTGCTTCTCTCCTTCTCTTAGTGTGACATGAAAACAGGGTGCCATCAGATATTAAAAAAGAGCTTGGGGTGACTGGGACTGCTGCTGAGCGAGTTATGTGGGGGATCCCAAGCAGGTGAAGCAGGTGCTTGTAGCCACCATGAATTCCATCTACGGACCATAAAGGCTGCTCATCTGTTTAGCATAAACACCATTTTGGAAGATACAGGCATGTCCTGCTGGTTGAAGGCCAAGCGTTGAAGAGTCTTGGGCTTCAGAACAGTACCAGGAGCATCAAGAGCTAAGCAATGCTAGGGGAAGAAAAATACTTAAAAACCACAAGGCCTTTTAAGTAGTGGGTGGTGAAAGTCCTGTGAATGCTCTTACTGTTGAGATTCGTCTTGATGGAGGTGGAGTTGATACGAAGTATGCAGTTGGGGAAGGATACATGAGAGCGCCAGCATAATTACCTGCCACTTCAAGTAATTATATGGATACCAATGTCAAATATGAGAAGTGCGTGTAAGTGTTGGCTTTGTTTTGTTTTCTCGATCTGCGTATCAAAACTAGTATCGGCAAGTATAAAGTCTGATCTGTTTCTTCTTAAAACTTGTGTGCCCAATAAATAATAGTTACTGGAAACTTAGGCAAGTGGAACACTCATGTTGGTCAAATAGAGCATGGGTGGAGTTATGCCCTGTGAATCTCATGCTGATATATTTGTAGATTATCTGTATTAAAAATAATATGAATGTTTATGGCAGCAGATGCAAAGGATTATTACAAAAATGTTTTTGTCATAACAGCTGTAATTTGTGGGTTTTATGACGTTATTTTTTCAGGATATTTTTGTATAATTTTTTAATCTTTCTCCTTCCCTTGCTTTTTCATGTCAGCCAAAAAAAAAAAAAGTCTGTAAACCTACGTGCACAAATTTGTTTAGCATACGAGGGTAGAACTACTAATTATTAGGCATGAAGCTGTAGATCATCTTAGGTGTCAGACCAACCCTTTAAAATGAGTTTCCCTGTAACAAAGGTGATGTTCTCTATTCTCTGTAATGTAATGGTGCAGTAGTAGGCTCACAGACGTGAACTCACTTCAGGTGAACCATAAAGCAGTCCAGAAACAGCAAAGATCAGTAGTGACTATTGCATTGCGGAGTAGCCATGTGCTAGGGTAAAATCTTCTTATGGATCATCTACAGACAAAACACTGCAGTTGTATATGTGTTGTGCTTAATTGAAAAGTCCTAAGGAAGCTTTGTCCAGTGTAGTTATACATCTTTGTTCTTCTTTTAAAAGTTAATGCAATGCTCTAATGACGTAAATTTAATCAATCCTGAGCAAATAAGTGGTGTGTGACAACATGTGTTCTTCCTGAAAACCTGAAGAAATGTCTGTGGAAGAGAAAAATGCAAGGCTTAGCTAGCTTTGGAAGTACTAACAATGCTGCATATTTGAGAGCCATGAGTTGAGGACTACTGTCTGCAGTCAGTGAGTTATCTGTACCCATCTCAAAGGATCTGCATTATTGTTCTACAACAAAGTACAGAAAAAGCTTTTACCTTTGTCTCCAATAATTAATGTGAGACCAAGCAGTGCATTGTTTTTAATTCTGAATCAAAAAATTGGGAAATGAGGGAAAGAGAGTGAAAAAGTAGGAAAGGAAGTAAAAAAGAATATATAGAGTAATCCAGAGTGTTAAGGGACGTTGCATTTGTAGGAAGTGAAAACTTGGGGACAACTCCCCACTCCACTTCCATGCCACCAGATCTAGCTTCTAGGGACACATCAGAAGCTCATACAGTATCTACAGTATCGTTGGGGGTGGGAGGGGGGCAGAAAAAGAGGGAGGACAGCTTTTTAATCTTCCACATTTGTGTTGTGTGTTTTTTAATTCCCGTTCTCATGTTCCTTCTGTGACTCACGTCCTTTACAAAACCAACATAGTTTGTGTGTGTGCTGACATTTGGAGGACGTGAAGGAGATACTGTGGGCAAAAACATAGAGTCTAATTCTATTTTTTATTTTTAAAGAGAATTATGTATTAGAGACATGGAATAGAATTACTGATCTCTTATAAACACCTTTTCTAAGCTAGTCTTAAGACAAGTGAGCTTCAGAAAACTGCAGAGCATTTTCTTTTACTTAACAGGGTAGGAAAAACAAGTATGTCACTTATCTCTCTGGACATATAAGGCTCATCTAGAGTCAAATTGTTCACTGCTCTTTAGAATAAACATTGCAAGTTGTGCAAATACTACCTTCCTGCACACATGGACTTATAGTCCTAGTGAGAAATGGTTCTTTGGGCCACTTATCTCTTGAAATAGTCAGCCAGATCTTTATATGAGTCCAAGTAATTTCTGTTGCGTTTCTGTAATAAAAGACTTGTAACACTCTGGGGAAAACATAGAAAACTGTGTGGGTGCCTTGGCAGGAAGGGGTTTAAAAATACCTGTGGTTTGTGTGGCTTTATTGGATAAAATGTAGGATTTTCCATTCTGTGGTTTAAATTTCCATGTGCTGGAGTTTGTAGAATTTGTTTTTCTGAAACATTGCTTATGTCTAAAATGAAGACCTTACTTATGTGTAGTCGGGGCTGGCAGAAATCACTGAGAGAGGTGATAATGGATGCTCTGGAATTGTAGAGGGGCCCCAGAACAGACGGTTCAGTAGTAACATGTATTGTTTTCAAATGCAGCCAGTTCAATTTTCTCCTAGGCAGTGAGTGATGAAGGGTGATGCTTTTCAAATGCTGTTACTCTCACGTGCCTGGTTGGTGGCATGTGAGGAGAGGAGTGATACGTGGGCGGGGAGGTGTGTTGCGTACCATCGCTATGTACTGGATACCCCTTTCAAAGTTCCTGGCTAAAGTCTAAGAGGCAGTTTGAGCTGCTGCTTTGTTCTGTCTGCTGGGAGTGGTTTGACGCAGGTGACTGTGAGGAGTCACACACAGCGTAATGCGTCTGTTAAATGCTGTTCATTCGCTATGAAAAATGAACTCTTAATTTTTAGGGTCATCCAGATGTCTCATGAGTATTGAATACAAGCATGCTGTATACATCCCTGCTTGCTCCAAAAGCAGGGTAAGAAGTGATGTTTTAATGGCTAAAATTAAAAATCAAACTAGTGAACTACGATAAAATAACAAGACATCTTATTTTGAAAGTTACAGTACTGTGTGTTTAGACCCAGCATGTTTTTGCTGTCATTTGAGTACCCACGCTCTTATCTTAAGCCACTTTTTAAGATTGAAGGATCTTAGATCCACATCTGTGTGGATGTCTCCTCACTACTACCAGCAGGCTCTGCAGATGGTGCTTTTTTTGCAATGGATCTTGTTCCCAGTGGCTACCTTGAAGGCATAGGTCATGGACAGCTTGAGAAATGTGACCAACATGTCAGAAAAAATGCTATTTTGTTATAATAAAGATGACCAGATGACTAAAAAGGTCTTCTTAAAATGAATAAGGTGAATGAATGGTCAGTTACACTTAGAAATGTCTTGCTATATTCCCTAATCTGGTTTCTCTCTTTAAATAAATAAATAAATCTCCCTCTGGTTTAGTAAATTAAGAGTGGCTCATGGAAGGGCTGGATTGGTGTCTGAGAGCACGAGGGAAAGGCCAGATGTTTAGAAGTGGGAGAAGAGGAAGGGAGGAGATAGACTTCTGCTTCTTAAGTGACTGACTTTGTACTTGTATAAGAGCTCTTTCCCCTCTGAAGGGGGAAGGGCATGCCCTTAAAGGAAGCTTTTTATTTAAACTTCTTTTGAAGTAGTTCTTTAGATTATAAGAATGTATTTTTAACAGAAGAAGAAATCTGGAAGAGATGTTGAAAACTTCTATGGCAAAAAAAAAAAAAAGAAAAAGTATAGTTTTGTATTGTGCAGATTTGTCAAAGTGATCTCAAGGATTGCAGTTGTGTTTACTTTCAAGGCATCTTTTAAGCTAATCCCTACTTGACTTACTTTTCAAGACACTGCCAAGAAGGGCATGTTGGAGTTCAGTTGAATATTTGCTGTCATGGATGAGATATTTGGGTTGGGAATCATTCATTTTAATTCTCCAATAGTTGCCAGTGTAATGTATGATTGTCATCACTTGAAACAGATGCTGCTTCTGTAGAGTGATAAAGAACAATCAGATGTCTTCCCAGTGTGCTACTGTGTTCTTTGATCAACCAAAATGTTCTTGATTTCCAAGTAATCTTCTTGCTGTCCAACTTCTCCTTTCAATTGCTGTGTCTTGTGCCCTCTCTGCAGTGCAAAGCGACCGCTGGTGGTTTGAAACCTCTTCTCTCCCATTGTACACACATAGCCCATTGCTTTGCCTATTTATGAATCAGCTAAGTGGCTTTACCTTCTTGGTTTCCTACTTATGCACCATGTATACAGCTGCAACCTCTGACAAGCTGTTGTGATGAAGTTGAATTTCAGGGTCATTCTACCCCACCGTGCCATGTCTAGGGGTTAAGCTTCCATAGCACAGGTCACAGAGGTGAACATCGGCCAACTCCTCTACCATCTCATTGTGATATGTTGAGGAGGTAAAAGCATCGCAGCTCACCCTTACCAGGCAGAAAGATTTGATCTCCTGTTCACGTTTGAAGTTAGTGACGTAACTGTGTCTTTGGGAGCTGCAGGAGCCATCTAATATGCCCCTTTTTTGGGGTGCTGGGGTTCAGCAGAAGCAGTGTAGTCAATGTTAGCAGTCGGTGGGGAAAAAAGATGCCCATGTCAGGCAGCCAGTGCTCTGGTAGAGTGTTTGCGTTTGTGCTCATTGGAGAGACTGACCAACAGTGGAGCCTTTACTGGTTTGGTAATAACTATTATTTGGACTCCACACTGGGAACACAGTAATGTCTGGCTTCTAAAATGGTGATTTGACATAGCTACTTACTCCTTTTACAAATGTTTTACAGTAATCTGTATATTTATACAGCCTGGGAATTTATCCATAATTTATCCATTATAAGACCTTTTAATAGTTCATTAATTGAAGACTTTGGCAGGCAAAAAAGGAAAAAATTAAGCTTTCTCTCGCTCTTTTTTTTTTTTTAAAAAAAGGAAACATCGAACTTCTCTCTTCTGTGTTTGTACTACTACTCCAGTGTAAGATGAGATACAAAGATCATAATATTTTGAAAATAATTGTCACAGTTTTCTGCAATGTTCATTTGGACTGGTCCACTGCATATATTTAAAGGCTAATATTGTAAGGATCGGAAAAGTATGAATTATATGGTATTTCTTTCACTCCATTTACTTCCCTAAAATAAAACCTTTTCTTCATGAATTAATTTATATAAATTTACCACAGTTCCTCTTTATATGTTACATAGGTATGTGTGCTTGTAGGAACTTCTGCTAGCTCCTCAGAACGGATAGAGTTTTATGTTTTGAAAATGGGGGTTTTAATAAAAGAATCTTACACAGTCCTTCCCAACATGGGGTAGCTGTTACCTCGTCTTGGATTTGTAAAGTACCATCAGGAGAGCATTGGATATGCTGGGCTGTGGAGTTGTTAAAATAACTTTTCTGCGTATGGGAGGTACGGTTGTGGCTGGTGATATTAAAGGCTTTTTGTTCAGAGTTGTTCTGATCTGTTGTCTCCTGATCTCTGTCGGATTGCCTGCCTTATTAATTCCCCTGCAGTTCTTTTTATTTATTAGCCTGAATCAATATAATATTAACCATGAAGTGATACGCTTCTGCTTTTGGTTTAACCAAACAGTGAATTAAATCAATACGCAAAACTGTCTTCTTGTAGTTGTTGTTTTATCAAAGTAATCTTAACTGTCCCTTTCAGTTTAGTAATAATTGTGAATACATTTCACTACTACTATTAGTTTGTTTTATTAATTGCTTGTAGGAATTTTGTTAGTGTTGTGAAGGTATTATTGTGATTATTTTGGTTGGTTCAATTTCTGGCCCCTCAGTAGCAAGTATCACGTTTTAACTGAATGGAAGTTGGCATTAAACTCCTTAATCTCTTTCATATTGAATTCATCGGAGGGGTTTGGCTCAGTGTTTCTTTTGCTTACGTTTATTTTAAAAGTGCCCTTATGCAAGTATTTCAAAGATTAAGTCTTTTTGTAGTGAAAAAAAAAAAAAAGAGTTTTAGGATTTTGGCTTATATTAACTTTTTTTTCCTTAGTATGTGTTCATAAGAATACTGACTGGAAGTTTAGATTGTATATAACAACAGTAATAATACCAGCTCTTTACCATTACATGCAAATTCGCTGTTCATATATATTTCATAGAATATGGACTTATACTGTCTGTTTGTATAATACAGGTAAATTTTGTAAACCTGTATTAGAAGTTATTTCCTGAGTTTTTAGTAAGCCTAAATCAGGATGGATAAGGAATTCAGTACCTTGTGATTGAGCAACATATTCTTTTATGGTGGATTTTTTTTTTTAGTGGTTGGCCGGTGATTTATTGGAACAGCCGAATACAAAAATCTGTTATGTGTTACTTTGCCTTGGCAGAAATAATGCAAAGAACTGTCAAAGGCAAAGAGTATGCAGAACCTGTAATTTCCTTTTTACCACTGAAGAATAGATTTGGCTGGATTATGCCTTCAATGCTAATCTGTCTCTGTGTGGCCAAACAGATTTTTGGAACCTTAGTGTAGCGTATTTATTTTCTGTTCACTTCAGGCCAAATGTTATAATGTCATATATTTTTTTGGCACATGCAGGGTGGTGATGTGAAAAAAGTTAAAGAGAAGGAATTGGAGTTAAGAACTCTGATCTAGACTATTTAAATTGAGATTGCCACTTGATGCAGTTAGGTCATGGCTAGCAATAATTCAATAATTGTAAGTTCAACTGTGGATTTTGTTGGTTTTGGGGTGTTTGATTGTTTTGGTTTTTTTGTTTTGTTTCTTTACTTTATAACTTGCTTTAAAATTAAGGATCTCATTTAAAATTCTTCAACAGTTCTAAAAGAATATATTGTGAAATTTGACCACAGTTTTATAGCTTTTTAGTTAATTCAGTTGGCTACTTAAATAAGATTAATTTCAGTTTTCTTTTTATAGTTAAGCGTGTTTTTCTTTCTACACTATTGTAACAGAAAATACACTTCCTTTTCTTATTGTAATAGGGCCACACTCCTTAAGGCTTCTGTCTAAGCTAATGATTAGTAACGTTTCTGTCTTGAAGCATTAATTTGATACGTTTAACATAATATCCACTCCTCCTTTGCCTGAACATGTTTGAAAGTTTTCAGTATTTCAGGGTGATGGAGCAGACACGCACATGCTGTAAGTGCTTCTTTCTATGGCTTTTAGTTTAGAACAAAACAATTAAACACCTCTTTCTACTGTTTTCCCACTGTACAGATGACAGCATCTCGGCTGCGAGTACGTCCGATGTGCAGGACCGTCTTTCAGCCCTGGAGCTGAGAGTACAGCAACAAGAAGATGAAATCACTGTGCTAAAAGCAGCATTGGCTGATGTGCTAAGGCGTCTTGCGATCTCTGAAGACCATGTAGCTTCTGTGAGAAAATCAGCACCAAGTAAAGGTACAGCCCGTGTTTGGTAAATTCTTTCTAGAGTCAGAATGTTATCATGTAGAATGTTCTCCATTCATCACTTCTTTTTTCAGTTTCCTGTCTCATTGGGAAAGGTAGGTATATTTTGAGCTGGAGGGGTTAGTTTTTTAAGAGTGGCTTTATAGTATATGGCTAATAGATATCTGAAATATGCTTATTAATTTTTCTGTTTGCTAACATTTTTATGTACTAAACATCCCTAAAATCTTACCTTACTTCCTGTTAAAAGGTTCCTGTTTTAATTGGTGAAATGCTTTACAGCTGTGATCTTTAACCTGCCACTGGGGGTTCTGTGGCTTATAAGCAGCTCTTGAATCTCAGCTTTGACTTCATCTAGAAGTTATTCAACTGAAGGGGTGTATAAGAGGCTATGTTTCCCCCTGCTTCTAACAAAACCAAACAAAAAACCCAAAACACATTGCCACCAAATAAGGAAGTGTTCTGAATATAGTTAATTTTTATTCATCTACAGAGTAGGTTCATCACCAGTAGGTTTCTTGTAAGAAGTCGCCACATAGCCACTCAGCAATATCCTTTGCGTAGTGGCTAGTAACTTTTACATTGTAACTTAGAAATATATAGGATTGTTTAAAAGTAAAGAAACTCGATGTTGTTTGCACTAATTTTTACGTACTTTTTTCTCCATGAACATTTCTATTCTGGAGAACTAACTGAATCAAGTTATTTGAATTTACTCCAACTTGAAATTGTGTATTCAGAGAGAACTACAGCTATGTATGTTTGTGGTACTTATTAAGCCTCTGATTAAATAACATTTTTTATCATATTTCAGATAATTCACAGTTTAATTCGCCATAAATATGTGTATCCCCATCAAACCATGCGGCACAGAGTTTTCTGGGCTCAATCACTGTATTTCAGCCTTGAAGTATGCCCATTACACCAATGCCAGTATAGCTGAACTGGCACATCATGGCCTATGTTTGTTTGGGTGGCTGCGTTACACAGGCTAAAAATGCAAAAGCTGAAAATGCTGAAAGTTTGTATTATTTTAGATGTGGCAGAGAGATCAAATTCCTTAATTAAGTGTTTTTGCAGTCTCTCTGCCGGATGGAAGGAAGTGATGATGCTTAATTGGCTTGGGCTCTGAATCCTGCCATTCTCTCTTGCTAAATGGTAGACTGTTGCCATCCCAGCTTATAAATGCAGCTTTTATCTGCCTGATACGCATCTCTGGTCTCATCAAGATTAAGACTTCCTTCTCTAACTGTGTAAATAGAGGTCTAGCAAGTATTTCGACTAAGACAATCTTTGCTGTCTGTTGTCCATTACGACAAAAAGAAAATGTCCAAGTGGAAAACTGTAGGCAAAATGTGTGCAACATAGGACCTTATTCTTCCCAGTTAGATTTAGGGGAGCTGGGATATGCACAACCACGGCTAAAGACCTTTGGCTTGGAGCTGTCTGATACCCAGCAAACTCTGTGCGCAGGCAGGCCACACTTGCTTGGTTCTGCAAAATGCCTTGGGGACATCTCCTTACTGGGACTCTGGGGGTCCTGGGGCCATACAAAGTTCTCCAGGTGAATTTGTTCAGTGAAAAGTAAATTAATTATTTCTTAGGAGGGGGTCTGTGGAATATCTAAATATCTTCAGCTTTGTGCTATTACATCTCTACCGCTTAATGACAACAGCATGTAACTGTGAAGACAGAGATGGGGGCTGGAGCAGGGAAGTACACATAGGAGCTAATACATTGAACTTAATGAGTTATGACTAATTGACAATCTATTTAATTTGTAGTGGATGTGTCCCCATTGTGTTCAGTTACCTAATACCACCAGGCAGCACATTAACTTCACTGTTTATCGTGCAATCAGCTGCATATAGATGGTATAAAGATGTCACAAAAGAAAAGGTTCACATGCGGTCACTGGAATTTTGTACAAGTCTAAAATTAGACTCGAAGAATGAGCTTAAGATTAATATTGATTTAAACTTAAACATCAATATTTTAATAAATATTTCAAAAGAAGTTCGTACATAGCTTTTTGCCATACCTTAGTTTCTACTTTTGGTTTCTGTATTTTAAGTTTATTCAATAGATAAAGAACTCTTGAAATGTTTTAACAAAAAGAAATGTATTATTTTTGTGAGTGAGTAGGATTGGCAGAAGATCTGAATTGTCATACAAAAGTAATACTCAAGGAAGTCATTGTTAATTTTTCTTTGAAGTTTTTTATGAGTACATAGCAGGCTCTTACTAGTCAAGTCATGGTTGCTACAAAGGTAATTGTATTCCTCCAAAACTCTTTTTGGTGTTCATGATCTTGTCAAAGAGTCTGGATTTCTGCATTACAACAATTGCAGTTTCATGGTAGATATTACAGGTATGTTTTCTTTAAAAAAAATGCTGAGGCTTTAATTCACAGAAGTATTTGTCTCTACAGCAGCCCTTAAATACACACTGACATAAATAATAAGCGAAGACAATAGATGTCTATATATTTATGAATACGGCGAGAGAATGTGTTTAATTTGAAGTATGGCAGCACGGTGAGATAAATACTTTAAAAATAAACTGAATTTACAAGAATCATAGTACCGGAAAAAGGCAACTTGAATCTTTCCATCAAACAAGCGAGTTTTAATCGGAGTAAGAGAAAATATCTAACCTAGTTTTAAGGAGTCTTTCTTACTTGTTGCTGAAATGAGTTTTTCTAAAACCTCTCAATTTTTTTTCTTTTTACCACCTCAGCAGTGTCTTTGAAGAGAGGTTTTTCATAGGCTAAAAATAAGTGTTGTGAACAGACTGTGAATCGTGCTGAAAGGGACAAATCCCGATCGCTTTTTCACTGTTTTTTCTCATTCTGAAGTTGATGGTCCAACTTAGTGCAAAAAGAGATCTCTTCATCCTTTGTGTTAGTTTGTCTGCATTGCATATCTGGTGAACTAATTCTGTTCTTGTTTTTCTTATCCCTTTGTTTTAGATTGACAGATTGAATGAACCATAGCTAAAGCTAAATTTTTTTTTGCATTGTCCTTGTAGTCTTTGTTTTTCCTTTTTTCCTACATTTCTGTTGCATGCTTATTTTGATCTTAGTCCACTCTTCAGTGAAAAAATTCACGTGGGCAGGGATAGATTTTTATTTCTAACCCATGGGCTATCTATCAGTCAGGAGGTTACTACCTATGATTTTTATCTGTCTAGCGCTGCCTCAGAAGCAAGCTGCTCTTCCTGCAGAGGTAGGCGATTTGCGACCTGTATGAGATAAGCTGAAGGGTGAGATTTTTTTTAGCCGCCTTAGTGCCTCCTTAGTATAGTATGTAGTGGAGATACTGTATGAGGGAAATGACTCTAGTAGGGCTTGCAACAGAATTAGCACTTGTTACTGCACAGTGAAAAGCAGACAGGGAGTGTTCGCGTGTGGCTTGTTTTCCTCTTCAGTATTTCTCAATGCAAAGTCATTCTAAATAGAGAAAATCTTTTCAAAATAAAAAGGCTACGATAGTACTTCTCCATCTCTGCACACAGCTAGGAATAGCTACACAAAGGAGAAATCACCAGGTCCAAAGATAGTGTTGAGGATTAGAAATGTGAAAGGGCTTGATTAGGGAACAGGTTCCCAGCAGCGACAGGGTTTGGGGGGATTGTAGCGTGTGGGTGCGTTTGTGGGGTTTGTTCTGTTTTTTTCCCTTCCTTTCTCTCTTTCTTTCTCTCTTTCTTTTCTTTTCTAATAGATGACTTGGTAAGAAGAATTTCTTTGGTGAGAAGTTCTTTGCTTTGGCAGCTCTGCGCTCTTGTTGCCACATGTCTCTGCTGTTGATGCATGATTGATGCTGTTAACATTCACAAAAAGTTCCAAAACCAAAGATTACCTGGACACCGAAGAAAAGGAAAGCATAAAGCAGTCTGGTACTTGTGGCTGCCAGCAAGATAGATTGGCTCACAGCTGGTGCCTGGTAAACCTATTAAAATCTTCCAGGGTGTCAAAATGTGTGTAACAGGAGAATTCATCCCTCAGGCTCTGGGTGTGGAGACAAGTTTGTGGCACACAATGGCACAAGTAAAATATCTCAGACTAATCATATCACTGGGGTATGAGCTCTTGCCTGAAAAAGTGGCCATCTACCAGAAAGTACATCGGATGTCTGCCCGTAGAGAAACAAAGAGTTCATGTCCTTTTTCTGGACTCAGAAGTAATGAGGAAGAGGCTTGTCACAGGTTAAACCTCTGGAGGAACATTTCCTATTGCTTGGACAAGAAATGATATCAAATAACTCATATGCAAATTCAACTCACAAAGTGAAATTGAGGCAGTGGATGGCAGTTTGCAGAGAGGGGTCTCCCATGACAATGCAGGCTGGCAGGCTGAGAGGCATTTATTTTACTTAAAGCAGCGATCTTGGGGACCTGCAAAAGCAGCTATGTACTGGAAATGCAGATTTTTATTTTTTTTTCTTTGTGCAGTGGATTTTTATAATAGGAACCCGGAGAGTTTTCCTTGGTTTTCTGCTCCCTTCTCTCATGTGAAATAGTGTGTCTCTTCAGTAGGAAAACTCCTAAGTAGTATCTTGCATCAAATTCCATCTCATTCCACTAATGTAAGCAAAGCACTTCAGCTATAACTTTTACCTTATCTCAACAGTGGTTTCAGTTCAATAACATTAAGTCATTTTGGTTTATATTAACAACAATTGACTTCAGGTGTTCAGCAATCTTCATTAACGAAAGCATAAGATAGACTTGCATTTGTTGTTTTAGTCTTAACACATTTTAATGTGCAGAATTATTCTAATAACTGGGTACATGTTTATATTTTCTAATCAGTAAATGTTAAAGGAACAGAAAATATAAGTGTAGATAGGAAAATGCTTATGGTAGAGGTAGGATATAGGCTTGTATCCATGATATTAAACCTAACCTGGCAAGCTTGTATGTCTGTCATTTTACTCATGGGAATAGTCCAATTGAAGTCTGCAGGCTGTATGCTCACATAACAAATAATGATACTCTAGAGGTCTTAATGGATTTTCCAGGTACTGGGTTTAATGCCATCTGTTCTTTCTGCATTAAAATTCTTTTTTCTGCATTTCTTCCCCATTTTTCCTATCTTCTCCTGTGTCTTTAATATTTTCTTTTTCTTCTGTTATATTTACTATTCTTGATGTTCTTCATATGTTTTCCTTTATTCAAAGAATTTAGATCTAGAGGGTATTAATGAACTAAGTATCACTAACAAGTTAAACCAAGTTTAAGGAAAGAGACCTGAAGAAGAAGAAGAAATTTCAATTCTTTTGTAACCTAATAATCTTGTTGATTGGAGAAGATATTCAGAGCATTGTAGAGTAGTGTTTTCCAGTTGTGGTGATAAGTGTCCTTATTCTTTTTCCATATGCTTCTTGCAGTTTTGGATACGTTTTCTGCATTTGTGTGCTTTTTTTAGAACAGTGTGGGCAAATTCTCCTGAGCAGTGCTCTGCTGTTCTTCATGATGCTTCTCAAACTAAGAATTGCAATGTTGGAAGAGTTAAATGGTGCCACTAACTTTTTCAAGTAAAACCTGCTTGTTGTTTATGACACTTGAGCAGCTCTTTCATCACTGTTTGCCCGAGTATATCAAATTGTTTCAGATTATCATATTTTATTTTGTCTGCTTGGATATATTCATTTGGTAATTGGTTGAGGAAGTAGATGGTGCCTCTGGGAAAGTATAGTAAAATAATAAGATGGTAGGGAGGGAAGAGGAAAAGGGCTGTGTGGTTTGAATAAGCAATTGGCTGTCTCATGCCAAAGAAGTCTTCAGTTTCCAAGGGTAGTAGTTTTTAAAATGCCAGTCCAAAGACCCAAGTGCCAGAGCAGGGGCATGGCTCCCCTGGACTCTTTAGAGCACAGCACCTGAAAAACTAATTTTATGTCTGTAGGAGGATCCGTTATAGTTAGAAATGTATGTGTTGACAGGTTAAGTCACTAGCTGTAAAAAATTTTGTAGGAAATCTCTAAATAAATATTTAATTATTCTTAACATTGTGGTTAATTTATCTACCTATTGGGAGAGATTCACTTGCATTTCAAGATGTTTATGCATTAGCTGTATATTCTCAAACTGTTGCATATTAATATGCCTCTATTCAGATAGTTCTTTTCCTTTTAATAGGAAATGACAAATAATGTATGTTTAATAGCCAGTTGTCAGTTGAGATTTGTCAAATTGGGCTTCAATAAAAAAAGTATTAAAAGTATCTGATTTTTTTTTAATAAAGTTTGTCAGAAAATAATTTTGTCTTAAAATTGGATTATTAAACAAGATAAAGTATAACCCATAGGTAGGGAACTGATTTTTTTTTTCCTGTTTAATATTGGTCATTATTTGAGAACTAGTATCTCGCCCTGACCTGTAGTGTTTGTTCATGTGATAGAAGAGAGAGAACATTTTCTCTACTTAAGAAGTCCCAATCAGAATTTTACTCTTACTACCTAAGCGAAGTAGTTGAATAAAACAAAATGCTGAAGAAATTTTTCCCCTACCCTTCAGAATACAGTACTCTTTTTGAAAAAAAATTTAGTGCTCCCAAGCTGTTTCTCTGCTAGCATCTTCCATGAGCCGAGGGATTTGACATCCTCCGAAACAGCTTTGGTACAATTTATTTTAACATCTCAAAGAAAGTTTAGGATTTGCCATAATTTTTAGTTCATTTTTGATGTCTTTATTTTAGGAAGGAAGTGCAGATAAAATCTTATGTTCTGCTACATTCTATTTCAGTCTGTTTTTCTGCAGCTCACCTGTGTGGGTTCTCTGGTGACTAATAGTGTGGTTGAACACACACTGTACGCTTCTTTAGTAAGAGTACTAAATTGGGTTTCTGTCCTTCAAGCCATCAGTTTTATTTGCACAAAATCCCTAGGCATGTACTATGTTTGAAATATAAAAATCTCTGTCAAGTTTTGCTGAGAATGAAGTATTCTAAGGTTGTTGAAGGACTTTGTNAAAAAAAAAAAAAAAAAAAAGCAAGCTTAAAGAAAAACAGTTTAAGTAAATCCTTTTTTTGGCAACATGTAATTTGTTGAGTGTTTTTGTTTTAAATCCACTTGAATGAAGTGTCCATAGAAGTTATTTTAACGTAGCTGTAGTTACTTCCTTTAAATTGAAATTACCCAAGGAAGAGAAAAGAAGTGTTTGGTTTTTCTTTGGAAGAAAGGCCTGTCGGGATATCAGCAAATACAGATATTAAGCAAATCATTCCCGTTAATGCAAGTAACAACATAATAAACTATATTTTAACAAAAAAACCTGTAACTTTTGGGTTTGGGAAAAAGAAGTGAATTACTAACTGATCCTCAGCTCTAGTACCTTGTGTGTATGTATGGAAAGAAAAGCTATCACGTTATCACAGGACACACATTTTCAAAAGTTACCACTGTCTCTTACAGCTTGGCTTCAGTTTTTCCCCAGTTAACTAATCAAGGCTGATAAAGAGTTGGAAATAGATTCTTGGTTTATTGTGGTCTGTTTTTTCTAATCCTACTTATCTTTCATTCACACACTTGTATACTTGACAGATGTTAATGAAATGTTTCTTTTGAACTCAACAGATACTATTCTATGAAAATTATCAGAACAGAGATGAATCCATTATCCATAAAAGACATTTTTTACCACTTTGATCTCTGACAATTTGGATTTAATCCTGGTCACCATACACTGGCTTTCATTTTATGTTCAGTTTATGTCTGGCTTTCGTTCCAAACTAGCAGATAAAGCTAAGCGCTATTCAGTCTGAAAAATTTCAGACTGTCTATGCTAGCAGGTGACGTATGACATGACATTGGCAGAGATGTGCAATTCGAGTGCTGGGAGAGCTCAGTTGTTTTAGCCTATTGATCTGGAATTTCTGTTCTCCTGTGCCACTTTCTTATTTCCCAGGTCTCTGAAGCAAAGTTGCTTGACTGCTGTGAAGGACTATCTCTGCAGTGAGGCAGGCTATAGCGTTCTTAATTTTTTGACATCTTTTGACTGTAGAGATGCCCTGATTAAAAGTCATGAAGACAGCTCTCTGTGGTTTGGGACCAGTGTGTCGGCTTCCCTGGGCTTCTGATCTGGCCGAGAAGATCCTGGTTGTGTGTGTCTGACCTTGTGGGCAGCCAGGCTTCACTGCTCCACTGCCTTGGACATGCACAGGGCTTAAACTTGCCCTTCCTTTTCACATCTTAAAATTTAAATGCATTTTCTTTACATACAATCGCAGATTAATTGAATTTTTAATTTTTTTCCCCTTTAAAAATAGGTATTCTAAAGGTCACTTTTGAATATCTAGTTAAAATGGAATACGTAGAGAGCCTGGAAGGGGGCTTGTTTCTTTGGGGTGTTAGGTTTTGGGGGTGTTGTTTGGGTGGGGTTTTTTCTGCATTGTTTTTTGTTTTTTTTACATTTTATTGCACGTTGAGTGAGGCACACTCAAATGTGACTGACCAAGACTTTATTCGGGAGTGTAAGAAAGCCTGACATATTTCTGACACTTGAAAAAATCTGTCAGTGCAGGTTTTCCTAGATATTGATGTTTCGGTCTGTGGCCAAATGTTTTGGTGACTTTTTCAAGAAATGAATGAGTCAAGAGATCTGGGTTATGCATAATTGTTAGTCATTTTACAAAAATTGTTTTTACTTTGATTCAAAAATCTTGATCTCAAACTTAATTTTGCGTGTCACTTGCTGAAATTAGGAAGTACTCTGCAGATCTACCATCAACATCCACTTCACTGAAAAACAAATAACCCCAAAACTGCTGTATGGATCCTTTTTTTTAAAGTTATTATTGCATTCATCATTGTGTGGAGCAGAGCACATTCCTGTCATGAGAATGCATTGATGTACAGTTTTATTTGTCATCAGTTTTGTCCTCGGATGTAAGCAGGAGCTAACATAACACTTTTCAAACTGAGTGGGGAGAATTCTTCTTGATACCATCTGTGAACAAAATAGCAACGTGCTACTTGCTTGAGAAAACAGAGCATTTTTTTTTTCCCCCCATCTTACTAAGTTCCTGTACCCTGTCTGTACTGCTGTTCTTTACACTTTCTGCCGAAAGCTTTCCCCACCGTATTGAAAATTACCGCTATTATGTCTCCTGATTGATGTTTCTGGAAAGCCACGCTAGTGCTGGTTGGAGAGGCATTGATCTATTACGATGAGCAGACGGAGATGTTAAGGTCATATGCAGTTCAAGAGTGAATCATAGGCCTTGATATTATGCATCTCCACAAAGAAGATGATTTACTTTGTCACTGAAAATAAAAGAAGCTAATTTATAGGCTTCTAATACTAAAAGTGCTTTTTAAGCTCATGTGCTTTTGTTCTTGTGTCTAAGTTACACAGGGGGGTAAAAATCCCTTGAGCTTTAGAGGTTTTGTACAGTATATTAACTTTTAAAATAAAATCTGTATTCCAAATGTGTATGTTGCAAATAAAATGGTCTCCAAGTACGGGTTGGAAGGAATCATGCTAAGTTGATTTATGTAGAATTTAGGAAGAACAACAATGATCTTTGCAGTGTTTCTGTATTTAAGTGTGTCTTTACTTTCTTCAGATTTCCTTTATTCTCATTTCTGCCTGCGATATTCTGCATGCTCCTTTTGGCTTTCCTGATCTGAATTTCAGATGTGGTCACATGCTGCTTGGTGCGTTTGAAGTGGTGTATGGTTAGCGCAGGTCAGCTCATTTCTGCCTTCATCCAAATAGTTCTGAAATCTAATATTCCCTTGATGGGTATCTCTTGTAAAGTGCTTGTTTAAAATAAGAATTGACTTGCCTCTCAGCCTGCCTGATAGAGCTGCGATGCGACAAATGGACCAAATGTTGGTATTGTTCAAATGATGCATCTGTGGGAGCGCACAGAGCAGTCGATTATGGCCTCGTGCCTTCTCTATCTCACACTATTCCAAGCCTGCCATGAACACAGACCTGTTGTTTTCCTGTCAGTCATGTCCTGCGTGCTTGTTGCTGAAGTCAGAGTGGCTGCACGTCACCACCCCATGAGATGCAGTAACAACTTGCTGTTTGTGAAATGGGGATGTGGCACTGAGATGGGGTCAAAAGTGACTGCTGATTTTTTGATGCTTAATGTGAGATTAGCCCAGGGATTTTTTCAGGGCATGTAATGCTTCAGAGGGGGAAAGCACAAGTTGAGCACTTGTGGGGAGGAGGGGGCAAAACTCTCTTCCGAATAAGACCTTAGAAATAAGGCAGGCGTGCAAAAAAGGAGAGATGTACAATTAGTGGGAAAGGGTGAAATGTCAGGTTCGAGTAAAATGCCATGTATTTCACTGATGGTCTGTGGCAGAGGCAGGTCTGGGAGCCGATTGCCGGGCTCTTTAAATAGTTCAGCTCTTTAAATAGAAGAGCCTTCGGTCTCCCCATCTTCCTTGCAGTCCCCTCCCACATTCACTGCATAGTTTCAAACTTCTGCAATGAGTGAAGTGGGCATCTGACAGACAACAGCCTTCTTCACATATACGGTCTTGATTCATCCCCAGAGGGAGTCTGTAAAGTTCACTGGATGTGGCAGATGTTCTACGGAGTAAACTATATCAGAAACTTAATAACGATATCATAGTACATATACTGAAATGTCAATAGCTTTTTAACATGGAAGAGGCAGCTCAAAACAATCTGAGAAGCTTGATTTTTGTATCCTTAGAATCACAATCCTTAAATAACTTCATAATTCTTGCAGACAGAAGCCCTCTCTATACTGAAACTTCTTTGAACTTTAGTAAAAAACAAACAAATTGAAAGCAGCAAACCTCATGTGGTATTATCCGAGCTGTGATGATTTTGAACAACAGAGTTAAAATAGTCAGATCTGCTGTCCCACAGCTGTTGAAGCTACTGGCTTCCCAAGGCTAGCTGTAATCTGTAATTCTCCCTGTAGATCACAACTGGAAAGAGATGTGGCATGTCGCTGAATTAAAGTATTTGCTGGCAGCATGGCGGTAGAGAAGCTGACGCCTATCAAAGCACATTCTTGCCTTAGTGTCCTAGGTCTCCCATCTCCAGCTGCCTAGGTTAAGGCTTTCATGAATGTATGTCACTGGATATAGGCTAGATGGTTTTCTTGAATGCTGGGGCTGCTGCCATGTGATACCAGGTCCGCATCTGAGAGCTTTTGTTTTTTTCAGATGGATCTTTGGATACAGCTGTAAAACCTTGTGTTCTTCAATTATGTTTTTTTCTAGGTCAGCCGAGCCTCCGAGAAGCTATCTCGATGACCTGTATAACTAATGGGAATACAGGAAGCAGGAAAACAAGCCACAGTTCCTCTGTTTCTGTTGCCAGAAAAGAAACTTTTTCATCTGCTGCAAAAAGGTACTGACTTGGTATTAAAATTTAAATTGTATTTTTTTTGGGGAAAAAAAAACAAATCCAAAACAAACAGAGCAAGGGTTTGATTTTTGCCTCTGCATGACCCTCAGCTTCCTGAAGTCTAGTATGGCACAAATCAACTTTGGAGATGTACCATGTTGTTGGGCTGCTTACAGCAGGATTCCAAAAAGAATTCATAAATGGAAAGTATTTCTATAGTGTATAGTGTCCAAAATGCGTTCTCACTAAGGGACAGAACAGGCAAATGTATTTCCAATAAAAATGGAAAATTTTTCCTTCTGGTATTCATCTGCATGTTTATTTTTTTTTTTTCAGGGAAATTAAAGGACAAAGCTGACTCCATTGTCTGGAGTGTAAATAGTAGGCAATAGCAAAGTAGCTATGAAACAATAGTGAATTGTGTAAGATAAAAGTTTACATTTTTGTGTAGAAAATCTTAACCCAAAATATAGCTACTTAGTCTTTATGAAGAATTTCTGTATCAGATCTCAAGTGTGTAGAAATAACACTGAGTATTTGTAAGTTTAGTGAGCTAAGCACCGAACAATAGCTTTTTTCCCTCCATGTAATGGTTTCATCTGCATACAGTAAACCAAGTGTTTGTATAACTACTTTTTTGTGTTAGATAGTGATTACATGGCTTCTTTAATTGATAGGTTTTGCATCTATTCCTATTTGTTGGGAAGAACAGGCTGCCAGATACAGACACAGGACAGAGAATACTCTAATGTATAACTGTAGTAAATTATGTGAACTAATTCTTTGCCTCTGTAGAGTACTCTGGAAACTCCAGTGGCTGGTTTATCTTCTAGTGTGAATGTAAATACTGTGCTATACAACAAGACAGGGAAATTATATACTTCAAGGAATAAAAATGCTGTATGCAAATATAAACTGTATGAGAACAAACCAGAAAAAGCTTTCATGCCCTTTGGAATTTGGAAAGCAAGGGTAATGCCCTGCTCTTCGCACTTTTCATTGCGTAGCATTGTATATCTTTCTTCTTATTGAATCCTTATATTTACTTTTCAACAATAAATCAGAAGGTGATCACTGTATGTCTCTATCTGCTAGTGTGACAGGCACTGGGACAAAAGACATTCCTGCAGGAAGGTATTTCTTAGTTAGCGCTTTTCCATTAATCTTACCCCTGTGGCTCTTGGCACGTTGATGAGAGCCAGTCCGGTTCCCGTGTTGTACAGCTTGCGTTTGTGCTGAATCACCTTCTTGATTCATTGGCTGCTCAACACTTGACTACAGAAGAAGAGCAGAATGGAGTGGCTGGCATCCCTTTCATCTGAGTTAAGGTCTTTAAAAGGAGACCTGGATAGGCCAAAAGAGGAAAGCCTCAATGTGCAGAGGGCAGCTCTCCTCAGGCACCCAAATAACTTTCCAGGGGAGATTTTGTGCAGTGTTAATATTGTACATTTCTGGGGCTCTGGCCTTGTAGACCTCTGAGATCTCTGAGAATTTATTCTGTTCCATTTCCTGGACTGTTCCTTGTTCTACCAACTGGAACACTGAGATCATGGAGATGATCTGATGGTTTAGTAGCTGCACAACAGCAGCATGTCTCATTTCAACAAAAGTATGCTAAAATATCAGCTGTCGCTAAAACTGGAGCCCAGAAAGGTACCATGAACAACAGGTAGATGATGTCCCATTGACACAGATGAAGTCACTTACACGTTGAGAAAATTTCAGCCCTGTATTCTCGAACTGACTTTTCACAGAGTTTTTAAAACACTTCAGAAGAAAAAACATGCTGCATACCTTGTATTATCACTAGAGCTGGGAACAGCTTTGTACTTTGTACTGCAGATGACTGTCACAAAGACCTGCTTGATCATTTTCCTTAGGACTAAACACTCTTCTGAAAACCACTTCTGGTAAGAATAGTCTTCATGTTTCAAAATGACCACCCTCCACAGTAGCTGCCAATGTGTTGTGGTCCAAAGGATGAAACAGTGTGTTAAGTGAAATTAGAGAATCTGCAAAATTAGGACAGATAGTAATAGATCTCAACTACTCGCATGTGGTCTGAAGAAATGCCTCATCAAGTTGGGATTTGGAAAGAATTTTTGGACGCATTAAATGACTGCTTCCCAGAACAACTAGTCTTTAGAAACCCACAAGAAAAGGTGCTGTTCTTGGTTTGGTTTCAGTTGTTGCACAAGACCTAGTTCAAGAGGTATTAGTGGGAGAGTTGCTCTGTAATAGCAGTCATAATGCAATTAATCTGAAGAATTTAGCAGGAGAGAGCAAACCAAATAAATTCAGCACAAAGGTATTCAATACCAAGACTGCCACATATCTACATAATTTGCTTTCACATTAAAATGCCAGTCAAAACAAGACTGGTAGTAGATAAAAGCACTGTGTTGGAACCCAAGGTATAGCTTGTACTGCAAGTCAGAGAAACCAGAGTGGTCCAGTGACTCTCATGGCCCAATAGTGAAGTTAAGGAGTGAACCTAATGGCAAAGGTGTGAAACGGATAGTCCCCAGTGACCAAGCTTGGTGAAGCCATTGAAGAGATTCCCGCACTGAACCTTTGGTTTCTAGGAGATGGATCAGGATGAGCTAAATGATTTTGAGTAAGAACACAGAAAGTAGGAGACCGCATTGATAAGTTAGGCGGTATCTAACTGATATCCATCTGAGCATCCACATGAGCATGCTGGAGGAACGCAGAGGTGAATTGCAGGATTGCTGGTATGTCATTATTAACAGGATATTACAAAACCTGTGTGGAAAGGGACTACAGATAATGACCTCACTGATGAGTTTTTATGCCACCATCAGAGACAGAACATGGTGCCAGCTGAGCCATTGTTCTGACCAAGTAGGACTTGAAAGCTGGAGTTACGGAAATCATTACGTTTGTGTATTCTCTCTCCTCCTGCATCCCTCATCTCTTTTGCAATTATTAAACTGTTTATGGGAGAGTGAAGTCTATGAGTGTACCTGTCGGAGTAGGACTAGAGAGACTCTTGTTTTCTTTAGTGACAAGAGATTCTGAGAATTTATTTCACTGTACTACATTTCTTGCCAGAGACTACGAAAGGGTTAAGGTTGCATAGTGTGCTTTTGAATGCAGCAATGCAAGATAAGTCTTCTGATTAAAAAATAACAATAATTTTTATGTTTCTAGTTAATTAAGGACTTCTGGCTATAAATTATTAACCAAAACCCCACAGTTCTTCAAACTTTGTTCTCTATTATCACACATATTCCCTCAAGAAATGTGAAAGCTTTTTCTGGTTTGTTTTTATCTGTTTTTCTGAAAAGCAAATGTAACTTTAACAGATTATATTGACATTTTTAACTAGTTAATATGGTTAATGGAAGAAATCCTGAGTGATCCGTATAAATGTATTTTGGGTTTTATATTATTTTTCATGTTTTGACCAGTTCTTCAATGCTTCTTTGGAAGCATTTAGAAAAGTTCAACTCATATAAGCGTTGAGGGCTTTGTCTTTGTCATAGATGGTATACTTTAATTGAAATAACAAATGAAACAAAAAGAGGGTCCTATGAATGTTATATTAAAATCAAGGGCCCATTTTTATTAATTTATTTTGAATATTGTCTTACTGTTTTTCATTGTTTTGTGGGAAAAGGTAAATGGAAACACAAATAATCAAGATTATAGAAGGGTTCAAGGGGGAAATTGGTGTGAGGGAATAGAAATCTAGATTCTCCCCTTCAGAAAGACACTATTTCTTTTTTACTTTGCAGGTTACTTCGAACCCAAGAGAAAAGTATTTGTTTTTCCTTTTTAGCCAGTGTTTGTATCTTGCTTTGTTTGTGTACTGAGAAATTTATCTTGGAAGGTGGTTTGGTTTTTTTTAATCTTAAAAGAAAAAAATTGAGTACTACAGAATAATCTTCTCTTTCAGGTCCTGCTCTTGTTTGTGTGATTTAGTATATTGCAAAACATGCTATTTTATAAAGAGCCTTTTAATTAATCTCTCTGTTTACTTAGTGGACCTTTGGTTAGTTTCTTAACGAATTTGAGGTTGTTAATGACATGTATGTAAGGCTGTTTCAAATGTTAACCTAATACGTACAGCACTGTGAAAATAAAGATATATTCTTAGCTGTTGTTTACTGAAGGTGTTAAAGAAGTGGCAAGACAGCCTGATGTTAGTCAACTACAGATCAAAACAGTGATGAGTTTTGAGGGGTGATTTCCTTTGAACTCTGGTGCAGCCAGGGAGAGCCAAGGGACCAGCAATAGTATTTCGCTCTTTCGGTGACAGCGCAAAGATAAGCGGTACCACGCATGTCCAGAAATACAGAGAGAGAGGTATAGTTTCACGGTGGGCTTAAGCTAATTGGAGATAGTGCAAGTCACACTCCTGCCTTTCACTTGCACTGAGTGAGCCTTGGCTGGCAGCACGGTAAGGTAGGAAGTGGGCTGAACCACAGGATTTTTATTTTTTTTCTGAGGGATGGCAGACTGGTGGCGCATCAGCTTGTGTCAGCTTTGAATGCTGTAGAAGCACCCGCAAATGAAGGGCATACTCAAATCAAAGTTGTACTCATTTTAAAATCAGAGTAAACTTAGTACAACTATGCAGTAAAAATAAGTAAATAATTTTCCATGCCTCCCTCACCTTTTTTGTTTTTGGAGCTTGTGACTAAATCTTATTTAGCAAAACGCTAACCTGAAGAGAGTGAGTAAATAATTAGAGCGTTCTTTTAGTGATTATATATAGTAAGTTGTTATATGCTTCTCCCATCTCTTCACAGAGGGCATTTTCTCCCACCTTTTAAATTTATTTGCTTGTTCTCTTTTTTTTTTTTTTTCCCCTATGTCATAATTTATTTTACAGCGGTACAGAAAAAAAGAAGGAAAAACCTCCAGGACAGAGAGAAAAAAAAGAGGAATCTCATTCTAATGATCAAAGTCCACAAACTCAAGCATCACCTTCTCCCCAGCCCTCTTCACAGACTCTCCAAACACACAGGCAAACTCAAGAAAGCAAGAGTTCTGCTCCAGCTAAAAGGTTTTCACAGTACCACAGTACAGAACTGCAAGATGATTGTAATGATACTGAGTTCATATGTGACAACAAGTCATGTGAAATACTTACAATCTCATGATCAAGTTAATTAATGTTTGCTATTTTTTGTGCTAGAGAAGATGCATTCAACATGCATTGCAACAGAGCAGATACATAAACTTGTGATTTTTCTTTGAGGAAATTTTTAAGATTACAAAGGTTTCTTTGTTTTCTGTGATTGAAATCCTAATATGGTAGATTACCTCTAATCAGTCATTATTCTAAAATATTTAACGATGACTCTGACTTGATCCTTCTCAAAATACACTTCATAGGTTTTGTCTGGCATAGCTGAGTTGCAGAGTATATTTTGCACATGGCTGTTTACTACATCTTGGAACAGCATTTCTTAAATACTAGTATCATTGCAACTCTTCCTTCAGGAGTTTTTCTTCTCAAATTATTCTATAAAGTGACTGCAGTTTGGATTTTTTTTTTGCAGCCCTTCCCTTTTCAACCCCTGCTAGGTTGCAGGGTGGTTCACTTCACTTTTATTCTGATTCTTTACATGAGTGAAGTTCTGGTTTTACACCCAAATCATAGAACTACTTGACTTGAATGAATGTAGAAGTTTATTTAAGATTGCCTCTAAGTTCCCACTCATTTTAGCGGGAATTAGGCACAGAAAAAAAGGGTACTTTTTTTTTTTCTAACGGCTTTTTAAAGTCAAGGAAATGGATTTTAAGATTTGGGTGATTATTTCTGAGTTTCAAAACTATGCAGATCACTCAGTGTGGTTTCTTTTTCTTTTTTCTTTTTTTTGGTTTCTTGTCACCTTACTGTTTTGGAAGGTGTGAATTTTTTTTTTTACTGTTTGGCATTTAGGAGACTGAAACAAGCTCTTAAATGAAATTTATTCTTCTGAAATTTACTGTAGTACACAAGATTACGTTGTCTTGCATTGCTCAAATTCACAGCTCTAATAAATATTTAAACTTTCACTTGACTGATGCATGTTATAACACTCCATAAAGGCTCTGTCTCCATGTCCTGCACAAACTCTTAAGTTGTCTAAAGCTGAACTTGCGGCCTCTTTTTCTCCTGCCTGGTATCTCACTGTAAAGATGTTTGTCTGAAGTCTCACTTACTAATCTTTTGCAGTGTGGGGAAAAAAATAAATGGCTTTTTTAGTCTCCTAATGGTTTAACTTGATTTGATTAACTTGTTTGTCGCAGGACCTTTCAGCCTCTTGAGGTGCTGTGGAAAGAGCTTGCCATTTCTAAGGTTGCAGTTCAGGACTTAATCCTGCAAAAAAACATTTCTGACGGGATGAAGTATAATACTGTTAGCAGGACATACGCAGACTCTAAATCAGTTGGTTGAAGAATGATTTGAGCTAGATCACTTTTGAGTATGTTTTCCATGAGTAAGATGTGTGTGAAACTAATGAACTAGTGACTGCAAAACTTGCAGGTTCCCAGAAGTGTAAATTGACTACAATAACAGTGCTGAAAAATTATATCAGAATTCATGGATTTAATTGTCTGTAGTATTGGGCCAAATCTAACTTGCCTTACTCATGCAAGAAGTTTGCAGACATTTGTTTCAAAAGATTAAAGCCTTTAATGTGGTTTAGAATGTGCTATCTGCAAAACAGCCATATGAAACTGTAATCTGATAGAACTGTTCTGCCTTCAGAAATCAGTGTGTTAAAGCTGGTGAACAGTTAATCAGGGAAAAAAACCTACTTTGTTACCTTCTTAAGTAACTATTTTTTTATATAATTTATTCTTAAGGCTAATATACTGTAGCCTCATTTTTTCCACTTTTGTAATTCATTAGCAATATAGTAATGAAGTGTAGAGAGAGTTATTTTGTTCAAGTCTTTATGTAAGAGCATTTGGAAATCGAAAGGAATGGATAAAACATTTGGCAACTGTCTTGCTCGATTGTTTTCATTCATCCAGTTAGAAATTTCTGACTAATCTTTTTTTTCCTGTTTCATGCTTCAGCTTGAAGGAAGACCTAGCTCTGCTTTTGTCTCCTGCTGCCTGATCTGTCCGTTGCATACCAGTTCCAGTTATTGTTATCTTATTATCTTGTCATTTTAAAATATATTTTTGTTTCTTCTAGCATAAAGAAATCCTTGACTGCTGAAAAACCTCACAGTGCTTGGGAGAGTTCAGACGACAGTCGTAACAAGCTGCTGAGAGTAGCATCAACATCTAAATTAATATCAAAAGTGGCAAAGAATGCAGACAAGTATGTATCAGTTTGGTGCATAAAAGCAAGTGAACTTAAAAGTCAAAATATTATGAAATTGCATAATTCTAGTTAATTTATGTGTATGCTAAGGCCATTTGCATCTTTGTTTTTATCAGGAGTAATTACTTGCATAACCTGCCAATGTGGCACTCCAGGTGCCTGTGGAATCTTAAGAGTATTCTAAAATGTGAATGTAGGATTTGAATGTAAATATGTAAATAATGTTGCCCATTTGGGTTAGCAGAATTATGCAATATGAGTTAAGATTTATGGCTTAATGCCACTGTTGTGAAGCTTCCAACCAGTTTTTTCCTAATTTAAACTGATTTGAAAATGCAAGTGTATTTTCTTGAAGTTAATTTACTTGATTTGACATAGTATGTGTGTTTCTAATGTAGACTATAATAGTAAGAATATACTTTTGTGATTTCAGGTAGGTCTATCAAATTAACAGGTTCCTGATTGCATGTTCTAGATCATAGGCAGGGATCATCTTCTCAGCTTCACCTTCAGTAGGTGATGTCCTGTAGCCATTGTTCCACTCGGGCTCTTCTTCAGTGGGAGGTTTTCTCAGTTTGTGGTCTCCAGTGGAGGCCTCACCAGGGATGAATAGCACAGAGTAGTTACTTTTCCTACTCCTGTCAGCACAGGGACAAGAGTTTGCTTTTGCTGTAACTCCACATTGTTGACCACTATTGTGACCCACTTCGTGTCCTCAATACTCCTTGCCAATTGGGCTTCACACTTTGTGTTCACCCACTTAGTTTCTTTTTTGACTTTGTTGAAATTTTGCTGAATTTGTTGAAATTGTTGTGTTGACTTTTTGACTGACCACTTTCCTATTTGCCAAAATCCCCGCAGCACGCTGGCAGCTTTCCCCAGCTTGATGTCGCCTGCAGATTTCATACATCTGCTCATTAATCTTCATTCAGATAGCCATTAACTGGTCCAAGGCAGAACTACCTGAAAACCACTCCCACTATGACAAATAAAACTCTTCAGACCTTTCAGAGTAATTTCCAGTCTTTTTATGACCGTGTCTGTAGTGCTGTCCTTAGCTTGCAATAAGACTGTCAAACGCATACTTAGAGTCAAGAGCAGTGCAAGTGCATTCCTTCTTTCATACGAATGGGAAGAACAAAAACAGCTTAAATTAATCTTGGGTGTGGATATCAGCACATTTACTAAAAGCTTTATGCTTAGTGTGAAGAGTTCTGCAGAGCAGTGAAGTGCTGTGTGTGAGGGATTATGGGTTACATATTTTGCAAGTATTTCTTTTCCTTTTGTGATTGGTTTTCACTGTTGGAATTTAGAAGCCCTTTGGCAATTTAGATTATAGCAGGGTACTACTAGATAATATTTTGGAATGAAAAAAACTCTGTCTTGGTTTCTACTTATCAAGTTTCTTGGGTTTTGTTATGCTACTAAAATATCTTTCACAATGTGGTATATACTTCAAATTTTCTAATAATAAAAAATAACTTTTTTTGACATTTTGTATATTGGTTCAGGCATGGTCAAAATAGAGGTATCTTGTTGCATTTTCTTGTGCTTCTCATTTTCTAAAGGACTTTAATGCTGCCCTTCTACAGTCTCTAATGCAGAAAAAAAATACGGTATCTAACAAAAGAGCGGACAAGGAAAGATTAGGATTAATTATTGTTAGAAAAAGTTGTCTGTTCAAAACCTGAAGCTGTTGTTTCTTAAAGTATTTGGCAAAAACCAAAGCTTTAAACATCATCAATTGTAGACCACCATGTGATTGAAGACTGGGTGTTGTATTGTTTGTGTACCTTGTTCTTATGCTCAAGGTTTATAATAAAAGCACTATTTGCATTCAAGAGCACACATTAACACTCATTTCTTGCTCACACCCTGTGTGCACAATTTCTAAAAGAATTGGTTGATATTGTGCAAAGGCATATTGTTATGTTGCATTTATCGTTCCCAAATAAGAAATGTTGGCCTAATCTGCCTGAAGTTACCCGACCGAGTCTTTTGCAAGGGAATAGAATTCAGCCCCTAATGTGGGCCCCAGGACAGAAATGTTTTACATATGCTTTGCGCTACCAGCCCAGGATATGAACTTTGTTTAGTAAGCTCAGTCTTTAAGCCAGCACTGAGCTGTAAATCAGTCTGATAAAGCCAGAAGAAGTAAGAGGGTTCCCACGGCAGCCCATCATTCAGTGTTGTTCAGGCAAGACTGGGAATCCAGTTTTAATTTTTCATTTGGCAGTGTGGTGAAGGGTGATTCTACCAATAGCCAGAGATGGCTTTCCTCATGCATATGCTTGACCCTTTGTCACTGTTACAAAAATTTGACCTCCATCCAGCTAAAAATACTGGATGCCACTCATGCCTTCCTGCTGAATTTCAAATGAATTCAAGAGGGTTTTTTTGTGCAATACATTCTTCCATCAAGGAGTGTTATTTTGGTAAGAAGTAGCTCTGATGCTGGAAATTGATATTTCTTTCCTCTTCACAAAAAAAAAAAAAAAAGGATTGAGGTTTTTTGTGAGTAGTTCATTCCTGGCTCTGGCGAGGAGAGACGTCTAAGCTGCACTGCTTTGAAGACTTTGTGTTGTACATCCAGCAATGCTGCGTGGATTTAGTTTAAAGGAAACTGCAACTTGCTTACATTTAACCCATGTGTCCAACTGGGTTAATTCCTAGAAAAATTTGTGTTGTTGTGTGCTGACAGCTTATTTTGACAGGTGTTAAATGCTTTGCATGCAGGCCTGCGGGTGTTTGGCAGCTTAAAATATTTGGTTATTACAAGTTTGCTCTCTCAAAATGGAATTTTCCATGCACAAGGAATATACCCTCCATTTTTAAAAGCTTTTTGTATTTTGTTGTTATCACAGTAATTCTTAGGAACCCTTGCCATAGGCTTTAAGTTACTCAAAAGATACAGTGAACTGCATAAAATAATATATGGGTAAAATTGCACTATGATGACCAAGATAAGTTATTTAGCATCCTGTACTACACTTACACTGTACACAGAATCTGATGAAATTGCCAAATGCAACAATGTGTAAGAACTAGATGGTACTGGCTTGATAAGCACTTCACATATTAACGATATTATTTTGAATTTTTCTCCAGGCACAAAGATGTCATCGTCAGCCAAGGTAAATAAAAATGTTTATTTTAAAATACTGGTTGAAGTTGAAAAGATTTGCTTTTTCTGAATAGTGTTTACTGTAAATAAATACATTTGGACGTATACTTATGAAACAGGGGTATAGAGCTAAAATAGCATTAATAATTACTCGAAGAATTCATCTGGCCAAATGTTACTCAAGACCTGTATAAGGATCTTTGAAATTATGGAGAAATGCCTCATCAAATTAGATCTTTAGGAAGGACAGAAAGTTTTGGTGGGTGGTGGGAAGGTTTGTTTTATTTTTGTGAAACAGATATCCTTTTTTGATTATTTTCTCTGTGTGTATGTGCATAAATAGAGGTGATGAAAACAAAAATATAAAGTTTTGACCTATGTGCCAGTCTTCATCCAAGCAGGTGTGAGCGAGACTTTAGAAATAGTTTTAAGATATTTTATTTCTGTCCCATAACCAGCAAAAATGTCAACTCGTGAAAAAAACAGCCAAGGTAAGAATTAAGCTATGCCCTTTGGTCGCTTTCTAATTTAGCGCTGTCACAAATCTTTTATTTGGCTTTTCACCATCAAAGAGCATCAGTGCGAGATGTCTTAAAAACTTTGAACATTTAACTTTTCAACATTTCAACTTTCTTATTATGGAAATATATATGCATATGCACATTGTAGTCTGTGTGGGGATTATTTGGGGGTAACCTAAATAAATCACTACGTGCATAATTTCCTCAGAGAGGAATGTGTGTTCAAATAAGGTTCTAGAAGTCTTGCATTGTTGCCTAAGATATCAGAATATTAAGAACTGCCAACTAAAAGATTTGTTTTATCTCAGCTTTCTGTCTTGCCAATATTACAACATATACACACTGATTAGACAAGAACAGAGACTGAAGGTTTTAATATAGTCTCCTAAAATGAAAAATGAGTCTCTTCTGAAGCGTATGTCTTTGCACCGATGAATCTTGCATTCTGTGGCTACCTGCTGCTCCTGGCTTGTTCAGATAGGAAGAGGAGCCGTCTATCTGAATGTGGCGGGACGTGACAACAAAAGAAATCCACTTCTTGTGTCGCAAAACTACTCTGCTTTGATGTCCTGCAAACTGTACTGAAGCATGCAGTTTCAAAACTAAAGCATGTATCCCGAGTGCATGCTGTACACAACATGTATCTATGTACAGAGGTTCTGTCTCACGCTTTTTTCCTGCTAATTAACAAATCTTTAGTCTCCAAATTCTGCGCTGCAAGCAAGATTACATTATACACAGTTTGATTACTTTTGATCTCCTCTGGATGTTCTTTCAAAAAGAAAAAAACCACTCAAACTGTTGGAAGTTAATACATGAATCATTGTAATGAAAGTAAAATCAACATGAATCCAATTGCTCTATCTTTTTCTGATTCATAGATAAATTACACATTTCAAAATATCCTAAATTGGTGCTTACCAAAAGCATCCTTCAAAGACAAGTGGGGTGAAAGAGGGTGCATAAGCATCAGGAGCAAAGAAGAACTATTTCTTTATGCTAGGTTGCTTAACACCAGCTGTGGAATGGTACATATGTGCAGCAATGGTTACTGTAAAAAGAAAACTAATCAGTAGTGTCCAGGCAAGCTGCAATTTAGCTTTGCAAGAATTAAATAAAACTGTTGTGTTGAAAATATCCTTCCTACCAAACGCAACTTTTCAGAAAAACAAGTTGCATCCAGCTAAAATACCTTCAATACTAATTATTTCCTTACAACGTGCTTCTACACATCTACGTGTTCTGCTAAGAATGGGCCATCCTTCAGTTCTCTCATTCTGGTACCTGTAACTTAGGTGGCCTCGATGTGTACCCTGCTATCTATTCTGCTGCTCTGCAGGTGATGCGAGCTTTCACCGACTGATGACACGGGTACCTTCCATGTGTGTCATGCCCTAGTCTGTTCTGAGCCTAACTGGAATGAAAGAGAAATATGATGCAGATGACAGTGGCCCCACGTGTATGGGAGATGGAGAGAAAGTCTTGTCATAGAAAAGTGCATTTACTAACACTTTAAACACATATAGTGGCAAAACATCATTCTGCCTTTAACATTGATGAAGTTGCGATTAGCAGGATTCAGCCTCCAAAGATTATTTTTTTTAATATGGGCCAATGAGTGTAATTTTTGACAGCTTTTAGAGAGAGTATGTGTGTGTAAGGCTGTGTTAGGTTTTGTGTTGTGTTTACTGCCACAGAAGTAACCATCTTTTGGTTACCATAGTTGCAGAGGGTCCCCCCCCATCCTTTCCAGTATAAGCTTAGCAGTACTCAGCCAATTCTCTGTAGTGCAATGCCCTGTTTGGGGCAAATGACTTTAAGCTGTTTTGTACTTGATAGTTGCCACACAAATAAACCAATTTCCAGTTGGCACCTTGACCCAACCAGTCAGAAAGTTGAAGAGTTGCACAGACAGTTAACGTGGTTTCTGGAGGTAAATCCCATGCAGCCGGGCGGACTTGTCTTGGGCAGGGTGGGATGGAGCCTTTGCTCGTGCTGTTTGTGCAGGACCTTCCCGTTCTGCGACCCAAACGCATGAAAAGTTATAGCTGCTTCAACACTCCTTTGTGGCTCGCCAGCCTTTGCCTCTAGAGGCGAGCAGTCTCTAGCACAGCGTTAATTAAGTCACAGCAGCTCCCCTGACACTGGGCTGTGTGTGAAACACTGCGTACGCCCCTGGCACACACCTCCTGTGCTAACGATCGTGTCAATGCGCTTCCTAGAAATTGTGTGAAGGAGACTCTGGGGAAGACTGCTGGTGTGCAAACTGTCAAGCTTCAGAGCAAATCTCTCTGAAAATACTTCAGTGTCTTTATACGCACGTAAAATAAGTTTGGAACACAGTGAAATTGCAAGTTATCATAGCAGAAGGAGTTTGCATAGGATAATAGGATGGAAGATGACAATTCTGTGTAGCTTTGAACATCCCAGAATCACTTTCTTCCTTTATTTGATTCAGCTATTAAAGAAACTGCTTTGAAACATGTCACTGTGGTACAGTACCACAAAATGTAGAGAAGTATGTTTTTGCATGTTTAGTTCTTGGAATCTTATTTTTCAAGCAGCAGAAGTTAGTGCAATATTATCTGTGTTGTGACCATCTGTGCACGTTCGTTGTGATTTCTGTTGATAGTACGTATGAGCTGTAAAAGTGAAAGACTTGAGGAGCAAGTGAGAATCTTAGATGAGCTTCAGTAGTAAAAGGCATTGTCTTCGATGTCTGAATAGACTTTGGTATGGAGTCCCCCAGAGAGCGTGCTACAGGTGTTGCAGGTAAAAGTGAGCCAGGCCTGGGCAATTCTCTCCTCCTGCCAGCAGCAGCAGCAGCAGCATGGGGAGCTGCAGCCTGAAGCTGCCTTGCGGGCAGTCCCTTGAGTTTCCTCTGTTTAGCACCATGCTGAGGCCACGCGTGTTACCAGTGTTCCTCACATACCTTCTGTTTCAGTACCACGTTTTTTTCCCTCAGTGCCTTTATCTCTCCCACTTGTGTTGAGTTGCATCTGCTCCACGTTAAAAGTTACTCCTGAGCTTTTATGCATCTGGGGATATGCTGAAGCAGAGCTAATGCAGATGGGAACGCTTTGGTGAGGCCAATCCAATGAGGGGAGTATTATACGCATTTCCATACATTTGCTGAAAAGATTTTTGGGTTTAGTTTTTTCAGCTTATTTTTGAACATTTGTTTGTTTATCCTTGTAAACCAGGACAAGCTTTTTACAATAAAATCCAGTACTAAGGAGGTATTAAAATTCTGTGACAAACCAAAAAAGCTATGGGTGAAATGAACAGGTGCTTACTACAGCATTAAAAGAACACTAGCTAAAGTTATTATTTGAAATTCTCTACCAGCAGGTATTTATAACTGCATATAAAAGCCATCTTGCTTTTCACTTCAGCAGATATTTTTAAGGTATTAATCGTAAAGCATTTCTATTTTCATACCCAGAAGTTAAAGACCTGGCTTATTTTAAGACGAAAAGTAATTTTCTTCACTGAGATTCCATGTTTGAATTTGGTTTTCAGTGATAGCAGCTCCTTATATGAATCACTTGTTCACTTATTATGAAGTAATAAGAGTCACTTAGACGTTTTTGGATGGCAATAAAAACCATATGTGAAAGAATTAATGAAAAACATTCACTGCATTCCTAAGTTTGTTTCTTTTTAGATTGCGCTTTATTAGTTTCCAGTACTTTTTCTTCTTTTAGTTTAACTGTTCTAGCTTCACAGGACGGGGCAACTGCAAAGCGCACAATGGAAAAATTTACCCTGCTGACAGTGTGTCCTGTCCACTGAGAGTGCAAAATTCAATAACTACCTCAGATCAGTTTTTTTATCAGACACAGATTTTCTGTCAGAGGTTTATTGAAGGTGCCCGTGTACCTGAGGGCAAATGGAGACCCGGTCTGTCTCATTATTATTGGGCTGCTTGGTCTCATTCAGGCACAGTGCATGTTATTAAAACCCATAGATACTGTCAGAAAAACAGATTGGTATTTGGGAGTTTTTATCATTGATTCTTGGTGAAGTCAGGATTTTATTATCTAAGCAGGAAGCATTTAGATACAGTCTTATTGAGCTTGTTTGTGTCCAGTACTCCTTTTTGAGTCCTTTTTTTTTTTTAATAAAAAGCTAGAGTTTAGTATTAAACTTGAATTATTTAAATGCAAATGCTAACTGTTGTTAATACCTAGATTCTTAATGTCACCTGGTACATGTAAAACCAGAGTTTTAACGATGATTTACTTATCAAGTTATAAAAAATTAATATCCAAAGATCTATTAAGAAATCACAAGGCAACGCTGTAAAATCACTCCAAACTGACGCAATTCTGTGGTCTCATCTGCTTTTTTCAACTGTTTGGTTTACATTGCACCAGCGCATGTCTGCTTGTCAGGTTCAGCAAGCATTGACCCATAGCTTAGAGTGAGAGATGGCAGACCTGCAGCTGCATTTTAATTCCACTGTAACTTGTAATGGTGTGGGCATGGTGGCTGAATTTGGTTGTATTCGTCTCTCTGCTGTTAGCACTGGTTTAAATTAGAAACAGGCTTCTCAGCCTTTGTCCCTCAGGTTAGTGGTCCTACAGAGTTCTTGGACATGGGCCTGAAAGCAGAAAGCTTGTGGGAAAGAAGCTATTTGTAGTATTAAAAAGCATAACTTCACTGGTCAAGGAACTAGAAGGTGAAGACAGATTAATAAATGTACTCTGGATGTGGTAGTTTATTGTCTATTATTAGAGAGTTCTGCTTGGCCAAGCTAGTTGGAGTCTTTTGGGGTTTTTCATTTGCTTGTAATTCACTTTAAGGGTAAGATTTGGATGCTGAAGACAAGTAGAACTGAGCTGAGGGTTTTGATGCATCAGTCCATGTTGCTCTTTCAAACTAGATGGGGTAGGACCTATTGAAAAATAGTCACTAATAATTTGCAAGATAAGATTATTCTAATGATTCCTTAAGAATTAAACTTATGTACAAAACCAGATAAATTTGTTATTTATTGACTATTATCTACTTGGTGTGAATGTGTGTGTGCATATAGATAATCTACTGTATGCTCATTAGACTTCCCATTATGCATACACTTGCTAGCTGAAGAACAGTTAATTACAGCGCAGACTTGCAGGGCTACCTTAGGGTTTGTCTAAATAATGAGGAATAGCATGATATAAAATACATTTTTCTAATAATTTGTCCAGTTTTGTTGAAGAAATAGTAATTGAGGATGAGGGCTTCTCACATGCTTCTAGGAAACTACTGTGTATTCCTTGACAATTTCATTTTGAGGCATGTTTTTTGGAAACCAGGAGGATTTTAGTTTTGTTATGTCAGTGTCTTAAAATTTCTGAAGAATCTAAACAGTAGCTTTCATGTCTTCTGAATCGCTCTTCTCTGTAGATACTTCTGAATTAATCTACAAAGACTTCTTTGATCTTTTTTTTCTCCTCCTTTCAGTTCCTATTATTTTTATTATTTTCCTCTGAAAACCTTCCATATTCCCCTAAGAATATGTTTCACAGAAAGTAATAAATTGCTTAAGTGTCATTGCATGAGTCTTTCTCTGCTAACTTCGTGGAAGCACTAATTTCAGCCTTTCAGATGGTTTGTACTGCCATATCTTTGCTGTCTGCTATCACCTACAGTGTTTTTAATTGGTCTTACCTTCCAGCTTGCTTTCCCCGAATTGCTGGGTTTTAAACTTTCTTCCAAGAGCAAATTAAAAGGCATTGTTTGAAGTTGAATTTTACTGTTACCTTTGTGCTGCTTTTTCTTTTTTTTTTTCTTTTTCTTGTATAAGGCCTGATTAAAAGCTTATTTATATTAATGGGAATCTCCTTTTGACACAAGGAGGCTTGCAGAAAATTTTCAGCCAGTCTGCTGTTTGTCTACCATTTTTTTTATTTGCTCCTGGTTTTAGTCCTGCATTCTTAGTGTTGCGTGCTTTACCAACTTTTTTTTTTTTTGCATGCAAGGTAAGTTTGCTGGCTTGCAGTGACTGCCAATGACGAAGATGCACTTGTTTCCTTGCAGATCAGGCAGGCTTCTAGGGTTCCCTCTCAGTAGCAGCACCTTGTTTTACCAGCGTACTTATTCCTCTCTTCTCTAGCAGGCTATAAACTTTCAAAGAACCTGCAGTAGATCCTCTGGTTGCTAGCATCTGCCTGCAGCCTGTTGGGACCTATTTGGCTTCGTGTTTACATTAATGAACTTAACGCAGGGAAGTAGGAGCACTGATGAAATTTCACTGATGACATGAAGCTGAGAGACCAAACTGACACAGTGAAGCTGAGATTTTAATACAGTAAGACCTAGATGTTTGTGAGGCCTGGAGTAGTCAAAGACAAAATGAAATTATTCAAAGTGCAAGATCACACATGCAGGAGTTGCTAGCAACATTTTAGCTGTAAACAGGTTGTCTACCAGAATTAAATGGTGAGGAAAAGGGCTCTAACATGCTAGTTAATCACACGAAGATTGAACCACTCGCTTTTTATGAAGACACAAGTGCAATCCTAGGATGTATCAGAAGTAATTCTAATAGAGATACACAGCCCTATGGAAAATGTTAATGCATCAAAACCCTGGTAGGTTCTCTTCTGTACTGCTGCTTGCAGTTATAGCCATCCACAATCATAAAAGGTAAATTTTGTGGTGTTGTGGAGACAGACTGAAACCTTATCGTGCAAAAAGAGAGTTAAATGGCTGGATGTTTTTATATGTGCAAAGTGAAGGCTGGGAGGAGCAAGGACGTGATTGCTGCTTTCACGCTCACCTCATGCACTTTCAGACCGCAGATGGGCAGACCTGTGCTGAAGTTAACAGCCATGCGGTCACACACACAAAAAGTAAACAACCTGCCCATGCTTTATTGTCACCTGGAAGCTGAGTGATTCCCAACTATTAGGAGAAGGAGGTTTTTGGAGGGTATTCTGAAATAAGCAGAGTGTATTTGTGTGTATCCCAGTGGCAGCCAAGTCTCCTCTGTCCAAAGCGAGCGCTGCAGTACCCTGATCAGAGTGAAAACCAGAGTGATGCAGGCAGAGAGGGGGCACTGGGGGGCATGTTGTGCATCCGTCAGGCTGGGCTAGGCTGCTCTCAGCTGTGGTGTTCCTCCAGGTCACGACATGGGTTTGCAGAGCCTAGTGGCTGTTAGGCCCTCAAATCCACCTTTAGGTGGGCCCTTGCCAAGTCGCCGGGCTCTGTCTTTGTGTCACTCTCCCTGAGTGATGTTTTGTGTCCCTTCAGCTGACTGGGGCTACAGTGTAGTCAGATCAAATGTTTCTGCATCTTTGGGGCTGAGTTAATAATTTCCCCATATGTCTGGGGATCACACAGAGAGCTGAGACCTGCGCGGACTTTGCTTGTGTCCAGCACACCCAGAGGTCTCCCATGTGGGGCTAATAAGCCTGAGCTGATCCTGGGAGCAAATGTTGGGAGTGCTGATCCTGTGTCCCCTGGCACTTGTGCAAAGAGATTGTTGAGGCTCCAGAGGTGTATTACTGTGGAGCCAAGCAGAGTCTGGGAAGGGCTGTGAATTTGAGCTCAAAGCTGCACAAAAACAGCTCCAGCTGTTCCCGGTGAAGAGCTGGCCCCTGAAGCCAGAGCACTGCATCCACGTGATGCTGCCTTTTCTAGCAGCCCTGGGCCTGAGTTATTCCTTTTTGTGTGGCACGGATAATCCACAGCACCTGGGTGTGCTATCTACAGAGCTTCCACTGTGCTTTTAGGTTGGTTTGATCCATATTTGAAAGGATTTATAGGATGTCTGCAGTTGCCGATTAATTAACTTAGGAAGTGCCAAGGTCCTTTCAGGTATGCCCTCCACCCACCCCCCATCCCTCCCCAAATGCTTCTGCACAGTGGGTAGGGGGGTCTGAACATCTCTTTACATGGGTTAGAGAATTTTCACTTTCATACCTACTGTTTTCAGATTGGTAGGTACCAGAATTGATGAGGATTTTTTTTTGTTTGTTGGGGCTTTTTTCCCCCCACTCTTTAAAATTTCTGACTTTATCTCCCCTGTACCCCCTTACCTACATATCTGTTATGAGACGATGAAGGCTCTTTTCTTCAAAAAGATCAAGGGAGGAAAAAAAAGTCTTGGCATACTGCTTTGTACCAGGAAATAGTGAGAATGCAGGAAAGAAAGAGTCTAATACTCTTGAGCATTCAGTTGAGCCGGTGTGCTATGAAAGAGTTAAATCACTGCGGGTTTTTAACTTGCAAGTACAAGAATTTGGCCTCAGGCAATTAGTTGCTGTTTGAGAATGGTTTCGTTGATATGCTGCCATCCTCTCTAGTATTTCAAAAGATTTTTACATTAATATTATATCTGCCCTACAGGTTATTCTGACGAAAGGAAATTTACAGTCTTAGACAAAAATCTTTCAGTGGGTTGTCTCTTTTTTTTTTTTTAAATCCTTCCTCTTCTGTAGGGAGAGGCTTAATCAAGTTATACCTAGCCTATGTCTTTCTAACAAGTGTGTTAAATATGTATCTTCAAAGGTAATCTTGAATAACATGCAGCTAGCTAATAAAAGCAAAAAATGTTGTTTCTTTAATGGGGAAGTTCAGAGAGCTAATTTGTATCTGAATGCCCTGCAGATAATCTTTTCCCTGAGTTCCAGGAGAGCCTCTTCTCTTCTGGCCAAAGACCTGACTGAATTCCTCTTGGACTCTTCATCTCTCTCATCTGCAGAGTCCGACAGGTGCAACTGCCTCCATCCATATGAATTTCAGTTGCAGCTTGTCTCCACTGTTCTAAGCAGCGATGAGAAATATGATCCTAAATTTGTGGTGTCATTTTGCACTGATCTTGTGGAACCAGAAGTGCCAAGCTCAGTGTTAAATCAAGTATTTGACTTGCACAAATGCATGGTCTTTTTGAAATACCCTCAGGCTACACTGTGCTTTAATTTATAAGAGTGTGAGCGCCAGATTTCAACAGAAAGGTCATTATTAATATGTTACTCTTGGGTTTGGCCAGTGTTATTTTATCTCTGTAAAATACATACTATAATAAACATTGTGATGGAAAAATGAGATGTTACTACTTTAGAGTAATTATCTAAATATTTGTGTCAAACTAGTGACAACACTGATCTTTAGCTTTTCTCAGCAACGCAATTAACCAATGCACATTTGGTAAAATAACTATTGTTTCTAATTTAGCTACTGGAAAGTTATTTTCTTTGTTCTTTGATATTTGATCTGAGGCAAGTTTTCTACTGTTGTCAGCCCAAACCATTGACATCAGTGGATGGACTTACAGGGTCCTCGTTCAAAGGAGCTGTATTTGTTCTTAAAAAGAAGTGGGACAATGTTGTTCATCTTCTCGGTATTTGATAGCGGACTTAAATGGCTCAACTTTCATTGTATTACTATTCGAAATAAGGGAAAACCTTTATGCATGTGTTAATTGCTCAATTATTACAATTTCTGTTCAGGGATTATTTTTTGAGCTTGTGGGGTATTTTTGCACTAGCTTTGGACTAATATTTGGACTGTCATAGGAAAATTCCCTTCTCTTGCCTCCAGCGCAGAGTAAACCTACTATCAGGGTCAGAAGCGACAAAAAAAATGCAAGTAAAACGAATTCTTGATCTCAGAAGGTTGACTTGAGCACATTAAAAGTGGAAAAGGAGTCACACCAATCATATCTTTTAAGTCTGGGAACTTGGTAAATGTGTTAAAAAGTGATCTGTTTCATCAAACAAAAAAAAAAGTTAAAACTGTTAAGCATCAAGAATCATAGAAATCATAGAATACCAGGTTGGAAGGGACCTCAAGGATCATCTGGCCTAACCTTTCTTGCCAAAAGCACAGTCTAGACAAGATGGCCCAGCATCATGTCCAGCTGAATCTTAAAAGTGTCCAATGGGTGATTGTTCTCATTGTGAAAAATTTTCCTCGTGTCCAATTGGAATCACCCCAGCAGTAACTTGTACCCATTACCCCTCATCTTTTCCATGTGACCCCTTGTAAAAAGAGGGTCTCCATCTTCTTTGTAGCCACCCTTTAAATACTAGAACGTGGTGATAAGGTCTCATCTAAGCCTTCTTTTCTCAAAGCTGACCAAACCCAATTCTGTCAGCCTTTCCTCACATGGCAGCCTTCCCGGTCCTTTGATCATCTTTGTGGCCCACCAACCACACAGACCACTTGTCTAGACTGTAACACATCAGTTTCTCTAGGAGGAGGCTGTGGGGGGAACCATGTCGAAAGCCTTGGAGAAATCCAGGTAGACAGTGTCCATGGCTCACCGCCCATCATCTGAGCAGGTTACTTTGTCATATAAGGTGATGAGGTTTGTCAAGCACGATATCCTGCACCTGGAGGAAAGAAGAGCCCCTGGCAGGGATACAGGCTGGGGACAGAGCTGCAGGGAGCAGCTCTGCGGGGAAGGCCCTCAGACAGCCGGGTGCCAAGAGAGGTTGTGCCATCACCATCCTCAGAGGTTTTCAAGACTGGACTAGGCGCAACCTGGAGCAACCTAGTCTGACCTCATGGCTGAGCCTGCTTTCAGCCAGAGGTTGGACTCAAAGACTTCCTGAGGTCCCCTTTGACCTGAAATTCCTTATCCTGTGATTCTATGACTACTTATCTATTAAATTTCAGTTTTTAATTTGAATTAGAAATGTGCCTTTGTAATTTAATTTGCATATCTAAAATGTTACACGCTCAGTCTGTTCTATCACAAATTCAACTAATGCTTACCGCGTGTGTGCGTGTGTGTGTTTTAGTGTTCTGTTTTAAAAACAAAATAAAATCTGGGCCTTAACCAAGCTCGCATTTCAAAAATAATTGTTATATCGCAAGTGTTAGTTGCATCTCTGTGCTTATTACTAGTTTCTTTTGTGCTTATTTCTTATGTAAACTTGCCACATGATTAATACGCTTTTTTGTTTCAACAGAGGGAGAATATATCAAGATGTTCATGCGAGGTCGACCAATCACAATGTTCATTCCTTCTGATGTAGAAAACTATGATGATATTAGGACAGAGCTGCCTCCTGAAAAGTTAAAACTGGAGTGGGTGTATCCTTGATATCAGTAATTATGTGCTGTTCCCTTTTGGTCTTGTCTTGCTTTTTTTTTCCTTTAGAATCTGGTCTTGTGTATTCTCTGTTCAGAGATAAAACAATTTAATATAACAATTGAAATGGTTGGTAGCTACTGTACAGTATGACTTTAAGCTACAAAATACGTAGGCCCAGAAAAGCTGTACTTTTTCTTTGTTTGTTTTGCTGTTGAAACTAATTGAAATTTATTTTTAGTGTGAAATTAAGTGTCTCCAGAGAGTTACTGAGTCCCCCCCCATATTAATGTAAGCTTTGCANAAATTAAGTGTCTCCAGAGAGTTACTGAGTTTGAAAAATCTCCCACTCCCCCCCCATATTAATGTAAGCTTTGCGTTCAGGGACTTTGTTAGTTTTCAATCTCTGTTCATTTCTAGGAGGTTTTAGAGCCATGGAAGATCTTGAATAAGATCCAAAATTTCTTGTCCTTGCCTACGGAGCAAGGATTGCAGAAGCAGCCGTCTGCAGGGTTCTTTGCAGTACTTCTGTGTTTCAGCTCTGAAGTGAAGGGGTGCACTTCTTGGACAATAGTATGCATTAAATACATTTATCATGTAAAGAATGGAGTTAGTTCATGTGTGGCTGACAACAATTCTCCAGGCTTAGTATATCAGACATTAAGTTCATTATAAGAGTGGTGCTTCTGCACGCATTTGGGTCTTCCTGTCAACCTGGGTCTTCCACCCCCCCCACCGCCCCCCCCGCCATCTCTGAAGATTCTTCCAGTAAGCTGTGATTGTATAAGTAAGTTTCTTAGTACTTCAGTAAAATAACATGTCTGGGCAGCACTTGGGTTGGTGTAATAATCTCAAGTTTGATCCTTCTGATGTTGCTGAAAGCAGGAAGATTTTTAGGAATGTTGATGATACACTGTCATATGTCAGGATATGTACAGGCAGAGGCTGCCTATACCTCCTTCAGCATATCTGTTCATGACTAAGGCATACATATATTTTAAGCCAGCTCTTGTTACTCACTTTAGGAAAGAAGATTTTTCTATTGTTTTTCCAGCCTTTATTAACTAATATATGTTTGAAACAGATAATGTTGGTAGTTGGTTATGAAGAGTATCTGTGGGGCTAATGTTCTCTGAACTTTTCAGTGAGACTGGAAGCTTAGACCATAAGGGCGGAAAGTTTAGGATTAAAGGTCTGACTGGAAGGAAAACAGAGCTCTTATTCATGCTTTGCAAAGCTGTGGTGCCCACCTTTTCTACTGTCACAGCTCTTGGGTGCTGATGCTGGCACTCATATGACTGTGGAGTGAATTGGGTCAGTTACTGATCTGGCTGAAATGTAATCTTTTTCTGTGGAGTTAACTTTCAGCAGGATCAACTCATTAATTTGATTTGCCTCACAAACATGCAAGGGCTACAACTGGCATACTGGAGGAAGACCAGATCTACTTTTTCAGCAGCAATGATGAGTTTGGACTGATGAAAACTGATCATTAAATCACACCCTCATTTAAGTAGGTGCAAATCCCAGTGTGGACACACTTACTTAATGTCCGAGGACCTTAAGTTCAGGTTAAACCAGTTTCCTGCTGAGGGCTAATTAAAGTGAAATAAATCTAGTCTAAACAGGCTGTCCATATGTTTTTGGAATCTGTTGAAGGAAATGTCATCCTAAATTAGACCGGTATGTTTATGAGCATAGGGTATCTTTTGGATATAATGGTGAAGAAAACAATGAGGAAAAGGCAGTAAAATTTATGAGGGCTTGATATTGGTCTCTATGAAGTTGCACAAAATTGCTCTTCAGTTTTGGAGACAGGAAGATACAGCAACAAACAATCTTGTACTTCACGCACAGGTTTAGCAAGGGGAAGAAGTCTGCAAGCCAGCCATAACTTCCAAATAAGATGGCAAACTGTAGCCTGTACACCTTATTAAAAAGGCACAGGGACAGCAATTCACAGAATATTTTAGTAATGTCAGTGTTTTGCAACTGAAAGGTCAACTGAGTGTTGAATTGTTCAATCTATAAGTTTTGTTTTGAGTGCCTTTAATTCTCCTGTCTTCTGGGTGATTGTTTCTAATTGGGTTTTCCTTCGATATTGCTGTTTTGGAAGATGCTAATCAACTATGAAAAACTTCAAGGCAAAACCGGAAGGATTATTGGGGTGGGGTTTTTTATTCATTTTTGTTTTGGTTGGTTGGTTTGGGACGAGGGTGTTCTTTTTAGATGAACTGTGTCCTGCAAGTATAGTGAACTACTGATACCCAGCACTGTAGATTCAACAGAACACACTTAGCCTTTGTCTGTCCTGCAGATTACTGTCCGTTGAAGAAACACCTAAGCTGTTTGGCAAGATAAAGTAGTTCATGGGGAAGTCTGAGCTCTTGACCGTGTCTGGTTCCTGAGTGATTTCATTTAAATTTAATAGTTTTGTTTGGGTATCCCCACTTTTTAGTGCAATCTTTCCTACTGCACTTTAGAACTGATCAAAAGATACCTGTCATTCCTAGTAATAATGAAATGGGCTTATTTAGTAGCTACAGAGGTCATTGTCAGTGCTGCTGTTGACAGGCAGTGACTTTATAGACTCTTTCTCCCAATGTATAGTAGCTCAGTTTCTGGAGGGTATTTCTGACTCCGTTTTATAAGCACTGGTGCTCTTCTTTCTAAGAATAATTGATGCCAGCGGTGAATATACTATTGAATTCTGGTGTACAGTGGGTAACATTTCATGAGGGCCATGGCTATTATTACCCAATTAAAAACAAAAAAAAACCCCACAACCAACAACCCAAAACAAAAAGCTTTTCAGCATATCCAATGTAGTGACAAAACAGTCCTTGTAATTGTTGAGAAACATTCACAATATGAAGACAACTATCTCTTAATTTTCCAGGTTGAAACATTAGTCTCATTGAAAGATTAATGTTGAAATTTAGTGGAAATTAGGCATCAAAGCTGTGTCACCCCTTTTTCTGTATAGGGAGACAGTCAATTATTGTATTAATGTATCTGCTGCTTTGTTCTGAGTGTGTGGAAAAGGAAAGAACTGCTGTGGAGCAACAACCCCTCTTGTTTTCTCTCAAGATAATCTGGGATTGAGAATGAAGAAAAAAAAAATTTCTTCCACAGAACAGGTTGTTCCTTTACATGCTCCTAAAAAACACACTCCTAGAAAATGCAGCCACTTTTTGGTACTTTATTATGTAGGAGGGGTAAAGGAAAGGAATGGAGTAAGAAAATGTAACCATTTTTGCAGCCTCATGAATGCCAAAGCTCAATGGTGGGTGCCAAAATATTTAGCCTTAGCTTTGCATGGTAGACTTCTGCTGTGAAAAGGCATGTTTGCGTAAATCATTAATACTTTTCTAGGATGAATGTCCAAAGATGTCAATCTTGATAAATCCTTATCAATACACTCCCTATTATATGCAGCAGATCAACAAGACCTGTCTTTCTCCTCTGAGAAGGTATTTAGAATAGTGTTCTTCATGCTTCAGGGTAGAAAAAATATTTTCATTGGTTTGTAGCCTACCCTTTTTGAAAGTTCAGTGGTCTGGTTTGTTTTCTTTTGATTTGTTTTTTTTTATAAAGGGCCATTCTGGAGTTTCTTTTTGTTCCCTCAGTGTTTAAAGAAAAAGAAAGTGGAAAATTTAATGGGAAAATAAATAGTGATGAAGGAGAAATAGAGGCATCCTTTTTTCTGCCCTCAGCATTGTGTTGTATCAGCATTTCCCTCAATATCATTTGCTAAGCAAGCCAGTGAATAATCTCTGCTTCAGAGGAGCCATTGTGTTCTTCTGAAATAAACGGAAGACAGCAAGATATAAATCTGTTTTGGTTTCCATACTCTTTTAAAGATTTGATTGACAACTGAATGCAGTGTCCCTCTTTGAACCATTTTTTTTAGTTACAGCATGTGTTTAATTTTGCAAGTGTTCCTGTGGTATAGCAGTCCTGTGGTTTCATGGGACTACAAAAGAGAAAAGGTAGTGTGGTGGGATTTCAGAGGTGAGGGGGTGGCATTGGGAGGGGGTGTGGTGATATTTTTGGTAGAAAGGTAGCCCTTTTCCAAGAAGAATAGAGGCCAGGCTGTCTGCTTCGGAGATGTCAGTTTACATACTCCCAAACTTGGACTACAGCACCTGCTTTCATTTATGAGAAGGGGCCATCTTCATGCACCCACCTTTCTCCTTGTGGGTCTTTGGCTTCTTTTTATCTTCCTGATTAACCAGGACCTAAGGCTGGAATCCTTCAGCTAAAGTTGCTTAATGTATTTCCCATATTTTCCTTGCTTTTGCAGGTGTATTAGTTGGCACTGAAGTGGGGGGCTCTCTGAAGTGCAGGACATAACAGGAAAATTATATTTTTTGAGGCTATAGAGCTCCAGTTAAAGTCTGAGTTATGATGTAAATTGTACCTAGTGACCCTGGGAACTGAAATACAGGCGACAGCCACATTAATAGTCTAGGTGAAGAAAATTGCACCTGTTTCAAAGAAATAGTGAGTTGTAACATCGTTTGATCAGTGCTGACCAAGGCTGGTTCACAGTGTGTAAAACTTCTGAATGTCGTTAAGAGTCATGCAGGTTTCCTACAAAAGTCATCCCTTTTATGTATTTTGGGTAGATGGTGGGTAGAATACTTTTCACTGTGTCAGTTCCTTTTGAGTTTTGTTTGTTTTAAAAATACTCTAAAACATGCTAAAGAAATATTTCCTGAACTTGGCAGCTGCTGTGCAGAAGCTTGCCTTTTTCTGAAGGGCATTAGGAATTTTCACACGCTTGTTTTAAAAGGCCAAATGGAAGTAATACTCTGGTGCCCGCGGTGCAGATGCACAGCTCTGTTGCTGTAAAAAATGTTAAGCCAGTACAGCGAGTCCTGCTGTTACCTAATGAAACGTCACATGGAGGATTTTTATAAAATGGCAACACTGTACTTTTACTTCAGTGTGCATTGTATATGTTCTTTTTAAAATCAATTAACATCAGTTTTTAAGGGATTCTGTTTCCTGAAGTCCAATTGTGTGGGGTTTGTTTTGTTTTTTTAAACTGCGTTACTGAAATTGTGCTATAGTTCCACAGGAAAAACATAAAGGGCATTTGCTGATTTGAGGGCTCCCCAGGAATCCTTTGGGAGTGCGGGGGGGAAGTTGGTATTTTTTTTTCTGGTATACAGTGGTTATGAAAACCTTGACTTTAAAAAAAAAAAAAATTTATAGATATGGGTATCGTGGAAGAGACTGTCGAGCCAATGTTTACCTCCTTCCTACCGGAGAAATTGTATATTTCATAGCATCAGTGGTGGTACTATTTAACTATGAGGAGAGAACTCAGCGACACTACTTGGGTCATACAGACTGCGTTAAATGGTTAGTATATAACATTTGCATGTAAGTATGTGTGTAATAATGCAGAAATTTATTTTTTTATTCTTTCCTACTGTATGTATGAGCTCATTAATTGTAGCTATTTTCTGTTTCATCAGTCCCAGTAGGTTTCACTAATAGTAAACACTGTGCAAATAAATGGTGCTAGAGCAGTCCATGCTAGCTTAGGGTTTCTGGCTTAAATGTAAAACAACGGGTTATGTAGACAATCTAAGAGTATAGGATTAGAGAAAGGATCTTCGCGTAAATTACTCTAAATAGATGTCCCAGAAATTAAAAATTGTTGTCAATCTAATTCTAAATCAGTGATTTACAGGCAGTATGCAAAGATGTAGTCTTAAAGTAGAATTAGAAAACCAAGCAATAATTTTCTCATTTTTTAATAGATACCCCATCCAAGTATTAAGACTGTCTGGGAGATCAGAAGGATGTTTGCAAAACAAAACAGAGCAGCAGGGAAATAGAAGCCAACATCTTTGTGGGTGTGAAGGCAGTTGCTGACTTTACAATGTTAGTAGTAGAAGTTAGTAGTGGAAGAAGAGTAGTGCACACAATGTCATGGTGAACATAAGCTCCCAACTGTACTTGAATGGGGAAGAGTTGCCATCTAAACCTCTCTTCTCCTGTCTGTGCTTTAATAACTGTAATTGCTTCCTGTGGGAGGAATGCTGTCAGGCTTGTGTTCTTCAGTTTCATTCAAAAAACTTGACTGAACTGTCGATGCTTTTGGTGTCCATCACTGACCTCTTCAGACCCCCTGACTGCTTTCCCTTTCCTGTTTCAATGGCTTTTGTCAACTTCGTAATTTTACAGAGAAGGCACATGAGAAGGTCAAAAAATCAGGAGTAGGAGGATGTATACTCTGTTTTTTCACATCAGCTCCAAAGCAAAATGTGATAAGCAAAAGCTGATTTTTACTCACACTAGTAGTGCACCATACTGGAGAATTTCATTAGTACAATTACATCAGTAACTCCTTTCAAGTGGGAGTAATCCCTGACTCCTGGGTGCACAAGCCCTCAGCCAACTTTTCAGCTGTTTTTCTCCCCAGTTTCATGCCATCTATAGGCTTGGGCAGAAAATATGCTGTAGTGTTTCTAAATACGGCACATAACTACATGTAGGAAGTTCATCATGAGACAATGTATATTTTGTTACAGTGGACTCCTGATACAGTGCAAACCTTAGATTTGTCAGAGCACGTGTGGAGGTGGTTCTTCTGGCACTCCTGGTTTTGTGCCAGCAGCCACGGCAAGAGCCTGATCAACCCGTCAGTACAGTGTGTAATGAAATAGTCTGATGAAAAACATTCAAGCTGTCTCATTAAAAGTGGGATCTAGAATAATAAGTGTCTTCATGGGCTTCTGTTGAGAAAGGAAAAAAAATACAAAAAACCTCTTAGTTTTGAAGACCTATGACAGCAAAAGCAAGTCATATTTCTGTCTGTCTTAGTCTTGCAGTTCATCCAGACAAAATTAGAATTGCAACAGGACAGTTAGCTGGAGTGGATAAAGATGGAAGGGTAAGTAATAGAGCTGTTGAGCAGTAGTATCTTGCTTTGAAAATCAGGAAAAAGTGTTTTGTTTGTTTTAATCTCATCATCACCTTCTGTTTGCAGTTTATTTTATACACTGCATTTACTGAGATATTTTGCTGTTTCTAAGGTAACAGCCTATATCTCTAGCAAAAGACAGTAACGACTAAGCACTCAGCCATACCTCAAAAAGAGCAGAAGCTCATAAAGTCCTTTATCTGTGACATAGGAAACTCAATTGTAACTCTGCAAGCAAATGTGAAGCTTGTAATTAATTTGTAAGGCCACATCATTTTTGTCATATTTCTGTTAATAAGTCTTCTCCCAGAGGAGAAGTAGTCCCCAGTTCTGTGGGTCAGTGTACTCTCAACGCTTCGTGGGAGAGGAAACCAACTTTGAGAATTCATGGAAGGTGTGTCAAGCTTTCCTACAAACTTGCTCATTTGAGAGCAAGTGCATTTTAATGCTCTTGTCCCTGGCTATTGGCGAACCCTGTCAGAATTTGAATAATTGGATTATTGGAGGGGAAGACAGATACTATGAGATGTAGAAGCACATTAAATAACCCTTATTCAGATGTTCAATTTAATTTCTTAGATTTTGTAAGAAATTGATGTGGGGGTTTTTGTATAGATATTTTAATGATTTCCACTGAACATTCATTGCATCTCATGTTAGAGCTGGTTGGTTTGTTTTTCCATCATTGGGATGACTTATTGTCACTTTCTATGGTGAATGCTGTCCTTAAGCCAACTTAATTCCCACTTTATTTGTGATTGTTTCACATTTGTGAAGCTAAGCTGGTTTGGGATTCTGCTTGTATGAAATATAACCTTGCAGATTTTCACTCAGTGGTTGGTGATGGTTAGGGGACTCGGTGCACCAGGGTTTATTATTTTTATTTTTTCCTACTTCATGTATAAAAAAAACGAGGTTTGATCATTATTTTCAGTTGTTGCATAAGATTGCTAGGTCTGGGGTCTGAAATGCAAGATGACTCTTCCATTATTTTTTCAATGACTTAAATTGGGCAAAGATTTGTTTTCACAACTACCGAGTGTCACCATACTTAATTTCTTGCCTCGATGGCACTGCTGCCATGTTTGTAGCCCAGACACAGGGAGCAAGACTGTCTTGACTCTCACCTTTTGAGCTTCAAGATACTGTCCAGTGGCATTGTTAGCACAAGTCATCCTGCATTTCGGTCTGCAGTTTGCCATTCAGGTAGCATCTGCTTAACAAAACTTGACACCTGATTATGATGCTTGCACTGTTGATGAGGCTGTTTGTCCCATTGCTTTTTCACGCAGCCTCTGCAGCCCCATGTTAGAGTATGGGACTCGGTGAGCCTGGTGACGCTGCAGGTTATCGGCCTCGGGACTTTTGAACGTGGAGTGGGGTGTTTGGATTTTTCAAAAGCGGTAAGATGGGCGCAATTACTTGGTGTGTTAAATAATTTATCCAATCCTACGTAAACAGGAAGGAAATCTCTGGAGATATTTGTACGTGGTTGTCTAGCTTATCCATTTTGGTATTGAAAGTGTGTCAGTCAAGATTATGTATGTTTTGTAAAACCAGCTGACAGTGAGCTGGAAAAACAGGAAATTGCACATGTAAAATTGCAGTAACAAACTAGCATCGTGAATAAATAGCAGGCAAGAAAAGCCTTAACTAGAAAGTGAAGTCTATGCTGGGTTTGGTGGTTTGGTTTTGGTTTTTTTTGCTTGGGTGGTTTTTTTTGGATGTTAAAAACAAGTTTGTTAGTGAGGTTCATAAAGACAAATTTTAGTGAGTTCTGATAGAAAGGGTAACTTTTCTGCTCGCACAGGTTTTTATCCACCAGCAGGAAATTAAAAAAACCCAAACATTATTTTGTGCTGTTTTTTCCCAAGGAGTAATTTGTTCAATTTGTGCCTGTACTTTTACATTAAAAAAAAAAAAAGTCTCTTTATTGAGCCCACAGAATTTAATCAGAAAAATCGATAACAAATGGGGATGTGCTACTTGGTATTGATAAAGTTCTCATTTCAAAACTGGCAATAAGTATATTTTTCGTAAAATATGTGTATATTTTAATCTTTAAGTAGCCTTTGTATTTTTGCCAAAGCACTGAGACATATCAGACTTGAAAACCCAGGCCGTGATTCTGGCATGCCAGCAAGAAGAATTAATAAGCGTAAAAAATAAAAAATGCAGAAAAATAATGTCTGCTGTATTTTCTAATAGAGAAGGAGATGCAGAGGACAGCTGAGGTGGGAAGGGGGGCTCTGGTGATCACCTCATCCACCGTCCTGCTCACAGCAGCCTCGGCCAGAGCAGGATGCTCAGGGCTGTGGCCGGCTGGGTTCTGGGTGTCTCCAAGGATGAGACTTAACAGTCTCACTGGGCAACCTGTTAAAAAGAAATGCTCACACTCTTGCTGCAGTTTCACTTAACATTGAAATGTTGCTAGGTTAGTTATATCTAGGTTTTGTCTTTCAGTAAATACATTTTTTTTTTCAAATAGGGCGTAGCATAAATAAAATTGAATAATGTGAGAGGAGTACTGTCAGTCCTGTCACAAACCAGTAAAACTTTTAAACTCGGATACTTTTTTTTCCCAAGGTGAATAAATACATGTTCCATCATTTTAAAAACAAAACAAACCAACCACTAAGGAATTTTTGAGGACTAGATTTTAGTGTTATTAGTTCTGTATTGCAGCTGAAACTGATTTTGATGCCTTATTACAGTCTCATGTGATTCCTTACTAGACTGAAACAGTGAATGTGCAGTGTCTAGAACTGTGTTTTTACCACATAATTTCATTAACCCACGCAAGAGCTGTGTATATCACCAATGCTGTCTTCAGGGCTTCTTTTCCACTTAACAATTGACATGTATATTTGCATATTATTGCTCATAATAGTATTTGGGAATAAAAATTTCAGCCACCTCTATTTTCATAATTTGTTAGAGAATGCGGTTGAACTGCAAGAATCAACTTTAAAATAAATAAGGCCTCTTCCAAATCTTTCTACACATGTCCTTGAAACAACTGGTTTGTGCAAGTATGTGTTGCTGTGAATAAGTATGTTTTTGTTCTAAGATTTTCTGTCTGCTCTTTTAATTCCGCATAGCCTTATTTACCATTTTGTTGTAAAATTGTTCAAAATAAGCTGTTTCAGTTAATTAATGCCATAGATGCTAGTCTTTCTGCTGTGAAAGCATCATTTTATTCAGAAAGTGTTACCTTTGCTGCAGTTTTACCAACTACATGATGAAACAGCAGGTAATTAATGCTCCATGAGGAAAAAAGGAGATGTGCTTACAAAATTTGATAGTGTAAAGTTGTGTATATGTGATGGTGACATTTAAGAAAAAAACTCAAGTGGAGCTGTGTGTCTGTCCTCTGAAACCTGAGGAAAACCAAAATATTTGCAGAGTAGTAAAAGGGAGAAACCTCTCTGCTACTAGCATGATATTTCAAACAATAAAGCAAAACCAGACAACAACAAAAACAAACTAAAAGGGAAATATTTTTGTAAGATACTTTTAAAGCTTTCCTAGAATGTTATTTGAAGCATGGTCATTTTTATGAGATTACGCAAAAATCTATGTCTTTAAGAGTAAAGGAAAATGTCAGATACACCAAGCCTAGAATTCCTTTAAAGGGACTTGCTTAATTTATATTTGTACTTTTGTGTTTGGGTTTTTTTTTAAATATTACTGCCCTGCTCTGTTTCTAAATGAGGTATGATAGTATTTTGTCAGTACTTTTTTTTCTTTTTTCTTTAGGATTCTGGTACTCATTTGTGTGTAATTGATGACTCTAATGAGCATATGCTCACCGTGTGGGATTGGCAGAGGAAATCAAAAATAGCAGAAATAAAGGTAATCATTGCACAAATTAATATTCTGAAATACAAGTGGGTTTAATCCCATAAATACAACAGTTTGAGAGACACATTTGATCTTACTTGGAAACTACAACTGTGTAATGCTGCTGGCTTGTGTAAGGGCACAAAAGAAATGTATTCTTAACTTGTATATTGGAAGGGGTTTGAATATTGGAGAGCTTGTAATTACATTTTACTCATCCCTAAGGGCCAATCCAAATAAAGCAATTCTCTAATATTTTCCTAATTTTAAAAAATAAACCCTGGGAACGTTAAGAAACCGAAGTGATGATTCAGTCTGTAGTTGTTTATTTTTTAAAAAAAACCCAACTTTTAGACATTCCTTATTTTCATTTTTGTCTGTATTGAGTTCCAGAAATTGATTCTCAGTACACGTGTCTCTTCTCATTTGAACTCCTTTAGAACTTTTGTAGATTGCAATCTTGATTGCTTTCCTGTTTCTTTCGTAACCTTCTAAATTTTTGATCAATGAGAAGTGTATAGAGGTATTAACGCTCAGTGTTCGTGTAAAGTTGATTCCACTGGAAACACCCAATCCAATAATAACTTGCTGTTGAAATCCATATTTTGAGACATCTTGCTTTGCATTATACAATATCAAGCAAGGAGGTATTACATGGATGTGGAACTGAGTATTTTTGATCCTTTTTAATCATGAAGTCAGTAAGTGGAGTACTCTACAAGCATATATGTCTATATGATTACGAACTTGCAATTTCAGATAAAAAAATCAGGTTGGTTTCACACATTTTCTTTAAATTATGTTGACCAATACTAGTTATATTCTATTCTGTATGTTTTAATGGAATTCTATGTCAGTATTTTCATTTCTTTGCTGATATTAATTGTGAAGCTATTTGGCATATGCCCATTTTATTTGGTACTATGTTTTTTACTATTTTCACTCTTCAGGGAGTTCCTTGGTGTTTCAGAATTGGCTAAAAACAATTTGGCAGGGACAGCTTGACCTTCAGTATTTATTCATGTTTAGGACTTGATCTGGCAGTATCTTAAGCACCTTCTGTGCTAGTGTGATTTGGTGCGAGCAGAGTTTCATCCCTTGAGCTAGGGTGCAGAACAGAAGCCTTTTCTCAGCTGAACTTCAGTCCTCAGTTTCCATACGATTTGTGGATATAGCAGATCCACTCATGTGGAGAAAACTGTGTATGAGGAGCATAATTCAATAAATATGGCCATCAATAAAAAATGAAGCTTAAGAAGGTTGTTTTCCTAAAGTGAGCCAAAAATGGTGGAGTGGGAAAGGGTATTCCCAGAGGTGCTGATTCAGCAGCACTTGTAAGTATACTCCTTTAAAGTGTGAGCTTAAATCGCACAGAAGTAAATGGATTGATGCATTGATGTTTTTTTAGAGTCCTTGCCTCCAGAAGATTGTCTTCAAAGTCAGTTTGTTTGAATGTACGTTAGAAGTTAGATAAATGACCAGTCAGTTTTTTGTTTGTATAAAAGGATGAAATACTTGGTGAGGTGTTAGTAATTCAGTAACAGTATATGCAGCCAGTACAAATACAAAGGTGGGACCCTATGTTTCAGAGTTTTGAGTTAGGCAGGCTTCTTTTTTTTTTGTCTTTGTGAGGAGGAAAGGAGAGGAAGAAAGAACGCAAAGGAATTTTTATAGAATTTCAGAAAGAGAATGATGGATCTAATCCTACTGTGATACCGTTGTCTCAGTTGCCTCCGTCACAGCTTTGTTATCTAGAATAGCAAACTAGTCTGCATAGAAACTAAGCAGGATTTTCAACCCAAAAAAGTTTTTTTTTATATATCATTCATTTCCATATAGCAGAAGTCTTAGCTATTCCAGAGGGCAGAAGCTGTTGTGATTTAAAAAGTGATTGTAAACCCCTGACTTTTCAACTGAAGTTTTATAAAGATCTCTTATGAATGTAAAAAATCAGTATCTAAAAAATGATGTGTGCAATCATTCAGACAGCTGATTTAGCACAGAACACTTATGGATTCTTTCAAGCATGCAATGAACTGTCTAGTTCCTTGTATCTCTGGTCTAAAACTTGTTATTTAACGTGTTTGTAGTAGTTAACGTCACATCTGAATAAACAGTATTTCTGTTATTATTTCAGACTACAAATGAAGTGGTTCTTGCTGTAGAATTCCATCCAACTGATGCAAATACCATAATAACATGTGGCAAATCTCATATATTTTTCTGGACCTGGAGTGGCAATTCATTATCAAGGAAGCAAGGGATATTTGGGGTAAGAATGTCTTGATTTCAGGTCAGTTTTAAATCATCGGAATGATCTGCTCACGCTTTCTGTAAATTTGCTCTGTTGTTACCATGTACTGTTTGAGCAGTGAGGTAAACAGACGAAAAGGGTTAAATTCTGCTTACATGCATGCAGGGTGTATGGGTGTGGATACATTATACTAATTACATAAAGAGTACAAGCAGTTATCCCTTTCTTTTGCTTATTTTGTTTCAGAAATATGAAAAACCCAAATTTGTCCAGTGTTTGGCTTTTTTGGGAAATGGTGATGTGCTCACCGGAGACTCAGGTGGGATAATACTTATATGGAGCAAAACTACTGTAGAATCTACTCCAGGAAAAGGACCTAAAGGTAGGATACATTCGCACTTAATCACAGATTTTAGATAGTTTGTAGAAGACAAACATAAAGGATTGCATTAGAAAAGGAATAGGGAAACAGACCTGGCTAAGGGTATACACTTCCTATTATTAACAGGCGGTAATAAACTCCTTCAAGTCTCATGAATTTGATGACTTAAGATCAATCTAGGGTTTCTCAATAATTAATGAGACTGTGCCTGAAATGAATAAAAACTATTTTATCTAAATGTTTTGCATTTTAAAAAATGTGCAGTTAATCAGCTTTCCTTTCATCCTGAGATTTGAAAAAGGCTGTGGGATCAGTTTGAGAATTCTGCAGGCTACCTTTGCCTCTGAAGGCTTACATTGTACCAGGCTTAGTTTCAGAGAAATACCATTAAGTGTTGAAGCTGATGTTTATCGAACTTGTATGTGAAGGAAAAATATAATATGTCGTTTTACCAGTTACGCAAATAACAGTATCTAGTTTAGCAGATGCTCAGGTCTTGGCTTTAAAATATATTTTAAAACCCATCTTATTTGAAATTTGGGTTAAACTTACTCTTTAGGGCAAAGCTTTTGTAAAAAAGAAAGGCAAATTATTTGTTACCCAACATATGCAGACCTGGCACAGTTGAGCCCTAAGGTAACTTATAAATTCAAGGATAATTTATTTTACTTGGCAGCTATTTCAAACGCTCTGGTTTAAATTGGTATGCCAGGAAAACATTCATGTAAAAAGTAAATTTTTCACGGTACGTCTGTTTTTGCAGGTAAATCTTTTTCTTGTCTTTCAAGCTAACTGCAATGGAAAAGTGATTTAACAAATTATCTGGTGTTTAATTTTGAAGTTCTTGTGCTAAAATAACCTTTCCCCAATATAATCTTAAAAAATATCGAATAGAACACTTATTTACATTGGCTTAATTAAAAATGGGATCTTTTAGTTGGTTTATCACATTAGATTGGTCACAGGACTTGATCACAAACTCTTTTTCACAGTGTGAGAGCGTGTGTACTTGAACTGACTTGAGTCATAGGCAGAGTCAGCGAAATTAAGCTGGTATTCATTTGGGTGATGTTTTAGGCTTCTTCTGTGACTGTTACTTGAAAATGTGCAAATCTCAAAGCACCAGAATCTTGCTTTTTTAAAAATATGCTTTCCTAGAGCATTTCTTTTGACCTGAAGACCGAATTACGATGCAAAAGGATTGCTACCTTTGTTGTTTAATTTTCTCATTTCTCTTTCATTCTTCCCAGTGTTTTCCTTTGGGTAGCCTGCTATATTGATAGATGCCAAATGCTGGTTATACTATTTTTATGTGAGGCAATATCCAGCATTAGATATTAGGTTCACGCATCTTGGAAACTTTGCTATAAATAATTTGCTTTTTATTCCCATAGGACTATAGACAACAAGTCTTTCAGTTTCTTTAGTCTTTCAGTAGCTTTAATTCTTTTCTAATAATGACTTGCTAAATATTTATTGACTCTAAAGGACAGTTTTTCTTGCATCTGGAAAAACTGTGTTCCCTTGGATAGCAGAGAAAGGAAAGCATTTTGCAAATGGTTGTTCTTGCCTTCACAAGTTCTAGGACAATCAATCTCAAAAAAGTTTCTATTCAGAAAGGCAGGTCCTTTGTTTTATTTTTTTTTCCTGTAAGAAAACACTACCACCTTGTGTTTGCAATACTAATGTAATACTAATAGCTTGACAGACCAAATGTAATTATTTATTATACGCTGTTACTCTATTATTCTGCCAAAAGGCATAGCCTCTTGTAAACCCCAGGTGGAAAAAATGAGTAGTGTTCTTTATTATTTTCTTTTTGTGCATGTAGGAGTATATCAGATAAGCAGACAAATCAAAGCTCACGATGGCAGTGTGTTTACACTCTGTCAAATGAGGAATGGGATGCTGCTAACTGGAGGTGGGAAAGACCGAAAGATCATCCTGTGGGATCATGATTTGAATCCCGAAAGGGAAATTGAGGTAAGAAAGCAAGAGTGACAAGGAAATTGCCTTGAGCGAGGTATTGACTAGCAAGACAGAGCCTTTCCCACCCTTTGGAGGACCCATAGTTAGGATGGTAGAATATCTTCTGGTTGCTGTCTTCTTAAGCAGATGACAGTGTTTTATTATAAAAGTGTTTAAATTTTCAGCCTTTAAATGAGCCTATATGAGGTTTCAGTTCTCCGCTGTTTAAGCTGAAAAGAAATTTTAAGGTTTTTCTTTCCTTCAAGCTCTTCCTTAGTTTCTTTTATTCATGCCTTTTTTGAAGATTTTCTTTAGTATCGCCTGTGTTTTCCTTAAGTTTGTCTGTCTGGAGAAAGACAGTGTTGCCAGGATTTGAGTTGTGGCCTTCAAATATAAGCGCCTATCACAATGCATTATGTGGTTTTACAGATGTTTCTTTTCCTAGGTTCCTGACCAGTATGGAACAATCAGAGCAGTAGCAGAAGGAAAAGCAGATCAATTTTTAGTGGGTACTTCACGAAACTTTGTTTTGCGGGCAACATTTAACGATGGTTTCCTAGTAGAGGTACAGGTGAGCACAACTTTCTTTTCTTTTCTTTTTTTTTCTTTTTTTTTTTTTTTTTAAACTAAAACCCAAAAATGTAAAGGCTTTCCCTGCTGGTGTGTTATTTTAAGAAACTCTTTATTTTATTCATTTTTTAAATATGTTCATAATTATAATAATATTGTTCATATGTGTTTTCTTTCCAGGGACATACAGATGAACTGTGGGGACTGGCATCCCATCCTTTCAAAGACTTATTTTTAACATGTGCCCAAGATAGGCAAGTTTGTATGTGGAACTCTGTGGACCACACACTGGAATGGACCAGGCTGCTAGATGTATGTCAACCCTTTAACATTAAATATAAAGGTGGAAAATAAGAAAAAGCATTAGTTTTCTGCAACACCCTCGTCCCATCTGATTGCAAGAGAAGCAAAAATCCTGTAGTTACGGCTTTAAAAACAGCTATTTGAAAGCTTTGATACTCAACCAGGCTCATCAGACATTGTATAGACTGTAATCTGGTTACCATTGTCTGATGCTATTCTGGCAATCCAAATTGAAGAAAACTTAGTCCTTTGTTCTTGTTACAGTTTAACTTTTTTCCCAATTATTCAAACAAGCTGAAGAGGATATCATACAGTTGTGCAAAGTTTGGCCTTCCTTACTGTCATCGTTCATTTTGTATTTTGGCTACTTCTGTCCAAATACCCAGACAAAAGTATCTTTTTACACAGAAATTTAGGCTTTTTACTTTCAAGAAGGTCATGTAGTGCATGTCACTGATACATTAAAAGAAAATCTGTCTGAGGATTATAAGCGTGCTGCGAACTGATTAGTTTTCCCTGTGTCAGTTCACCTCAGACTTTTAGGGTAGCTTTGGTACAAGGAGAGGTTTTTGACAGTAAGGTGAATGATGTGTCCGTGTCTCTCTGTTCAGGAGCCAGGGCACTGTGCTGACTTCCATCCCAGTGGAGCAGTGGTCGCGATAGGAACGCACTCGGGCAGGTAAATGCCTTTTGACTGAGTTTTGATGATTGAAAGAAAGTTTAAAGCAGACAATTTGATACTACGTGTCTTATATATTGGAATTCATTTGCTTCCTATTCTTTTTGCTTGAGGTTAAGTAACCTAAAAAGCTTGGGGGAAGGGGACAGATCTTTCTTGCATGGGTTAGATGAAGACAGAAGGATTATTTGACTGTTGTTAGGCTGTTTTGTTTTTTTAGCTTCTCTTTCATGAAAGCCCAGATCTTCTTTTTTTTTTTTAACTATTTTTTGCAGGGGTTTCCATGAGCACTCCTTATTGGCTTTACCAAGTATCATATGTTTTAATATTGTGTGTGTTTGTCAAATTAGTTTATAAGACAGGTACACTACAGATCTTTCTCTTTCCCAAATCAAACATACATGCAACTTTTTAAATTGGCATGGAGAGGCAAGTGAATGGGCTAGGATTTTGATTTTTGTGTAAGACAAAGTTCAACATGGCACATTGCTGCAATGAAGTGCTATTGAGCTGTTCATATTCTTTCTAAAATCGTTGCATATTTAAAAGCTATCAGAAGCTGAATCTTTTAACTCAGCCTTCTTTTAGTGGTGGAAAAAAATTGTTTTTCAAATTTCATAATTCATAGTCAAACTCTGTCTTGGTATCATTTCCCAGGAAAGGAGTTTCATGCAATTGTTTTTTAGCAAGTACCAATTAAAAGAAAAAACAGGATATTCATATCATTAGAAAGGTGAGAGGAGCAGATATTAAATCTATTACCGTTTTTGTTCTGTTTTTCAGTTGACAACTAGATGATAAAATAATGCATAGTGCATGTAAGAGAACTGGGAAATGTTTTTTTGTGTTTAATTCTCCCCCCTACAAATTTTTGTATACCTAACCTCATGCCTGAAAACCATTAAAAGTTTGGTTTTTAGAAACTGCTGAGTGTGTGCAACACCTTTAAACTATCCTGGAAAAAGAAAATATTAAATACTTTTTAAGGAGTTTTCTTCTCCAAGATGAAGATGCAGTCTGCACTAAATTCATTAGATATAATATCAGGCTAGAAAACCTAGTTTACACTCCTAAGAAAAATCTGCTGAACTCTTGTGTATTTGGTTTCCACGTTGTACCTTTCCATTTTTTCATCTCTTTCTAATGATAGCATTAAATTGAACAAGTGTTTTTACCTTCATTAAACAGAGCAGAAGATACTGGCCTACTAGAACTTGAAACAGGGAAAAGGGCAAAGAAGGTCAGGCTACATTTCTTGAAAGTTTTTAGGCATTTTTGAAATTACATCAAAGCACAATGAAGGCATATTGAGGGGCCAAAGTGTTCAGTTTTTCTTTGCTTTTGATACCCCCTGCCCCCAAGCATTTTAACATAACTTTTTCAGTTCAGCACTTTTCAGTTTAAATTCATAGTTTTTAATTACTGGAGGCAAGTGATTTATGCTGTGTTGGATAAATTTATGGTGATGGCCTTGGGTTTTTTTGTTTTGTTTTTGGGGTTTTTTACCCCATTGTTCTTGGAACTGAGCAGTTGTATTTTCACCATTATATTTTATTGCATTCTGAAATTGCATGATTCAATTATAGGTTTGAGTTGTATAAATGAAACTGAATTGATATGAGCCCCGGTAAGCATACAAGTGTATGAGAAATAAATGGAGTTGTGCATCAAGATAAACAGAACAGTTTTAAATTTACTGCTTAACCAGTGGCATCATATGGTGCTTTCTGCGCCAGATAATCCAGTCCAGGGGAGTTGTTTCCCAAGGAATGAGGGCTGCATCATGTATCTCGGTTAACCTACAAGAGACAACAGTCTCAGGCCCTTAACAGGTTCTTTAATAACTAACTTGATTCATAGCCCAAAATGCATAAAGCCAATGTTAAGTGAGTCTAATTTGTTTGGAGTTCAATAAACCTTTGATGTGCCTGTCTATTGTCATTCTAGTGCTGCTGTGCTTCCAGTACAGAGGTCGCTAAGACACGAATAGGGAATGGAGCATTAAGGAAGTTGGGTTTGATGGTTAAAATCGTGACAGAAAAAAGAAAACTGAATTTTCTACCTCTCTTCCCATTCTTGTCTGTTGTTTCACAGCAGTGTGCTCTTATCAGGCCAACACATTATGGTTTTGATGGGCTTTTCACTTCCCATGATGAGTATTTCGGTATCATTTCCCTTTTTGGGCTGTCTGCAAATGGTCTGCTGCAGGTTTTGTTAACCACTTTAAATACCTCTGTGTGCCTGATCATCAATCGCCTGGGGTTCAGCCTGGTTTGAAGAGAACTAATACTCTTTGTGGATCCTGCTGTTTGTGGAAATGCACAGCTGAAAAACTAAAAAGGGCTGGTAATCAGAAATCTTACCAGAAAAGTGGGTTTTTCAAGGCACTGTACAGATCCTTTTACTGTGCTGCTGGTGGTATTATTTGGAGGGAGGTAGGGAAGTAGACCTTTCTGTGACTAATCATGTAGAATATCTTGAGTGCTGTGCACTGCAGAAGAAAAGACTAATAAGATTCTTACAAAAATACTAACATTATGAAGAAAACTGAAGGCTGGAGGACAAGACCAGTGTAAGCCAGAGCCACAAGGAGGTAAATCAGTCAGTAGAGCTATTGAGATTTATAACCAGTTCAGCATCTGTGGTGGTATTAAGATGAAGAAGCCTAAATATCCCAGGGAACCAATCTTGTGAGATGGGGTTGGTTTGTTCACTCTGGTTAATGCCTTGCAGGTTCAACATTCAGTATTAACTAAACATGGGAATTGCAAGTGTAAGTGCAAAAACGTATTACTACTTTGGAGCACTGTTTCCCTGGTGATTTCATCAGAAAAATTCTGCATTCACAGAAGTGAATTATCAGTGATAAATGTCTGTCGTGGGTCAGAATTTTTTTTCCAAAAGAGAGTAGTTTAAGGGTTTTTGTTTCTGAAAATATACATTTTAGTAATAGGTTATTAGCATATTTTTTTTAAAAGTAAAGGAATAGGAAGACAAGAAACATGAAAATGGCAAAAGTTCTGTCTTGTTTATGTGAACTCACAAACAAGTTAAGCATGTTATCTTCAGTAACAATTGGGTGAAAAATCAACAAAAATCAGAAAAGGCAAAGGAGCCACTATCTTACAACTGGGATAGCACTCATGCATTTATTTCATCCAATCTACAGCTCAGGAGTTCACTTGGCAGCCAAGCTTTGCATTTCACAGCCCGGTAGGACTCTTTCAGGGTCAGCTTCCATTTGCGTGTTGCATACCTTTGTGTTAGAAGGAAGATCCTCTCCTGAAGCGCAGTCTCAAGGTAGACACCAGGTGTTTGTGAGAAGGGTCTGTGTGGAGCGTGCCAGTGAACTGCTGTAGCTGCTAGACCACAGCATTTCATGGAGACAGCCTTTCTTGCTGGCGATAGCGGTGTTTGCCACGGCACTGGGAGAGCTTGGAAGACTGAAGAGAGCATGTCTGAATACAGCTTGTGGAAGCATCAAGAAACAGCTGAACTAGATGTGACCAGTGCTTCCTTTCGTAAAATAATATCAAAATTGGTGCACTGAATCTTTCCATGGACAGCTAAGACTGCTGCTAAGTACCTCTTGTTCAGAAGAATTTTTGGAGGAGGACTGGTGTCATGAAATGCTGTCTCTTAACGCCAAATGAAGTTCAGTGTGTACTCTTAAGAGCAGCAGCAGTTTTGCATTGTGTTTGATACCGCACAATACCACCTCTGTGCTTTCAGTAAAATAGGAGGAGGTTGCATGTTTTTCCGATTGCATTTTAGGCTTTGGGTATTTTTCATTTTATATAATAGTAACTGGAGGGTTGCCTGGTTCAGTTAACAGTCTCAGAGGACCAACTGACAGAGGCCAGCATCAAGAGGCACATCCCTGCCGCAGCAGCCGCCCTGCACTGCCCTGGTTGTATATTTTGGGACATGGAGGGCTCAGCCCTCCCCTCGGCTGTCTGGCAGAAGCACTGTGCAGCACGGTCACCCACAGGAGAGCATGGGAAGGGGGTACCCATCCACTTTGTGGGAGAAGGCTTCTTTTGGTTGTTACTGTGTTCATAATCAGTTTTTATATCCAGGCACCACAATTATGCTGCCCAAAATAAACAAACAGGCATCGTGCTGTGTCATCTTGCTAGATAAATAGATTTTACAGTATAGAGCCTAAGTTTTCTGGTGAAGCAAAAGGTCTTCCCATCTCCTGTTTTGCTCTCTGTGCACAAGAGGTGTGTTGCCCACCTGGGCACAAAGCAGTGAGGAAGCCTCCACCCTGTGCTGGATTCAGGAAAAGACAAATAAGAGTGAGACGGTGGGACATTGGCTTTCAGACCAGCTTCTCGTGTTGCGTGAAAACCAGATGACTCCAACTCAGAGATGACTCCAACTCAGTGATGCCTCCATGTGTGTTCTTCACACTTCTGTTGTTGTCCCATCTGGATGTACTTTTAGAGCAGTTTTGCTGTCATGATGGAGCAAGTGGTTTTCTTTCTATGGTGGCAAAATGGCATAGGTACCCTCTCCCTTCTCCCCTGCCAAACCCTTTTGTGGTTTGGGGGGTTTGGATTGTGTTGTTGGGGTTTTTTTAATTTATTTTGGTTTCTTCTTTAATATCCACACCCCATCAGGGTTATCAGCCAGGTGACATTTTAGTGAAGCATTTGGCAGGGCCAAAGGAGGGCATATTTTGAACTAAGAAGCAGAATAGCAACTTGTAAGTCCTAATGTGTTCAGAGAACCTTCAAAGCTTTAGTGTGTAGATTGGAAGAAATCAAAAGTCCACTTTCAGCAGAGGATTACAGCAAAGAAGCTCTGAGCGTGGTTTCTACTGCTGTCCAAAGCAAACATGTTAGCTGTTTTCCACTGGTTCCATCTGTCTTGCACACAGATTATTCAGCAGCCTGCGGCATGTGGGGCTGAGGGTTTTTTATGTGCATGTCATTTAATTTCTTTCATGTGGTTCCCTAACCACAAGCTGGTTTTAAGCCATTGGGACCAGGCCACTTTCCAGATACCTAGCTGCCGGACACTGGATCAGCGGGAACTAGAATCTCATCTCCATCCATAGAAAGCAACGATGTGCGCTGTTGTTCCTGGAGTTTATTTTAGGTTATATAAGTTTGTTATGGAATAAATTTCAGAGTTGGAATTTTCAGAGTTGGAAGGAACCTCTAGAGATCATGTAGTCCAATGGTCCTAGCTTTAGCGGTGTTCACTGAGTTCACTATGAGACAGTGGGTGGAATTGCCTTACTCGCTTCCACAGCGTGTGAACTCGGTTTGCCACTAGGGACAGAAACCTGGCTGCAATGTATGCACATGGTTGTGAGATCAGTTTGGGGCAAAGAAATTAAATTCTGAGTACAGCTTTAATGTATTAGCCATGTTGACATCTTACATTTTCATTATAAACATGTCTCTGTGTGTATATATATTTATTAAACTTTCATTGCCTTCGTTTTGCTAATGTTTGCTCTATTTAGGAGTTAGATGGGCATCAGAACCGTTGCAAAATGCTCAGGTTCTGCTGATCTTGCCCGTCTTTTTGTCAGTGGACATTTCGGTGTACTGGCCACTGAGTTTGTCTAAGCTCCTCTGAGCTTTTTAAGTGTGCCTCATAACTAATACTGCAGGTTAAAAGTTATTGTTAAATAGTAAAAAATGCAATTAATTACCTTTAGTTATAAATCATCCAAGCAGGAGATAAAAAAAATCTAGGTTATAAACCATCAAATTTCAGTAAATGGTTATTCCTTCTGACTCTGATAAAATTATTCATAGAAATGGAAAGGACTGAGGGGAAAATATCAAATTAGAATATACTTTGTGTTTAAAATTAGTATGGAAATGTTTTTCCACTCCCTCCTACTACTTCTATTTTGTTGGTTTGTTTTTTTTTTTAACTTTGCTTCATACAAATTAAAAGATTGGGTTTTATATCAAAGCTATTCTTCAAAATGGGGGAAAAGTAGTAGATTAAAAGTCAGCTGTAGCCTTTCGGCTTCAGGATGGTAAGATGCAGTCATATTAGCTATCTGGTGGCACGTTTATCATCCAGTAGACATTTTGGTGATTACCACAATGTTCAAGGGAGCGGGGAAAAAATGGGCTGTATCTAGAATCTTTTATATGTTCTTCACTGAAACTTGTATTGCTTTGTGAACCAGAAAAGCGTTCCATTAAAAACAGATGTTCGCTGTGCTGCGCTTGAAGGCAGGCGGTGGTTATTGCTCTTTTGCTTGCTTTTTTGTTTAGTGGAAGTGATACTCATTGGAATTCTCCTCTCTCTAGGTGGTTTGTTTTGGATGCAGAAACGAGGGATCTGGTTTCAATACACACTGATGGCAACGAACAGCTCTCAGTGATGCGCTACTCAGTAGGTAGGCAGACTTGTACGTTCAGAATAATTGCTGGTAAATGAGGTGTCTGTCCTGTTAAACGGTGTTTAACTACTCCCCAGTCACCAGAAAAGGCAGCTTTGAAAAAAAACGCTTAAGATGCTGAATATATAACTGCATACTTGGTTACAGATTTGTTTGTGTATGCAAAATCTTGGAGTTTTGTAACTGCAAACATTATATTTGCCTTTCCCAGACTTTTCTTCACATTGAGCTGTGCTGTTAGAACAAATGGTAGTTTTGCTCCCAGAAAAAATTAAAAGTTCGCAGGTAAATAGTTGACATGTTAACAGAAAAGTTGGTAAAAAACTTAGCATTTCAGTGATATTGTAATACACTTCTTAGTTAATTTTCAAGTTTATTAATACAAAACCATAAAACTAAGCTCAGGTTTAGCTGAAACTTGGAGCTGTTTGTTAAGTATTTGTTATGGGATTACATGGAGTCCAAGCCAGTATTGAGTCTTCTCTTCAGACGTGACATGACAGATCATCAGAGGCTGACTCCTCTCTGTTAAAACTGGATGGAAGAACACCCTCGTAAATCTGTTTCTTGTTTGCTTTTGGGTAATACGCCACGCCAGTGGGCAAAATGTTCCTCTGCTGCTGCCACATCTGCCAAGGGCAGCAATTTATTTTAAAGCACTGGTGTTTATTGACACTAGAGGTGTCTGATTGTGATTAAAGGCAACCCTTGTCCATGTACTTGTTTTTTTAAATAGAGACAACACAGGTTTGAAAATGTTTGTATGCTCCACTTCTTCTTTAGACATTATTTAGTGCTGATTTATATTAAGTTGTCCCCCTCTCTCCAAAGCTAAGCTAAGTATAGAGTAAATACTGTTCTGCATTTTTGGTGATGCAGAAAACAGAAGCCTGCCTGCTGTTGACCGTTTCCAGAAATCCAGTGCAATCTGAGGATTTACACCCTGTCCGTTGGACACTTACTTAAAAAAGCAGAAGTGAAAGATCTTGCCCCAAAACCATCCCCACAAAGTAAAAATACTGACTGAAACACATAAATGTCAACAGTTAATGTATCCTTAAATGCAATTAGTAAGCTGTAGTTTAATTTACACTATTGTCTGAGTGATAAATCTGAAATCATTACAATGGAAAACAAAGTATTTTCATAATTTATGTCAAATATTTTGTCTTGTAGATGGCACCTTACTTGCAGTTGGATCCCATGACAACTTTATTTACCTCTACGTAGTAACAGAAAATGGAAGAAAGTATAGCAGATATGGAAAATGCACTGTAAGTTTTGGAGCAAATATAATCAGCAGTTCTCATATTTTGATGTTATACATACACTGAGATGTTAAGCAGTGGAACTCTCCTCAGGTTGATGGTTTTCCATTTTTTGTTTTGGTTATATGATTTATGGGTTTTTTTCAGCATTTGATGGATTTTAAACTTCAGTCTTATGGGTACTCCAACCGTTAGTGTTAGGTGAACACTTTTGCATCAAATATGACTAATTTCTCCAACTATTGACTCTTTCTTTGAAATGGGAAATTAGCAGTGAGATGGAGAAATACCTTGTACCTATATTCTGAGACTCTTTCGGGGAAAATATTACACTTGTTTGGGGGTATTTTCCCTGTATTTGTAAAGTACTCCTTGGACCAACATAACATTAGATGGTGGAATTTTGGTAGAGTATGTAATTTTGGAGGTTGCAAATATGCACCATTTTCAGCTGTAATTGTTAATACAAAATTTGGAATTGGGGGATATGTTAACAATAAATTTCTGTCCCTGGGTAAATAAACGCAAGTGTAGCACAAGCAGTGGACTTTATATTAGTCCTTACACTTACCTAAGGTTGTCCCAGAGCTAAAAGATGTACTTTTTTTTTTCCCCCTTCAATGTTTAGTTATCTAACAACCAGGCTTAAAGTCCTCTTGGTTAGCGGGAATATTTACATAAAGAACATCTGAACCTTAAAGGGATTTGCAAATGATATGATAAGAATAGGTTCACATTTGACATGGGAAATGTTGGGTTTTTTAAGGAATGCATCCCCTGTTCAAAACACTTTTCTTATGTTTGTCACCGGTTGCATTTCTTTACTTGTAAAAATACCAGAATGCCTCAAGCTGCTTTGTTAATTTGAAAATGGGAGGTAAGGGGATCATAAGGCTAAAGTGTGGGGGGTTATTTTTTATTTTTTAATTTCTTAAGAATTTTTTTTTTCCTTTTCTATAACCTTTGATGCAAGATTTGCAGTGGAAACTGCTAGTTAGGGGGGAATGAAAAGACATTAGCCAGTCCTTTAGTGCCATGTACGGTGTCTTTGAGAGATTTCTGCCCATCATTTGGCTGAGGATGCCTCACGCTGCTAGAGCATGGGTGTCCAGAGCAGCCTGGGTCTAGCTGCTGCCGGGGGCATGGGGCTGCCAGGACGGTCAGCAGCGGTGGGTTTGCCCCATCCCCGCGGTGCGCAGGCTGGCAGGGAGGGCTCGGCACTGGCAGGGAATGCTGTTGGGTGTGCTGGGGACATCTCAATGGCAGGGCTGTGGTGTGGGGTGAGCCACGGTGTCCTGCAGCCCCTGAGGAGGGTGGTGACAGGGTTGGCTGATGGTGCAACAGTCCTGAGGGGAGAAATCATATCTGCAGCCTTCCCGGGGGAGCTCAGGCAGTGGGGAAAGGGCTGAGCCTACAGGGGGGTCAGACCAGGGGCTCAGTGAGGCTCATGGGGACGGCAGCAGATGACTGCGCCTCAGTACAGCATTTCACCCCATCACTTATTTTTTAACCATAAAAGATGGTTAAAGAACCCCATCGCTCAAAGATGGCTAATCTTAATGTATGTAATATTTAGCTCGCTATGTACTTTAAGATCTCTGTGAGCTCTTTGAAGATGTATGAGATCATTTATTCCTTTATATTGTATGTATTATGTTCAGGAGAGAGCATATGGCAATTTAACCAGCGTCAACTGATGCTTGGGCCCCCTTGGCCCTACATTGTAGGACAGTGTTTCGGACGTGCAATTAGTTTGCAGATCATACCACGTTATTTAATAGTGTTACTAGTAAGTGATCTCAGAATTCTAAAGCTGCTAATAGCTGGGAATATTAATCAATAACCAGTTTCCAGTGTACTGAGTATGGTGAAGCTGCACTGAAAAAGGTTTCTATCCTTTGTCACTTTTTTCTCCTGTATGCAGCTTCTTGTCAAGCATCTGTATGTCTGTCTGTACCTCTGCCTTGTCAGGAAAGGGGTTTGTAGAAATTGAGGTGGGAGAAATAAACATTGTTATACTCGGGCAGAAGGGTTAAGGCTTCAACGCACATTTCTGTTAACCTTTTTTTTTTTTTTTTCTTTTTTTTCCTCCAGTCTGAGTGACTGCGTGTAGAAGCCAAAATTAGCAACCTGGTTTCTGTCGGGGCTGAGCTCCCCTGACCCTTCTAGCGTATGCAGAAGGCAGCAGCGTGTTAGTTAGCTGACCGGAGCTCGCGCTGCCGATCGGGTTTCATGCGCTCTGTGCCTCCCCTCCGCTGCCTGCCAGAACGCTGGCGGGTCCGTACCAGCTTGATGCTAAGCAGGGAGGCACGCGGGCATGCTCAGGACCCGCAGCGCTCTCCTGGCCGGTGCTTAGGCGCTGGCACCGTGTCCTTCTGGCGTTCTTCTGTCATTCAGTAGCCTTGCGGGTGACCTCCAAGTAGGATGACTCAGTCCTCCTGGTAGTCAACTTCTGGTTGTTTCTTCCAACTTGAATACATTACTTGAATGCTTGCAGAAGGATTTTATCTACTGAACCAGCATCAGCTTGTGCATAAGGGCTGTATGCCTACTGTTATGATTAAATCCCCTTGCAGCCACGACCAGGCTTTCCACTGCTGCTGGAGAGGCGAGCCTCTGACCTGTGAGCGTGTTTTCACAGTGAGAGATGGTGTTGGTTGTGATCAGAAAGAATTTCAGATGAGCCGAAACAACCGTTTCGACTTGTGCAGCTGTTTTTTGAGGGCTCCAGCTATGCAGACAGCAGTGTGAAGGTATGGGCTGGGTTATGAACTTCCAACATGTCAGCAGCTCCAAGGTAGCTGGCGCTGTCTCCGTTTGTCTTACATCAGTGATATCTGTTAGCAAAGGAGAAGCAAGTGGCGTGCATTTACCAAGAGGGCTGCGGGGTAAAAGCCACACAAGAGCCAAATTGAAGTATTTGATACACTGGACTTAACCTGAAATATTTAGTGTGCCTGTTCTATAGGCTGTGGGCATTTCAGCCCTTGCACCACTTAAGTGTGAAGCGGATAAACATTGCCAATGAAGGAGCGGGTTTCCATGTAGTCTGATAGTTTTACTAGCTAGTGATGATGTGAGTAATCATGCTGATTGTATATAAAGGTACAGAAAAAGAAAGAGCAAAATGTTGCCTTATCAGTGGGCAGCTACCAAAGAAAGATTTTAATAGAAAATGGGATCGTCGTATTGAAAATACTATGACAATGTTATGTTCCAGTTCATCGTTTGGTGATCGCTTGCCTGAAGGGATTTTGCAGCATGGAGCCCCCTGGCCCGTTGCTTTGTTCCCTCCCCCACCGCCCCCAGGAATTTTAACAGCTGCCAAATGTCTGGCAGGATTTAGTAAATGACTGACCAGTTCTTTTCCATGTTGGAGTTCGTTTGCAAATTTGAAGACTTGGAAAATAAGGGGGGGGGGGGGGGGNTTTTTTTTTTTTTTTTTTTTTTCAAAATACCAAGTTTTCATGTTGATATCATATATCCCACCCATGACTGCAAAGTAGTTATGTCAATACGCAGTTCTTCTGCTTGAGGCTGAGACTAGTTCATAAGTAAATACATCTTAAAGGCTAGCTTTTCTCCTAAGTGCTTTTGCAGTCTCTCACAGAGGACCTGGGGACAGGGAGAGAGACACCGGGTGTATTTCTACATGTAATTCTGGAAGCAATCAGCATCTCGTAGAGCTCTCTAGAGGAGGTTGGCGTGGTGGGTGGTGCAGTGCAGTGCTCCAGCAAGGCCCTGGCACGGCGGGTGCAGGCTGGGCCAAGAGACCTTGCAGGGCACTGAGGGACACCGTCTTCAGAATGCCCACGGAGATGGATTGGCATCTGTCAGTCAAGAAAGTGGCATTTTGTTGCCTGGCAGAATGACTAGGAAGGGGAGAAGATGGATGGTCATACAAGGGGAAGAGGAGCAGTAAGACAAAATGGAAGGGTGAAAGAAGAAAATAGTGACGTGGATGTCACTTTTGTTAATTTATTAAATCAACAGAGAATTTATTAAATCAAAAAGAGATAATTTATTCCTACCTTACACAAATTTGTGGCTACTCTGGAGCCTCTCATGTCTTTATTATTGCTGTTATTACTACCAACAAAAAAGTTTGTGCGCAGGAAGAATATTCTGACCAGCTGCATTTAGCTTCTCCCTCAAAAACAAAGATGGGTGCTTAGCCCTCAGTGTGCTCTTGATGGTGATAACTAAGCAATTAGGCCAAAGTGTTTTGATTCTTATCAAACTGCTGGCACTAACATGCATGCAGTATAAGAAGCACAGCAGAAACTTTCAAAAAACTTATGAGGGTATTCTTGTAACACTAGTCCTTGATCTTGTAGTTTTACATGGTGGTTGTTAAATGAGGTATCCTAAATTTGTAGGATGAGAAAAAGTTATTTGAAAGTGCATGCATTTAATGGAAATTACTTTGAATGGATAGAGAAATAAAATAGAGTCCTATCTGTCACTTTTCTGTTGGGATCTAAAAATGATCCTGTGCAAGTTACTTGCCTTTCTCAATTAGTAGCAACGTATACTTTCTTAATTCAAGTATAAATGTGAGTTCGTTTGTATTTTAGCAACATACCTTTTAGGAGTAAATCATTCTGGTGTCCGAGAGGGACGACACCATTTACAAGTGGTTCTTATCACTTACCACTTACAAGTGGTTTACAAGGATTCTTATCCAGCACACGGTGGGAGAGGCATGGTGCCCAACCTGTGTTTGTTTAGCTGCTGGCAAGCGTTGCACTGGGCAGTAAGGAGCCTTTAAAGGAACACAAGTGAATTGTGGCAGACCTGGGGTGGGTGGGGAGGTGCTTTTTTGCTGTTAGCTGTCTCGTCTGTGGGTGCAACTTCTGCTTCTGTTTGAATTAAAATACATGTTTCATGTTGGTGTTACTGCATTCTTCTCCAGGGACATTCCAGCTATATTACACACCTTGACTGGTCCCCGGACAACAAGTATATAATGTCAAACTCAGGAGACTATGAAATACTATACTGTGAGTATGAAATTAAATACACTGGAAACAGAAGTATGTATTAGCTGTCAGAATATTTAGAAGAGTGTGTTTGATCAGGACTGTACAAAATGCTTACTGACAAAGGAAGCAATTTGAACTTGTGTAACCTGATATCTTGATGTTATTCAGAGCTGTGTATTACCTAATGGCAATGCCAAATATAGCTTACTTCTTTACAAGGTCATAAATCAGTTTAACAGCGTAGAATTTACAGAACAAGTGGCACTACGTTTTGATGTTGGCCCAAAGTTCCGTAGATTGAAAATAATATATACAGTTGTCCAATTAATGTCAACAGTACTGGTTATTTTGGGGGAATAAAATCAGTGGGTCTGTACCACTGTTCTGGGGTTTCCTTTTTTAACCTTTCTCTTGGCAGGTGGTGTTGAAAACTAAGCAAAGCAATAATACTACTTTAATGAGTTAGGGGTAATAATGTTTTTGTGTTTGTCTTTTAATATGTGAAAATATGAACTTAATGTATAGTGGTTATGTCAGAAGTTCAGTATGCAGTCTGTTTTTAAATTGGTTTTTGTATTGTTGTCTTCTTGTGGCTTTAACAAAATCAAAGAGGATTGTAGTTCTGTTCCTGTACAGGCAAGAAGGGCCATCAGTTTAAATAGCTGTCACCTTAACATGTCCTTTCTGCGTGTCACAACTTAGGTTTCAAATGTGGATAATGCAATATCTCAATCTTCCAAAAGGAGGTGTTGGTGTTTATAATTGCCTGTATAGGGAAGCAAAGAGGTGTGACCCATTAGTACCAGGCTGGTGTATTGAAAGATGGACGTTCTTTTGGGAAACAATCTTTCATTTTCTAGTTAGAATTTGAAAAGCCTTCTAAGGCTCCTTTAGCAGTAGTTTCTTACTGTTTTAAAAGCAGAGTTTCCTGAATGATTGATTGAGTTTTAGCACATCAACGGAGCTGGTAGGTAGGAGAAATTATTCTATTACAGACTCTATTAAAGCAATTTGTAGAGTAGGTAGCAGGGGACCCAAGCTGCAGGGAAGTGTTTTCAAGGTACGCTGTTCTGAAGAAGGAAATGAGAAGTAAATGTGACTCTTAAATACCAAGCAAAGGTTCAAGTATCTGGAATTTGATAAAGGTACTGGTCTGTCTTTGCCTCTACAATGTGATTCCAGATTGGTTTTAAGATATGTTTATTTACTATCTTAGCACCTTCAAAGAGCACATATGTAAATACAAAATTATATGTCATAACTCGTCATTCAATTTTTTTGCAGGGGACATTCCAAGTGGCTGTAAGCTAATCAGGAATCGTTCTGACTGTAAGGATATAGATTGGACGACATACACTTGTGTGCTAGGCTTCCAGGTGTTTGGTAAGCACCGTTTGACTTGCTTTTAAGCTATTCACACTGTACTTTTGTGTTTTCTTTTGCTTCAATTTGTCATTAGAAATGCGTTGTTAATGATTATTGAGGGTGGTGCCGAGATGACAGACCAAAGAGAGTGACCACAATGCCTGTCTGATACAGAGCACTGGATGCTCTGTAGACAATGTATAATTGATTTCTATTTAGTCTTGAAGTTTGGGATTTGATTTTTCTGCTGTCATTTTAGGCTACCAATTTTGGAGGCACTGAAGCAAAAAGCTGATATTTTGAAGTGCTCATATGGCACATGTGCATTCTCCTTTGCTTACCTTGTTTTGGAATAGGAACAAGACTGTGTGAGTGTAGGTTATAGTTCATGACTTAAAATCATGACAGCACTTTGATACCTGTAGTCAAAGGTGAGTATACTGCTTCTAAAGAGTAAAAATGCTTTAAAGATTAAACAGATTCTTTCCTAGTAGTTTATTTTTTAAATGTACAAAAAAAATTACAAAGCTGACAGATCTGATTTTAATAGTGCAGTTTGAGACTGTGGCCAAACAGTTTAAACTGCTTTTGCTGAAGGCAACTCTGTTGGCCGTAAATGAGGAGCCCCTCTGTGAGGAGTTGAAAAGTATGATTCAGCCTCTCAGTGTTGTAAAAGCAAGTTGTGTGAGCAGGATGCTGAACGTCTCGCTTCCACTGCTGAGATCAGATACCTGCCTCTGTTCTTTGGGTAGGAAACATCAAAACCAGGTAAATCAGCAAATTCTGTAGTGGTGAGGGTTAGGTTTACAAATCTTTTCTTCAAAGCTAGTAGGAGTTAAACTTTGAACATCAGTTCATATGCAGCATAAAAGTAAATCAGGTAAATCTTTCTGTAGTGTCTGACATCTATCATGCATATTTTAGAACGGTCATGTGCTTAGTGAGCAAGTAGTCTTAAAGGATTGCAGCTGATTTGTGGGCTAAAACATACACTCTTCTGTGGCGTATTTGTTGGGTGGAGGGCATTTGGTGCTTTATAACCAGGTTTGATTTCCTTTCTGGGTACCAAAGATCTGAGGCAGAGCAGGGAAAATAAAGCGATTAGAGAAAGAAGCTGACTGGTTGATAAACTGCATAAATATTTTTGAGTTGTTTGGAGCTTGAGGTAGGTAGCAGAAATAAACAGGAGCATGCTGTTTCTGGAGCTGAATACTGTTGCTTATTGCTAGTTTGATGAAAATATTGGCTCCTGTTAGCCTGAGAATTGTGAACCGCGTTGTGTGCATTTGGGGTTTTTTCAGTCTTTCTGGGTGAAGTAGAGTGTGTATGGCTGTTTCCTCCTGATGCTCTGTGCATTTTGCTCCACAGCAGTTGTTTCCTCACCATCTTTGCTACTGTGACTGAAATAATAGTGCAACACAAATGCCTTTTTTTTAAATGGAGTATCAGAAGATTCAGGAGACATTAGAGAAAATGAAAAGCAAAACTCTGTTTGACACTAATGTGGCAACTTTCTCCAGGAGCAATGAAAAAAAATTGTATGGACTGAATATTCCTTCTGGAATAGCCTTGGAGCTGAAGCCATTTTACCTTTTATGCAGAGTACTTCGATCTACAGAAACGTGGAGGTAGCAGGTGGTGGCTCTGTTGCTACTGAACTCTTACCACTACGTTTGGTAGTTGGTGGAGCAGACAGAGTAAGGAGAGCAGCTCTCTGAATCCCAGTGCTTTCCCAGAAGTGCCCTTTACTCCTGATCTAAGGACGTGAGCTGTGGGAGTGCAGGAAGAGTTTGGTTTCACATGTAAACCATTGGCTTTGTCTCTTTAACAGCTGCTGGGTAGAAGCTACTGGTGACTGGGGCCAGGCTGGAGATGAGCAGTTCCCGTAACTGCTGTTTTGAGAAGCCTCTTTACTTTTTGTTTTTAAAAAGCGGACAAGTCTTCTCATCCTGTCTGCATTCCCTTTTGGATTAATACAAACTTTAACCACTCTGGATTAAGTTTAATTAGTCTCAACTGCTTTCAAAATCTTCAGTGTTCCAGAGGACCTGGGAGTGAAGTAGATAAAGCAGATAATGTGATGTTATTCTGGGGCAGAACAGAATATATTTAAACTTCGTAGCCAAGATTCATCATGTTTTAATTTTATATTGTCTGGTAGTCTGACACCCTTTGCAGAATCTTAAAATTATGGCTTGGTCTCAGACAAAGGCAAGTATTTTCCCATTAAATCAGACAGTGCAGCTAAGCCAACCTAGCAGATATTTGCTGCCCTAAGAAGTCTGGCTTTGACCCAAGGGTCAGCTGGCTCAGGGATCCAAACAAGCTGGGGGCTGCTCACTTTGATGTTCAGGAGGGAGGGTTACGTTTATGGGATTTGAGCTTTTGGGGTATGTGTTTTACCAATTTAGCTCTGTGGATAGTGTGTCCATAAGCTCAGGCATTGAACTGTTGTCAGCACAAGAAAGAGGATGGAAATGCATGGTTCGGATGAGAATAGCATCGCTCCTTTTTGGCAGTTGATATTACTATATTGGCTCAGCGGTATCATCACTCTTCACCCCGAGCACTTAAAGTCACTCTCTTGTTTACTGCACACTTCCCACACTTTCGTCTGAGCAAATTCTTTTGAAAGTCTTACTGCTGGCTAGCAGAATTTATTAAAATTGAAGTGCTGCTGTCATACTTGATAACAAAATCCTATTATTTTGGGAGGTTTTGTTATTTTTACAGTTATTAAGAACTAAGAACTTGGTCATATTAACGTCTTGGGTTTTCCGTGTTTGCTTGATGCATCAAAAGCAAATCCTGCTGCCTTATAACAAAGGGTTGTCTTACCTTTAGAGCTGTTAAAGGAATTTGTGAACACAAAAGATGTATAATAAGAGATGCAATCTTGAATATTAGTCTTTTTAATCTAAAATTAAAAAGAAGAGGAAACGGCACAGCTGTTCAGCACAGTCTGCCTAAGGTGGTAGCTGAAACTTCAGGAAACGGATTTGAAGTTCATTTATTACTCCCACCTGATGACGGTATTTTATATATAGAATGCAGGAGAAAGTTAAAATTTATTCATTTTGAGCTACTTGAAAATGCTTAAATAGTATATATTTTTCAGATTAATTTCATTGATGTGAGAGCACTAAAATGTTTCTGAATACATTTAGCATTTCATGTCTTTATGTAGTAAATTACCTAAATGTAGTTTATTGGCATTGTAACAATCTTAACAAGCTACCTTTGTTATTCTTCAGAGAAAATAAAGTTCTTACTCCACCCAGTGACAATGGGAAAAAAAACACTTTAAAGTTAAATGCTATTTGTCATTTTGCTTGAAAACAAGAAGAGATAGTGTGGGAGTTCGAAAAAGATAAGGCAATTCTAAGTTGTCGTTTTGTGCTGTGTAAAACAGGAGACAGCACATGTGTTTTATTTTACCAAAGTCAAAGGGAGGAAGAAGATATTTTCAAATCTGATAACGGACATCACTTTTGGTCAATGAGACACAGTTTTTTGGGGTGGGAGGTCAAATTTGAGGGGGAAATTTCCTCCTAACTCCTGAACTAATCAGAAACACAATTCTGAGCTGTAAAAGTATGGTACCTTTGGTATAAATTAGTATCTTTTCACCCCTTGCTTACCTTTTGTTCAGCTTTTCTTGCAGATGTGAATCATCAGTTTTGTTATGGGAATCTCNCCCCCCCCCCCCCCCCCCCCCAATTTATTCAGTACTTTTCATCCAGGCGATGTTGTTATTCTTTTGTCTAGACATATCAGTGTCATTCTTTTCACATAAAAGCATATTGAATTGTACTTAAGCACTTGACAGCACTTACATTTATGAAACTTGTACAGGCTGGGTTTCTGTGCAAAGCATTATCAATCAGTTGTCTTCTTTGAATCATGCAAACACTAAAAGTTGCTCCAGATTTAAAATAAAACCAAAAGAAATCTTTGTATAATGTACAGTACCTGGGCTCGCTCCATGCTTCAGCATCAGTTTTGCTTTTAAAATGTTCATGTATGAATGAAAGTGTTAAATTAAGAGTTGCCAGATTTAGCGGCAAACTTAATCCTAAAATAAGCTTTAAAGAAGACTGAGGTTTTGAACAGGAAACCCATCAAGCCCGAGAGGTTATCCTAGCCGAGGCCAAGGGTTTGGAGGGACAGGGGGTGCGGGAGCAGCATTATACTAGCAAAATATCAATGACGTTTAATGCAATGCATATTCCATTTTCCAGTTGAATGTCTTTATTTACCTTTTGTTAAGCTTGCCTTTTCTCACAGCTTTATAGATTGTATTTTTGTTTATGGATTGTCTTTTAATTTGTTTCTAAACCTACCATCACTAAATATCTGCTCTACTCTCTCCTAGGAGTTTGGCCTGAAGGATCAGATGGGACAGACATAAATGCCCTTGTCAGATCCCATAACCGAAAAGTGATAGCAGTTGCTGATGACTTTTGTAAGGTCCATCTCTTTCAGTATCCCTGTTCCAAGCCAAAGGTAAGTCTAGACCAGTCTAGTCTATGTGCTTGTTTGCATTGCATAAAGCTTTCCTTGCCAGACACCTGCTTCCAGCTCCGTTGTTTTGGAACCTAGCAGCCAAATAGCTCATTTATAGCTGAGAACAGCGCTAGAGACAAAAGCATGGTTTACCCCGTGAAGTTTACATATAAAATAGAAAATACAAAATAGTATACCTAAAAGTGAAGCGGCAATATTTATCCTTAAGTTCTGGAGCAGAAGCTTGATGCTTTCTGTTGGCTGGATTTGGTGTTAAATCCGTTACTTTTTGCATAAAGATCTTAATCTGTCCCAAGTTACAAAACCTAAGAAGAGAGGATGTATTGTGGGAGGAAACCTAATATAAATATAATTCTTCAGTCTTATGTGAAAAAAAGAGCTGTCTTGAAGGGCTAAGCAAAAACAGTAGTGGTTCGAGATTTCAGTATCGTGTGCTCTTGTAGTCAAGCATGTGATTTGTCTTTCTGCTTGTTTTTGATAGGCTCCAAGTCACAAATACAGCGCTCACAGTAGTCATGTGACAAATGTCAGCTTCACCCATAGTGATGGTCACTTGATTTCAACTGGAGGGAAAGACATGAGTATTATTCAATGGAAACTTGTGGAGAAGGTGACTTTACCACAAAATGACATTGTCGTAGACATCGGTGCAACCAAAGTGCCCATCCCTGCCAGTGAAAATGCTGTACAGTCTCCTGCACCTCTTCCACAGCCTTTTAATGAAATGAACCAAAACGAAAGTGTAACTGGCAGCTCTCCGGCTTCTCTGGAGAGCAACTTGGAGCAGTCTGCGGAGGCCAGCGAAGAGCAAAGCGAGGAGCAAAGCGAGGGGAGCAGCCTGGATCCCGCCGAGCCGGGCTACGAGGAGCCCTCCAATGAGACGAGCGAGGAGCACAGCGAATCCACGGTCACTGAAGAGCAGCAAGATAACTCACCGGTGTCTTAACACTCCCAGCTCAGGCGGTTGTTATTTTCCCTTGGTGTGTGTGCTTTCATTACAGGGTGAGGGTTCAAATAGGGAAAAGTAGCTGAGATTCATGACCACTCCAGCTTTTGAGTTTCAGTGAGATTTTTAGTCTGAGCTTCAGTTCAATGTGTGGAACCATCCCAAGGGCCTGGCTTGATGGTCTGTGTCAAGATCTGGTCACAGTCAGTAGTGAACATTACCATAGATCCATTTCAGTTCTGAAATTGCTGTCAGGAAGTGGCATGAAATATATACTGGAAAAAAGGTTAGCTCTGAGAATTAGCAGAAGTAGGCCACCTTAACTATGTGAAAGTGCTTTCTGAAAGAACTAAGCTGATGGGAAGCGCTGAGCTGTTCCAGCTGGGGAGTACTGTACTGCTTTTTCCAGGTGCAAAGACAAACAAAACAACCAAAAAGCTCTTTGTAGGGCTGTTTTCCTTTGTTTTTTCTTAATGAGAAAAATAGAGGAAAAACAATGTAACAATGCCACATGTATGGCGATGCCTTCTTGATCTAATACATATGCAATTCTCTAACACTACTAATTCCTAGTGGAGTCTGGATGTGTTCGCAGTTGGTCTGCCCTGGGTGCTGCTAGTTCTAAGGCAAATCTTGTCGAGGAACGGTGTCGGCTGTTCCATTTTCACAGACTATTTAATAACAGACTAAACAAATACTGGCGTGTTTCACTTTTCATGACCTGAAAGTTGATTTAAACTGTAGGACGTAATTGTCTTTTCAAAGAATTGCTTGCCTGGAGAGTTTGAAACTTGAGTCTTCACAGTGACTTTGATATGAATGGCAGCAAAAGCGTGGCAAGAACACAGAAGTCAGATGGGCTCCAGAGTTAAACTTTAAGCCTTCAAGCAGAACTTGCTCCATCCTAGTAGGAGAAATATAAATACAGTTAACTTAAATTATTAAATTGGTGCTTAGGATTAGTATATTAAGTTGATATTTTTTTCTTCTGAATTTTTAGAGGTAACTCTAAGAATCATTAAACTGCAATCTCTCCCTGCCCCGGCTCCTTTAGCAGTTGTGATATAAGCATACAGTAATTTAGATGATGATGTGATTTTATTTTTCTTTTTCCTAGACTTGCTGATTTTTTTGTGATTTTTGTTTCCACCCCACCACTCCCCAGGTTGCTCTAAGCCATGCAGCTCTCATGTGGCTATACCTGGCCAGTTACGGGATATCTTGGCATTTGTTATGCATTTGGAAAGTACCTTTTTTTACGAAGTTTGTCAGATAGCTACATTTTTTTCTTAAGTGCATATGTTTCCTACTTTAAAAAGATATAGATTTACTGACAGATACCCATTTCCTATGTACTTGTTTATATTTTGATTACATAGAATTTTCTTTTTTAACTTGCTGCATTGTGCTGGTATTTTAGTTCTTAGTTAGAATATCATGTTTAGAAACTTTGGATGAGTTCATAAGTCTTAATTGTGCAAGCGTTTACGTGATTGTGCCATTCCAAAGTGCATCAAAACTGTCATTCCCTTACTAGTATCTTCTCAGGAGNTAGGGCTGTTTTCCTTTGTTTTTTCTTAATGAGAAAAATAGAGGAAAAACAATGTAACGATGCCACATGTATGGCGATGCCTTCTTGATCTAATACATATGCAATTCTCTAACACTACTAATTCCTAGTGGAGTCTGGATGTGTTCGCAGTTGGTCTGCCCTGGGTGCTGCTAGTTCTAAGGCAAATCTTGTCGAGGAACGGTGTCGGCTGTTCCATTTTCACAGACTATTTAATAACAGACTAAACAAATACTGGCGTGTTTCACTTTTCATGACCTGAAAGTTGATTTAAACTGTAGGACGTAATTGTCTTTTCAAAGAATTGCTTGCCTGGTGAGTTTGAAACTTAAGAGTCTTTACAGTGACTTTGATATGAATGGCAGCAAAAGCGTGGCAAGAACACAGAAGTCAGATGGGCTCCAGAGTTAAACTTTAAGCCTTCAAGCAGAACTTGCTCCATCCTAGTAGGAGAAATATAAATACAGTTAACTTAAATTATTAAATTGGTGCTTAGGATTAGTATATTAAGTTGATATTTTTTTCTTCTGAATTTTTAGAGGTAACTCTAAGAATCATTAAACTGCAATCTCTCCCTGCCCCGGCTCCTTTAGCAGTTGTGATATAAGCATACAGTAATTTAGATGATGATGTGATTTTATTTTTCTTTTTCCTAGACTTGCTGATTTTTTTGTGATTTTTGTTTCCACCCCACCACTCCCCAGGTTGCTCTAAGCCATGCAGCTCTCATGTGGCTATACCTGGCCAGTTACGGGATATCTTGGCATTTGTTATGCATTTGGAAAGTACCTTTTTTTACGAAGTTTGTCAGATAGCTACATTTTTTTCTTAAGTGCATATGTTTCCTACTTTAAAAAGATATAGATTTACTGACAGATACCCATTTCCTATGTACTTGTTTATATTTTGATTACATAGAATTTTCTTTTTTAACTTGCTGCATTGTGCTGGTATTTTAGTTCTTAGTTAGAATATCATGTTTAGAAACTTTGGATGAGTTCATAAGTCTTAATTGTGCAAGCGTTTACGTGATTGTGCCATTCCAAAGTGCATCAAAACTGTCATTCCCTTACTAGTATCTTCTCAGGAGAAATGCTACAGATCAGGTATTTAGTCATCATTTGGAAAGATAAAAACAAATGGACTCCCAAAGGACATTTAGAACATTTATATATAAAATATATAAATATATATATACACGCATATATATATATAAAAAAAAATATCCTCTTGTTTACAACAGTTCCAGAAAACCTCAAAGTAGTTCCCTTCAGACGGAGGGAGATATGGATTCCAAGCAACCCATCTGTTTAAACTGTGCTCTGTACATAGAGTTTTACTGGAGAGCTCTAGTATGCCTGACTTGCAAATTTGCCAAATAGCAGCAGTGGAAGGTAAAGGTCAACTCATCAAAGTTCTTGGTTCCAAATGAGGAATACGCTGTAGGTTTAGAAAATAATCTTAGTAAAGGAGAAGGGGTTTTAGAGCTAACGAGGCACAGAGCTCTCTCTGTTGTTTTTATGAACTCCACGTAAGCAACACATTTCTTTTTGGAACATCTGCCACCTGGGGTTGCCATGTAAAGTGAGAGTAATAGTTGTGATATTCTTGTGTTTGTAGTTCAGAAGACTCTACTAATATGCAAAAAGCCTTACAGCTTTCAATTGCTGGCAACTACTGTTTAACAAATAATTAAATCTGTGATAATGGATGGAAATGGGTGGGATTATGTAACTGTAGATGTTTTAGAAAAAATAATTGTGAATGAATTATGATTAAGAGTGTTTCATGTGAAGATGTTTGAGCCATTTCTATCTGTCATGCATTCCTGTCTCAAGGCAGAAAATTTTGAAGAAAAAAAATAAAACAATCAAAATAATACATTGCGGTGTCTTTCTCCACGTCTGTTCTGGTTCCTTCTGCATTTAAAGTGGATGCTGTGATCACAGTTGCAATGCCTGGGTCTGCGGTTGTGGAAGAACCTTTTTAACTTGTGCTTTTTTGGTAACCTCCCAGACTGCCTAAAAAGAAATAATTTCAGCATTGTGAATAATGCTGGCACTCCTAAATATCGATCTTGTTTACTTTTTCTAAGTTTTATGGCATTTCCCTTTTCCATTTTTGATGAATGGCCTACTACCATTGTCCTACTATAGCTAATTGATGGGCAGCAGAGGGTTACAAGTATTTGTCCTCATGCGAAGTGCAGTCTACCTTCTAGGGTTCTGCCAGAAGCTTGCTTCTGGAAGTCATGCAAAAAGTACAAGCTTATTTTGGATATAACGTGTTAAATACCACAATGCTTCCACATTCCCGGTAGTCCCTGTCCAATTGCAGATGCAGAAGGTCACAATATGCCGAATACATTCCTTGTGAAAGATTCTCGGCCTTTTAAAAAAGGCTTTGAATCATCTCCATTTCTTGCAGCTGGTTTCCGTCTTTCACGAAGGGGGAGGGTGGGGTCGAGAAGAAAGAAACCTGCAAGGTAGCCAAATACCTCATATTTATCCTCGCTTAAAGGAAAAACAAACAAAAATAACATCACTGCCACCCCCTGAGTTTGACTGGAACCCTCAAGGACTCTTCTTTTCCACCAAATTGTCAGGAGAATGCTGCTGGAACGAGGAGGAGATGTCCTAAGGTGATGCTGCGTGGTTTCCGGCATGTTGGCAGCACCGTGTACCACTTTGCCCTGGGGGCAGCTGTGCAGCGGTGTGTTTTTTCTGGGCTTCTCTCCCTTTCTCTCCAAATTCAGCTCAAGGCTTTTGCTACCGCTTCTTCTGGGATGCTTGGTGAGGCAGGAGTCTTCCTGAAGAGCAGGTAAGATGGTCTTCTGTGGGCCTCCCTCGGTGCGGAAGCAGGATAGGGCTCCAAGCGCCCACGCTTTGATTTGGGACAGCAGCACCCGCTGCCAGCTTAGGTAGCTGTGGCAATGGTATTTATTGCATGGAGCTGAAGTTTCGGGGTGGAAGTTCCACAGAGGCATAAAACTATGACATCCCATTTTACATGATTGAAATTTCAAATTCTGCATTAAAATGTTTGTTTAGGTTGCATGGTAAAATACATGAGTGACTTAAGGATTCTTGCAGTATGCATCCATATTGGGCGCATGTCATGCGAAGTGATATTAATTGGATTTACATATAAAGGGCACTTTTAAGGATATTGCCACACACTTTGGTTTGGGTTTTTTCCCCCCCATAGGAGTTCCAGGAGAGGTGAGGAAGAAGTTGGGGGTGTGGATGGGTGATGATGAGCCAAGCGTTTCTTAGGTTTGATCTTACTGTAATTCACATAAATAACAACAAGAGTTTTTGCATGTGATGCATGGCAGGATCCTGCCTCTTATTTTTTTAATCATCCCTAGAATGCATTGATACTGCCTTTGTCTCTGAAAATAAAGCAAAAATTAAATTTTTATTGTTGTATTGATTACAGTCTACATTGAACAGTACGTTGTATTTTCTACTTTGTGCTTCATTTCCTTCAGTTGGGATGCAGTATTTCAGTTGAATCAGGACAAAAATAAGTAGAATGTCCTTGTGAAATTTAAGCTCGGCCGAGCCAAACAAACAACAAATTCTCCTTTCCGCTGCCTCATGCCAATAAAATCCTGGTTCCTGGCAATGAAAGGATTAATATTACGTGGGGTGGATTTTACTTGTGTGATATTTGTGCTGCTTGTTTGCTTTCCTTCTGAGCAAGTCCGAGCCCATTGCCTAATCTTTATTTCTGACAGATGTTTTATGTACTAATACTTTAATCAACAGAGAATGAAAACTGCTTACGGTAGGATTATACAATTTGGAAGACTGGGCAGTGTGCACATTTTAATGCATTTAGTGTGCGTGGTGGTGTCTTTGTGTGCATACACGTCTACAAGCATCAAAGAGATATGGCTGCTCAAGGACATGGGGGTTTTGTTTGAAAGAGGAACGTGGATGACTTCATGCTGCGGTGAATTAAGAAGGTTTAGGAACACAGGGTAAAAAGGCGTTCCCAGCAGGACAGCAAGGCGAGAGAACTGGTTTCAGGCAAGAGGACCGGGAGAGGAGGTGCAGTGGTGGAACAGTGGTTGTACCAGAGCTGTTTTTCCAAGGTCAGGTCCCCAGTACCCTCCTGTGCGCGGGTCCGGCTGTCCCCCTCTGTCGGGATGGGCTAAACGGGAGCTCCCAACACATCCTCTGATGGCTGAAGTTCCCTAAGCGATATTTCACAAACACAGGATGCTTTCAGGTAAATGAAAAGCTCCTTTGGAGCTCTGCTAGCCTCATTACCTTAAGCTTGCTCCGTTACCTTAGCCTGAGCGTAGGCCTCAGATTCCTCTGTATAAAGAGAGAAAAAAAATGAAATGGGGAAGCTCAGTTGCCTCCAGGCACAGCTGAGGGTGTTAACAGGAGCACTGGGGAGGGAGGAGGCATGAAAAGTCCTGTTGAGGGGAGACTCCAGTGGATGGACTTTTGTTGCCATTGAAAAAGGATGGAAAAAATCAAACCCAAACAAAAACCTCCTGAGAATGTACTTAAGGCACTGTGTCAAAATGACTAAACCAATTTTAAGGAAAGAAAGCAACATTATCACTAGATAATTTTAAAAAAGTATATGTATAATTAACTCTTTTCACATACACACACCCCAAATTGCCCTCTGTTAGGTTTTGTCTGTATGTTAAAACCTACAAGAGCTTTCACTTCTGTTAGACGTACTGGGTGGTTACAGGGTGGTTTTGAGCAGCAGCAAGGTCGTGGAGATTTTGGCCAGGGTTTACTTTTAACAAACAATTCTAGAAAATTCATTTTCTTCCAGAGAGTTCTACTGACAAACCAAAATCTGGAAAGAGTCTCTGTCTTCAAGGGATGCGTGTCCTTGTGATTTAAGTGGTGGATTTTACAGCACAGTGCCTTCTTCTGAAGGGTTCCTCTGGGCCCTTCCCAGCTCTCACCAGACGAGTGATCTCCTGCAGAGACCAGCAAGGTCCGTGCCTTGTTAGCAGTCTCTGCTGCGTCCCTCTGTCTATGTCACGGTATTTTGCTCTTCGATAACCACCATGCTTTGTTCGTTCTTTGGGACTGCTGTAAAACCCACTTTCTATAAATTCTTAAAGACTGTCTGAATTATATGCGGTTACATTGTCTCGGCTTTATTTTATTGCCTTTAAGTTACTATTTCTAGAACACGCGTTTGTATGGTGAGCCAAGTAAGTGCTGCAGATAGCTCTTGAGACTGTATTCCCTATTGCGGGATGTTTCGTCAATTCCGTGTTTCTGCCATGCATCGCTTGTTTCGCAAGTTGACCTTGCTCGGAATCCTCCCCGTGGCGCAGCCCGCTCTTCGTCCTGTGCACTTCGCTGCCCTCCCAGGCTAAAAGCCAGAGGTGACATTTGCTTTCAAGGCCGCTTCAGAATTTATTTCAGCTTCCTTTGAATACGCTGTCTTGTCATCCCAGTTAGTGCCTCTGTGTGTGTGTATGTCTGTCCCCTTTTTTCCCTTCCACAGCTCTATCAAATGAGAGATCAGTCCTTGCACTGGCAATACTTTGTCCTTTTAGCTTCTCTTAAGTCCATTCGCACTTTCCTATGTATCTGTAACATCATACAAAAAAATCATAGAGAAAGAAAATCATAAGCTGTCTGCATCAGACAAGGGATACAGCCTCAAAAGCTGTCTAATATGTAAGCATAAAAATTTTGTATTATTTAAATGAGCGTCTCTGGTGTGTGGACACTGACAGTAGAACTGGAAACTAAAAAAAAAAAACACATTTATGTCCAAGGTAAAAGGAACTCGGAACAAACTTGGTGTTATTTCTGCATCAGAGGCTCGCCTCATAGCTCAGGAAAACAATAAAAACAAAAAAAAAAGACCCAACAGCTAAAGCCTTTTGCTTTACCAAGGCAGACAAAAAAAAAAAAGTTTCAATTTGACAGAAAGAAGAGGGAGCGAGCAGAGCTACGCGGTGCTGTGCGTGCAGAGCAGGTGACCGTACGCCAAACTTGCTCTTACTACGTTTCTCCTGGTCCAGAGGTGGGTGCGAGTGGCACCCTGCTGTGGGTGGGCGCCTGCTTTTCAAGTGACACCGCAGATTCTACTGTAGGTAGAATTTCAGTGGAAAACCTTGTTTTCAGCATTGTGTTGATTGGAATTTTTCCTTGAAGGATTGGACAACACAGGACTTAAGACCAGAGAGAGAAGTCAGCACCTTGTCCATACACAGGTACCACAGAATCACAGAATGGTAGGAGTTGGAAGGGACCTCTGGAGTCCAACCCCCCTGCCAGAGCAGGGTCACCTACAGCAGGTTGCACAGGACGGCGTCCAGGTGGGTTTTGAATGTCTCCAAAGTGGGACACTCCACAACCTCTCTGGGCAGCCTGTTCCAGTGCTCTGCCACCCTCAGAGAAGTTCCTCCTCATGTTTAGATGGAACTTCCTATGTTCAATTTTGTGCTCGTTACCTCTTGTCCTATCAACATTGCTAATGCCAAAGAGAGACTTGTCGTGAATGGTTACGGTGAAATGGCTGTTGTATACACAGGGCGCTTGAAAGGATCCTGTTTGCCCCAGGTTTGGCAAATGGAAAACTAAATGTCAGTTGAGCCAGTGAAGCTCAGTTTCTTATGTCAAAAGTTACAATGCATTTTTTTAGATTGATTCACAAATCAGGGGATATGGAATCCTGTGGATTTTCTGCCAGCTGGGAGGGAAACAGATGTGAAGCATTTTAAACGTTCAAAAAAGCATACCTAGGAGGGAGTTTTCAGGACAGATGTCCATTCCACCCTTTGCCAGGACCATACGGATCTGCTTACGTTGTATTTTGTGGGCGTATGTACACATTAAGTTCTGCTTATATTGGAGGATTTTGAACTAGACTCAATAATTCTCTACAAAAAAAAAAAAACAACACCAAACAGCTCCACGAATAATTATCTTCCAGATTGCTCTATCAGAGGCTTCCCTAGAGTTGCGCCTCTGATACGTCTTTCCCTGAGTAGGCCTCTTGCTCTGATAGATTTTTATTTTTTTTTCTCGATTATACATAATGTTTCAAAATGTTTTTTCTCTCTTAAGAATACGATGACCTTCCAGGTTCTTTCCAGCACTCAAACCAGAGTCAGTCTTCCTAACCATCAAAGAGGGGAACGGCTGCAACCGGCGTAGGCCTTCTGCCGTCTGAAAATTTTGGCCAAGGCTCCAGCTGTCAAGACAGAGTCATCCTGTGCCGACGTTGCAGCTGGGGACCGGGCAGGGTTGATCACAAATGTCCATAAACGCAGGCGCTGAGGGGGCCGGGGGGAAGACGGCTGCGCGGGGCGCACCAGCTGGCAATGGCGGCTCACCGAGCGCCGTCATGGCCGTCCTGTTCCCGTCAGCACTGCGCTGCGGCACATCGTCGTTGTTATCCGCCTGTGTGACATCCCTGGAGCAGCCCCACTTCCTCGGAGCGCTTTCTCCCAGCCTGTTTCCAGTTTAGCGGCAGCACACAGCCTAGCCCAATCCCTGAATTTCTCAGAGAGGAGGAGAACAGGGTTTTATATGTGACATTCTCATTTACTGCCTTGATTTTTTTCTTTTTTTCCTCATTATTCTACAGATTTAATTTTTTTTTTTTTTGGACTGGAAATAGGCAAAGGAAAGCATTGTGACAAAGCCTGCCACAGGTTTGACTGGAAAGCTTATTCCTATGTTCCCCCCATCTCTTTGGAGCCAGACCAATATCACAGATTTTACTGTCACAGATACAGCAGAGCTAAACCAGAATGTCTTTCATGGGTAAGGAGAGAACTAGAGAAATTGTGGGCTGTATCTCATTTTTGGGTCCTGAGTTATTGCCAGCTACAATCTCTCCCCGCTGCACGCGCTATCTGCCCAGAATCACCCTGAGGGAATAAATCATAACCCCACAGCGAAATGCAGAGAGGATATCTGTGCCCGGGGTGGGGTGGGGGCTGCAGGTGGGGAGAGCTGCCGTAAACAGCTTACTTGACGGTCCAGCTATTCGCTGAATTGAAAAAGTTTCTGGAGACTTTGTCTTGCTGAAAATCAGGGGAATCGGCTGCCGAGTTTTGGGCTAGGTGCGTCTGCACGAAGCTGTATCCGCAGAGAGCTTGGCCTGGGGGTGCTGTGCTCCGTGCGTGTGTTGTTGCTGCACATCTGTCGTGCCGTGTCTCTGTAAAATATGTATTTAATGAAATGGAGGGAATGAATATCATGTGTGCAAAGGAATGGGCAAGTTTTTTGATCAGCCCAACACGCAACTCATCTGCAATCTTTAACCCCACTTGTTTGTTTTCCCTCGTTCCTTCAAACATTCGGAGGCCCTCCATGAGGTTTATTGCTGGTAGCTCTCAAGGGCTTCCCGTTCAGAGTCATTTTCAGGGCAGAGCTGCATTTAAACAGCAATAAAATGCACCTCTGTTTTCTCCTGTGATCCAAAATCAATCAAGCTACTGTTGATGGTTTGACAAAGCATTACAGTGGTGAGGCTGCGTGGTTACTGAACATAGTAGTGAGAAAAAGCCAATTCTAAATAGTAATGGCAAATAACAGCCAAGTGCAGTAAAGGCATGCTGGTTTGGTACAGGTACGTAGACATGATGATTAGACTTGTTTGCCTTTGGTGGTTGCTTTGGTTGAGCAATGCTGATTCTTGTTTTTCCTTGACTCTCATGCCCCAGCCAGTGACCATATATGAAGATAACGGCAATTCCTGCCTCCTGACCTGTCGCGCTGCATGGGAACTTGTGATTTTTGTTGACATTCATTTGGAAAAAGATCCTCCCCTTCTTTTCATGAACATGGAAATTTCACAGCAGGCAAATTTTAAGCTAGCATTAACAAATATTCCCATAAGAAATTTCACAGGTACAAATTTAAGCTTTGAAGTGGAAAGGTGACTCTGGGAGAGTTGATTACAGGAAGGAAATGTGTGGTCTCATATGACTGACACGACAAAAGAAGGCGATTGCACCACTGAATTTTCTTAATCACAACAGACAAGTGGTCTCCAGACACTGGTATAGCTAGCTGGGTTCGTTCAGCAGTGACTGTACTCTAGGAAATAATTATATGGAGTAATTTGGGTAATTTGAAAACTGAAGGGAGGGGAAAAAATGGATTTGCGAGGATGGATCATCCTACTTTTCTTAGCAAAGGAGTGTGCTCACCACTACAGCGCATTGCAGGCCAGACGGTGGTTTTGTGATTCTCAGTCTCTAAACGACAAGAATTTGACCTTTTAAAAGGGTCCTTTATATTCTACTAGAGAAAAGGCAATAGGAAGTACGTTGTGCAATGCTTTGTCAAAACTTGTTACAAAGCAGACTTTCCTAAGGGATTTTCCTCACTGATTATTTTTATCCATTTTTTTCAGTGCTCTTTTTTCTAGGGCCATTAGAATTAGACATACTCTCAGTAGCGCTCTTAGCATTTGTTTATAATTCTTGTTTTCCAATACCTGTCTTTCTCTGTGGATGTTATTCCATAAAAAAAAGAGCTCGTGGAGTCAGTGTGTGGATAGAAGCTCCCTGTTCCTCAGAAACCATGCCCTCGCCCTCCACTACACCCTCCAGGAGACGTGGGTTTCATTATTTTGCTTTTCTATTCAAGCAGGCTCTGAATATCTCCCCTCCCTCGTGTGTGCTGTGGCTCTGCATTAGCACTCTCCTTAACGTACAGAAATTGATAATGGTTAATTTGACCACTGCCCTTAAAGGAAACACATTGCCATTGAGGAATTACGTATTCAAGCTTAAGCTTTTGACCTTTGTCCTCCAATTTTCCTCTTAACATCCCATCTGTTACACAGGTTATATAGGCTACCTCTCTCTACCTATGAGATCCTGGGATATTCTGTTTTGTAGCAATGGCCAGTCCTGCTTTTCCAGCTGTGCTATAGTGCCCTTTATTCACCTCTCACCACCACCTCAGTGTGAATTAGAGCTGGATTGATAACCAGCTGCGTTGCTGCCTTTCTTACCAGCAGGTGAAGATCTGCCTGGGTGGAAAGATGCTTATACATCCCAACATAGACCTGTAAAATTCCTGTACCCAACGAAGATGGGAAGAAGCGCAACGAGACCATTTTCTTTCTCATGTTGGAGCTAGCGTATAGCTTGGAAAACCCTACAGCTTTACGGAAATTTCTACAAAGTGATTTGGGATTTTTTTTGTGGATATTTTACCTATTTTTATGAAATATTTTGATTAATTTACATTACCTTTGTTATAGCTGTGATTATCTAACTTGGCTCTGTGTAGGCTTGTAGTAATACTGAAACTAAACAGTGCTGCACAGTCCCTTTTTAACTTTGGAAATGTTTTCCAAAAATATATCCCTTTCTGGGTATATTTTTCATGTAGTTTATTTTTACTTTCTCATTCACTTGCAGAACATCTGGCATTTCTCTTTGCTGCAGGTAGAAACTATTTAATCTTTCTACCAAAACTTTGACCCCATAGTGAATGGTATCAATCATCAGGATCTCTAGTCTGGGCACTGGCCAAAAAAGGTGTTTCTCTTTTTTTCACCAGAGTAGACTGTGAGCATGCAGAAACAGGATTTTACCTCTCAAGAACATTTAGAGATGAGGTTTTGTAGCTGTGTTTTGAATGTGTTTGTTTTTGTTGTTGTTGTTGTTTTAATTAGCAAGTTGTATTTTGATGCAGCTGGTCTATAAGGCTCAGATTTAAGCTTCTTATTTCCTGGGAAGGATGTCCACAGGTATCCTGCTGCCACTGACAATGTTTTGTTGCTATATTGGCTTGTGAGAGAACACTTCTCTTCGGCTCCATCTCTGTGTTGCAAACAGCTTCTTCAAGAAACTGTGAAGGGCAAGTGAAATTCCATAAAGTACCTTCAGCGACATCTTAAATCAAAGGTATTGATCTCTTCTTTGCAGACAATGAAAAACCATTAAACTGGTGAAATACAGGTGTCATATCCTCACATCGCGCTTCTTGCTGCCAACGTCTGCTTCTCTGTGCAGTGTGGGTGGAAGCCCTTCCACGATGAGCGGCTGCACCCAGGCACCATCAGGGAGTCTGAACTCTGCCTTGGAAATTAAATTCATCTGCTTGATCTGATTGATCACCCACAATATGGAACCAAATATCTGAATCAGTTTGAAATTTTCTTTGTATATTATGCATCTAATGCACAAGTTGCTTGTTTTCAGCTTTTTCACCGACAGAAGAAGCAGACCTTCTAAATCAAGCGAGATATCTCTATGTCCATGTGTCTCCATGAAGCTGTGATGGTTTGCACCAGCTCTGGATGAGGCTGGAGCATGGCGGTGGTGCTGCTGGCTGTCCAGGGGAGCCCGAGCCGGGAGGACCGAGCTGGTGCGAGGCTGCAGGGCACAGGAAAAAGGTACGTATGGGCTCTGCTCAGAGACATCCCATTTCCTATCAAATCCAAAATCCAAACACAGACCTTCCAAAGGCATGCTTGCCATGGCAGGCTGTAGGTAGCTTTTGAACGTTTGTTTTGTTTTCTTCTTAGTATGCTGCACCTTCAAATTTTCCAGCTGAGGTGGTTGGAGGGATGCGTGTATTGGTTTGTTTGCTGAACTCTCCTGATGGGGAGAAAAGCCATTTTAATGGGCAACTCTCACTCTGCTGCTCCTAAGCTGGGAATGGCAGATTTGGCAGTGAATTATTTGGTTTGATCTTCTGAAGGGACCATGAATATGTGAGGTAGTGATGACCAAGTACTAATAAGCTTCTTGTCATGAAGAACAGCACTGAAAAGGTTGAGTTTTATGGAGGGGTCTGTCTGCATACACATGTGATGTCTGACCTGCCATCCGAAAACTGCTGTGAGGTGGGTGAAGAGTCCCACACAAAGCAGGGTCAGGGACCACCCTACCCCTGCTCTGACACCGGTCAGCTCCAGTTGCCATCTGGGCTGGTGGGGCTTTTCCTTCCCCTGCTCTCGGAGGTGGCCCTCCTGCTGTGATGGGTTTTGCAGCGTTAGCTACACGGGCTTACCCTGAGCTCCGCGATATTGCAATGAATGTTGAAATAGTTAGACACTAGGGATATGACTCAGATGCCTGTGCCAGATACGTGAAAAGAAAATAAGAACAAAAAGTAAACCCTCCAGAAGGAGGGGAGCGCCTGCGTGCGTGTTTAATTGAACAAGAACCAGGCATTTTAAAGTCTTTCTGAGAAAAACAAGCGTAAACCTTAGGCTAAAATGCTCCACGGCCATTTTGAAAGCCATTCCCTCCTCTCCAGCTGATATAACAACTGGAACCAGTTTCCACCTTTGTCCCTCTTTTATCTGTTTCCCTTCAGTAAAGTCTGAAGAAAGTATTTCCGCTCCCTCGCCCTCCTTAAACCAGGAGGCTGCCTGATATCCCCTCGGTCCAGGGGAAACAGAATGAGAACTGCGATGGGATGACTTGTTCCGTTACAGACGTGCACAGCTCCTTATCCCCAGGACACAGGGTGCCAAAAGGGGACAGTTCTGTACATGCCTGCAACTGCCTCAAAAACCCGGTCTGAAATATATATATATATATATATATGCTGTGGGAGAGAAGCAAGAGGTTTTTAAGCACACATCTTTGAAAATATGAGAGCTTAAGAAGAATTGGGTCACATCTGACTGCTACCATCTGGCCCACTTCACTCCAAGATTACCCAGGAATGTATTTCACATGTGCCTTTGGAACAAGATTGTGAGCTGCCAAAAAGAAAATATTTTACAGCTGAGCATCGCGTTTCGCTCCGAGCAGTTCAAATGCAATAACCCAAGGAGGAGGATTCCACCGGAGGGTATCGCGCAGGCTGCTGGGGCTCAGCCCCCTTGTTTTGTCTGCGCGGTTTTGTAAGACGGGACTCCTCACTGATTGCTGGATTGGGTTGAAAGGTCCTTGGTTGGGACAACAGCTTCCCAATGGAGAGCAATCCTTTAAACCAGAGTCCTGGGTAGGTGGCTGACCTTGTGTTAAACTGGAGCCTGGGCTCAAACAAGGCAGGAGACCTTGTGCAAATGGTGCCTCAGGAGCGCCAGTGAGGAGAGCTGCGGCTGGGTGGAGACACCTCGGATGGAGGCAGGAGACATCAGGGTGCTGCTCTCAACCCAGCGGGGAAGCTTTCTACCAAGGGCTTCACCCTTGTGTCTCGGTTTCCCCATGTGGCAAATGAGGGCATCTCACTTCTGTAAAACCGGTGTGTTGCCCTGCCAGAAATATATATATTTATATAAAGATAAATATTATTTAAGAATATGTTTTAAAATATATGAAAATAGGTGTTGTAGTGATGATGATATTTGCTTGCAAAGATGAAAAAGTTTCTCCATGGCAAACTGGCACGTGGGCCAGGAACTTACATGCTGAAAGAGCGCATTGTGCCTCTTGTACTGGGGCTGAAGTAGGTTCATTCCACGCGGCATGAGAACCCTTCTCAGTAAAATGGTAAATGTGAGGGACAGCAGCACTTCCCTGTGCCTCCATTTGGGCATCCTCTAAGAGGAAAGGGAGCTTTTTCCGAATTACTCTAACCGGGATGGAGTTAATCCTCTCTCTGCCTCAAGCAAGAGGGTTGGCAGGACCAGAGTGCTGAGCCAGCTGTGGAGGTTTCATTTCTTGCAGCATGCTGGAGACAGTGGGATGTTGAGGTTAATGAAAGATATAGGGTCTCTGGGGATGCTGGGATATCCTGAGAAAGGAGAAAGGGGTGGGAGTGCATCCTTCCTTTTTTTTTTTTTTCTTAAATAATTGGAATCAGCCACAGTTCAAGTTCAATTTTGTCTTAATTATTATTTTAAGTTTTGAGTGAGGGGAGTTCTGCTTTTGAAGACTTAAAAAGCGGGAGACTTTCATTTACCTGTAGGATATGAGCTCTGTCACACAGAGCGCGGTATGAAACTGTATGCAAGTATGCAACGCTTCTGCTAGCGGGACCCACCCGTCCCGAGCTTTTAGGGGGCGGGGAGGTGTGTGGTGGGACCAGCTTGATGCTTCAAAAGGGTGGTCGTGAGCAAGTCTTCCTAAGGCCACTAGCCTACAGAGGTATTTCCACACCCTGGCTGCTGATGTGCTTCTGGACTTGCACCAGAATCTTCCACCGTGGTAACAATGGCTGCAAATAGGCATAGCCTCAGCAGGGTGGCACCTCTCTCCTCTTTCAAGATCAGACTTTTGAGTCAGAGCAGATGAATTTTGGCTGCAACATGAGGAAAGTAGTTCAGGTTGCTTTTGTTCATACAGTAGTTGCATGGTAGACAAAGGGTTCGAGTTGCTACACCTTTGCGTTTCGTCCCTCTCCAACTCGACCTTAATCAAAAAGAAAAGAAAAGGCAACTCATGAATCATGCGAATTTCTCCCACTGCAAGGGTGTATTTGCTGTATTTGGAAACATTTACTAAGCAGCTATGAAATCTTGTTTGTCCTCTAAAATGGAAGGATTTGATAACTTTCATGTTGCAGTCCACACTTGTAAATTACAACGGGCTCCAAATACCAACAGTGAAAAGTGGTGTTTCATGGCTTTGCTGCAGTATGAAAGCACTGAAGACAAGAATCAAAATAATAATTCAGAATAACTAATTGAATTATTTCTTGATCCACTCTGCCCATTTCTACTAGCCTAAAAATAGACTGTGTTTTTTGTAGTAAATGTCAATTAATCTCAGCTTTCTCTCAAACACACCCAAAGAAGACGACAGCACTGAGCAGCAAATAGACTTTACCTCAGACTGTGTTTTCCTGGGAGTAGCTGTGCTCCACCCCAACAGCCCGTGTGAGCCAGTTGTTCATAACCACATGTAGTGCTCACCAAGAGAAGGGACTGAGGTTTCTGTAGCCTGGGTATCATTTTCCGGGAAATCTTGTTTTACAAAACACCTGTTGTTGGGTATGTTGAAAGTTTAAGAATTTGTTTTAAAAAATCTGACACTTCTCAGTTTTTCCTTTGTTGGTCTCACTGAAGAATGTCTACAGCATGGGAACATCACCCTAGCCAGGGAAATGCTTTCCCTAGATTAATACTAGGAAATGCTTAATCTCTGTTTGAGCTATCAGGGAACTTCTTCCAACCCCCACCCTCTCTCAGCCTAAAATCTCCCATGGAACACCACTAAAAGCATTTAGGGAGTGAAAACTTTGTGAGTCTCATCTCTGCTCATGTCTAAGGCCATTTTCAGAGCCCACAAGCAGAGTTTTCACCTCACATCTCTTTAGGGAGCTGTCGGGCATATAAAGCTTTCAGCTGATGTTTGCAGGGGTCAGTAGGTGCCTTTCACCTGAAACACAGAAGATGTTCTTGGCCCTGTGTGACATGTCCACTTCAGCAGGGGATTTAGATTTTCTCTTGGTGGGAAAAAAATTAAATCCTATAAAGTGAAGTTTGAAATAAACATACCCCATCCCCCCTCTTCTTGGGCATTTCTAGAGTAGTTTGAGCATATTTTTGTCACATTTTCTTCTTCCATTCACATACAACATGTTACGTGCTAAAATCTAGAGCGTGTGTAACCATCTAAATGCACTCACCTGGAAGCGCAGGGCTTCGTTAATGGCAGAGCCTTGCCAATTTACAAAGGAAGTAATTAGTTCAGGCTCTTTTATAATCTTCCCCTCTGTTATTTCATATGCTTTCCTTGCACTCTCTCAGAGAGAACGGGTGTGTTATACTGCCAGTACAACTGAAGAATGAATTTTTGGTCAATAATTTCTCACAGATAAGAGCACGCCTTTTGAATTCAAACCTGCTCAGCGCTAGGTGGCACTCTGCTATAATCTAAATTAGTTTGCCTCAGTTTTGTAGTTTGGTAAACATTTTAGCAACGGGAACAACAAGAAGAGATTAGATTCATCAGTAAGTTACTGGGATAGGAACCCATCTTGGGATATGAGGGGAATTTTAACTAGATCGTAAAGCTGTCTGAGCCTCACTAATGTCCACTGGATGAGAGAGCAGGGAGGAAATTAGATCCATGTACTTATTCTAACAGTGCCGTTCGTTACACTTACTGTTGAGAAATCAGCGTGATGTTTTGTAGGGTAAATAATGTGGTGCCCTTTGGGGAAGTGCTACAATCTGAAATAATTCAAGGCCACATCAGTAGAGAATAGGATGGGGATTGTGGGACACCAACTAAAAGAGTTGCCCGTGGCCGTCCTGCCCCATTTGTTGTACATTGTTGTACATTCGTACGTTTTGCATCATGGAGGCTAGGAGAGGGGAAGCTGCCCTATTTATAATTGTCATGGGTTTGCATTTCCGTGTTATTTTTATTTTAATGGACTGAATGTATGGTGTGTGTGAAGATTTTGTAGAGTTGGATTTCTGGGACAAATACTGCCTGGATGGGTGCAAGACCATCGGTCTGAAGGGAGGATGGGGTCCTGGTAGTGGGTAACGATGTGGGTGTGTTTGCAGAGCAAATCACTAGAGGAGGAAATGAACCCAATGGATGTAGGGCTTGAGCGCTGGAACTCAGTTTCTAGTGATAAATAATAATCTGGAAACTCTGGAGTGAGGCATTGTGATCCATCAAAGCTTTAATTCCAGGAAGAGGTGTTGTCTGGGAATGCTGCTGAAGTTCTCCTCTAATGACATCAATAGCTTGACAAATGGAAGAGGAGTGTCTCATGCGCCACATACCTGAGAATGAGCTCTAAAATTCTGCCTCATGGGGCTAACTATGGGCAATAAGGCCATTTCCTGGAATATGTCTGAGTGAAAATCCTCTGCAACCAAATATTTCAGGAACAGAATCAGGTGCCCTAATTTCAATCAACAGAAGTTGTGTCTAAGTTAAAAAGTAACGCAGCCCAGCAGAAATAAACCTGAGGATCTAAACACTTGGAGCTGAACTCCTAGCAACCATGCTTTGGGCTAGCTCTAGCTTGGCTCCACTGAATGCCCCCTAACACCTGGATGATGTTAGGTGCCCTCTTGAGACTTATCTTGTAAGCAGGTTTCATATGAAAGGAGCCTGGTTTGCAACCTGTTAGACTGCTTGGGGATGTGAACTGAAGCACACTCAGGTGATGATGACCAGGGGATTTGCTTTAGACATTCTCTCCTGAGCCAGGTTAAAAAAAAACCCCAACATCTAGAAATTGAGCCTTCCTCCCTCCCTTGGAGGTGATCAAAGCACTGGAAGTCTTCACCGTTCTTGGTAGCTCCTACCCCATCCCTTTTCACGCAGCTGAGTTGCCTGTTGTAGACCATCAGCCAGTATCAGTGATCAGCCCCGAGCAGCATAGCACAAATGCCATGTATGTTCTCTGCATACGTCCAAACCCTTTTTATTCTTGGATGGGACAGAATTTGTGTATGTGCTGCTCATCAGGAAGAAATAATGTTAGAAAAACTCGGCTCGTGACTGCTGTTAAGAAAAATACATGACTTGGAAAATGACTGTCAACCGTTGATCTTACGTCAATGTTGTTCCTGGGCAGCTTCAGAGGAAGGGTGACCTATTGCTCAGGACAGAAACCCAGCCCTGGGATTACTGCTTTGATGTTTGAATTCTGATGATACAGACTTCCTATGTGACCATGAAAACTGAAGGCTGGATGCAGTCAAAGGCTCAGCTGCTTTAGCCTAACTCATCCCCTAACTCACAGAGTTTAGGACCTCCAGACTCTGTAGCCAGTACGTGATGAGACATATACTGTGAGATGGGCAAACGAAGCGTCTCTGCTGCTGACCAGAGAAGAGAGGGTTGTTGGTTAAGCTGAGGCATGTGGGGAAATTTCTCTTGTTCGACAGAGCTTAAAAGCATGTCTGAGGCTGCTGGAGGTGCCTGTCCCCTCGGGAGCCAGAGACGGGGGTCGCCCCAGTGGGCAGGCAGCCAAAGGCATTTTCTGAGAAACCTGAGCAGAACTCCCTGGTAGTCCTTCAAAATGCATCTGGCAGAGGAGGAGAAAGGCACCCTTTTTTATGAACTAGTTTAGGTCTGAGATATCTTATCCAGATATTTTGTGGACCCTGGGCTCGGTTTCTTCCTTGGCACGTGGAAATGCATGTCCAGATTTGCTATCATCAGGAGAGAGCTCTGGGGCACCTGCAGCACCTGGCTGGAGGAGCTGCAGGGCTTCCACCTCCCGCCTGAAGCAGTGCCAGTGGGCAGGAGGATGGAGGGAAAGGGGAGAGTGCCTGGAGCAGCCCAGGGCTTAGGGCGTTCGCTCAGGAGGCTGAGCTGGGCTTCAGGTGCCTCTCAATTCCAGACTTCGCCAAAACAGAGCAAATGTGGTTTATATAAAGTGGGTGTGTGTCTGTATGTTTCTTGCTGGTGAACGTTGACTTTTTAATGCTAGTCTGTGACCTTTGTGGATTGGGTTCTCTCCCTAACATTGAAGGCTCCCTCCTGAAATACCTTTTCTTGTGCTTCATGTAGATCAGCTCTTATGTCCCCAAGGGACGGGTGCCATTTTCCTTGGCTATCTGGGCATCTCATTTGTTTAGCAGTTTTCTTCCAGTAGTCAGTTTACCGAGTTGTTTCCTTTTCCCCTGAATTTTAGCCCAGGGCTTGTTTTGTGCTGTAAGACAACTCTGATATTTTGGAATGCCTTTAGTATTTGCTCCTTTTCAAATAATTGCCAATAATTAACTTAAACTTCTATTCCCTAGCAGATCTTTGGTTGTTATAATGGCAAAAAGGGGCTCATTTTGAAGATTTCATCTTTTCTAAGGGGAAAGATAGCTCAAAACTTCTGTGTTTCTGTCTGGAGGCATGTGTGCAAAGAAAGATAAAGCCAAATGAGAGTAAATGGCTATCCGTACACACTTGTGTAAGGGCTATTTTTTTCTTTAATCTTTCTGTGAGCTATTGCTTCCCTCCCTGTAAAGATTACATTACAAAAATTTCCATATAAATTCAAATTCTTCTGAGGTGGTTCGTGGTGAAATGTGCCTGATTTAACTGTTCTTTGTGGTGGAATACAACAGCAATTGGTGGTTTCAAATCAGTCCAATATGTGGTGGAGTACTGGTAAAACACACTGAGGCAGCCTGTCTTCCAGTGTATATTTCTGCTGGCAGAGACCCTAGATCTCCTTGGCCAAGCATTCAGCGCTGGGATATAATCTAGATTCCCAGCAAATTCTCAGTTAAGTGCAAGATGTTTCTTGAGCACGGAGCCAGAGATCAAACTGAAATAAGGCTCACTCTCAGAAATATCTTGAAAACTGTTTGAATAACCTAGTGTATACAAATATTTTAGGTCAACTATCATATTCTCTCAAGACTTGTAGGCGTTTCTGTATGGGTGCCAGCAGCACTGCATCTCTAAAGAATGGAACCAATGCTGATTTCGTACTTCCACTACTGTGTCAGTGAATCCACCCACGGCTTGATAATGTCAGTGCAATGTGATGGAAAGTTTTAATTACCATTTGGCTCTGGTGTTGTTTTAGTGATTTTTGCGTCAGCGTTGTGAGAAAAAGGAGAGGGTCGTATCTGGGGATGTGAATCGGAAAGTAAATTATCCAACTGTTTGAAGATAAACTCACCTGGTCTCAGTTTGCAGAATGGTGCTGGGAGCCAGTCTTTCTTTTTTTTTTTTCACCTTTAGAAGCCTGGCTTTAAATTAGAGGATAAACAACCCTCACCCTTTTGTTGCATTCCTGAAGGTCTGTAGCATCGCATCTGTGAACAGCACACACCCACTCACATGCCTTCCGAGAGCCACAGACATGTTGGGATACTCTGTTGATGGGAGCAAGTAGAACTGAGAATGTATTATACCGAGAGATGAGCCCAGATCAACAGGCTGTACCGCTAACCAGCTACCACCTCGGTTAAATTGGTGGTGCAGACAGGGCTTAAGCTGGTGTCTCACTTCATCACAGTAACCACCGTGCAGTCTGCTGACCAGCTATATTTAAGTATTTTGGCAGAATCCTGTTTAAAATTGGAAGGAATGCTTTTAATAGTCTGCATTTCTCTTGGAGGCCTGCATTAAGGATATAGTTGCATCCCACACATACATAAGTCTGATTGGAAAGCACGATATGGCATGGATGGATGTTGTGGCTACGGGATGTCAGCAAGACAGATTTAAAGTACGGTTGGCTGAATGACAGATGAAAGATTCAGACATTTTAAGGTTAGAGGCCAGATTCAGATCTTTCATATATGAAAGAAACAGCAACTTTGTTGACGTCAGTGGTGTTACTGTGCTGTAATCCACATGAAATGATTCTGCGTGCTTAATTATTGGAACCAAAGCACATCCGTGCTTTTATGTCACTGTGAGCTTTAATACGTGGAGCTGTGAACCTCCTAAGAAGCCACTACACTTGCCAGCTGCTGCTCGTTTTCACACAGGAGAATTTAGCTCATCCAGCATTCATGCAGCAGTTGAAGATGAGAAATCCGTTGCTACTCTGCAGTCTGTGGTATCTGAAAAGGGATGAGGTTTCCATATACCTCCAGTCAGGTTTTGGGGGTTGTGGAAAAGATACCTGGTCGGCTTCTGAGTTTTGTGCAATTAGAGAGAGCTCTGTGGTTTGCACGTGCAATGTACGGGTCCCGCTTTGCATAAAACATTTGCAAATACTGTACAGGGGCTGCGTCAGCATGCGAGCTGGATGAAAGAGTTGTCAACCACAAGAATTCACAGCTTAAGCATTAGTCCCTTCTCTCCCTGCCTCCCCTCCCCAATTCAATTACAATAAGTAGAATTTATTTTAATTTTAAATATTTTGGCTTCTTATTTTATTTTTTTTTCTGGCTCACAAAATGAAATGACGCTCTTGGATTACACTATAAAGCTTTCCTTTACAGCTACCAGAACTAGAAACTTATTTTAAAAAACAAGTGAAAACGTAACCAAGAGATGAAAGTGAGGATCTTTCCAAAAGCTGCAGACTCCTGAAAGAGACTTGAGGGAAAACATCAACAAAGAGAACACCAATATCCAGAGCCTATTGATAGGACCCTGAGAAGAGACAAGAGTGAAATAAAGGGTCTATTTATCTTTTTATTATTACTGTATAGAAGCTAAAGCATGAGCAAAATGAGCAGAGTGTCAATTGTGCCCTGAGCAGGAATAACAGTTCCCTGAAAACGGTGATAAGCAGAAGCACCTGGAAAAGGGAACGTGTAAACTGTCATCCCGTCCATCAGAATTCTGCTGAGCAGAGGGAGACATATTCTACCTGGCGTGTAAGTGGGTGCGTCACTTCTTAATGCCCTCTTTTTCTTTGAAGGACTAGAGAATGCTCTACAGAGTGAGTCTACTCAAATTAGGTGATATGGATCCAAGCTTGCTCTTGAAATGGGAACTTTGATAGCAACTTAATGTTTTGTGGTACTTAAATATTTTTCTAACACTTCCATGCAAAATTATGGAATCAGGCCTTGGTCTGTGCTGTGGACGTGGCTGAGAATTTATATACAATTTCTCTATTAGTTGCAGTGAGGAACTTGAATTGTGGTCATCTTAACAAACCTGAGTGTTTTCAGAGACTGCTGACAAGCCTTTGAGTAATCTGTATTGGATATACACTGACTGCACATTGGCAAAACTGTTTCTAAGTGTAAAAAGACGTGTGAGTCTGTGGATAGGTGATCTCACTCTCAGAAGCCTTGGTAGTGAATTCTGCAGGACACCCCTGCCTTTGACAGCATCTTTACGAGGATGTGTAGTAGAAAGTGTTTCCTGAGATTAAGTTTGGACACCTACTGAGACTGACAGACCCATCTCTTCTAATAGCGATAGTGGGATTCACTGTGACAACAACACATATTGAGAGGTATAAAAGAGGTATATTTGAGAGAAGTATATTTGTAGGTCAGATGTTGCAAGTGGAAAACCAGTCAAAAGAAGGTGAATTAGGAATATAAAATGTTTATGAATAGACAACACGAGGCAGAAGAAACCTTTTCAGGTCTTATTTGAATCCTTTTCAGATTGGTTTGGATGAGCTAATTTTTCCTCTAAGGTTATGCTGACATTAACAAAAAACTCTCTGCAGTAGGAGATGGTTTGTAAGGTAAAACAGTTAATGCTGGTGAGCCTGATGTCTGCAGCATATGCCTTGGGGGAATTTATTTTTGAATAGCTCTAGGCTGATCCTGTGGACTTGCAGCCCATTAGCACGGTATGTGCACTCCTGAAGCACATCATCCTATTGAATTTGGTGCATAAGGAATTAATTGTGTGCTCTGAGGTATTCTTGGGATACAAACCAAAATGCAGTGACTGAGATCAACCAGGAGATTTGCTTCAAAATTGTGCTTCTGATCCAAACGAACACAGCAGGACTCCAGGCCACACAGTTTATCCTCTCTGTCCCTGGGGACTTTAACCCACCTCGTGTCTGTGCACCCGTCAGTCTGTCCTGCTGCAGGCTTTTGGAAGCATGGCCAAGCACCTCTGCTGTCGGCAGCTTGACTGTACAGAAATGGGGGATTTAAATAACAGGGATTCCATTCCAGGGAATCCAAACCAGGATCTTCTGGATCTCGGCTGCACAGTTTTAAGTATCAAATCAACAGGAAGGATGTCAGAAAGGAAGATCGGAACAAATCCGCCTGATGTTTGCTATTTATTGCGCGAGTGTTTCTCTCAAAGTCAGAAAACTGGAGAGAGAGGGCTCACCTGCTGGCAGCAGGCTTTTCACTATATTTTAACACCGCGTACTCGCAGGCTGGATCTTAAAATCTGCTCTTTGCATATCAGTAAAAAAAGTGTGTGTTCACTTCATTACAGCTTAGTTCCTCGCATTAGTAAGTCCAAAAGCTTCCTTCCCTATTGTCTGACTTTCCATTTTTAGCTTACATTTTTATATTCCTCTGGGAGGTTCCCCACTTTCATTTCCATGCAGTCTTGAAGCTGGGAATCCCATTACTGTTGTTCATATGACCTCCGGAATGTGAGTAAATGTTTCATAGTAGTATATCTTCTTGGCTGTTCTCCAGTGTCTGTAATTAACTCCACATATATTCCTCTATCTATTGTGCCGGCTCAAGATCTGACCTAAAAGAAGCAGTGGAAGCCGGAATAAAAAGTAAAGTTTTATTGAAAAAAATCAAGTTGGTATAAAAGGGTGCCTGTCTAAAGAAAGTGCTTTGCTTGCTGATAAGTCTTTATGTGTTTACTGTGCATGCTCTCTCCTTTTCACAAGATTGCACTTTGAGGAAAACGCTGCGAGTATAAAGCAGCTCTTCTACACGATTACTCCTACTTGCCGAGTGCAAAAGCGCGCAAAATGGGTGGGCATCCAGAGTTTTTTGGAACATGACGGTGAGCACATATCATTTGTGAGTGGGTTGAATAAACCTTTACTTCGACAACAAAAGTTTTTCATTTAGTAAGTCATTTAAATATCTTGTCATCTTGACTAGCTAGCTCATTTTTCAAAAGTAGCTGCTTTTCAATTAATATACTTACGTCATTTTTCTTTTTACTTGCTGTGATATTTGCCTCTGGAAAATACTCATTCTCTCGGTATTGACTTCTCTCACGATTTACACCAAGTTCTTGACAGGACTGAAATAATTCTAGACCCTGTGGGAAAAAAAGGTAGGATTCGTAAAAGATTTACAGGTACAACACACATCCTTTGCTGCGATATCAGTTACTTCTCAACCAATACTTAGATCAGACCAGATTCAGTTCTTAGCTATGCTGCTGTAAATCTGGAGTTATAACACTGAAACCAATGCACCAGCAGAGCTGAAAGGAGAACTTGGCCTTTATTTTGTTAAGTACCTCATTAGAATTTCCTATCTTTGACCCATTTGCTTTTCTCTGTTTCTCTCCTTTGCTTTCAGTCTATCTTCCGTATTTAACCTTGATTAGCATAACTATTCAGAAACAAAGGCTTTCTTATGGTTTCTAGGCTTAGGCTATTGAGATGCATTAGACACTGCTTGTGGAGAAATGTTAGTGGCTCAGCCAGCCTTTGTGTCATATTCCGGTTGATGGCTTTTATGGATGTCATTCACCTGGAACAGGAGTTTTTCCTCCTGCTTTCACCATTCACCAAAAATATCTGAAAGAAAAATTAAAATACAATTAATATGCATGCCTATCCAATTAATTTAAATAAATTAGCATTAAAATTGATTCTGGATTTATTTAGACGCTTTCTGCAGTAGCCAAAAATAATCTTGATGCAGGACTGAATTTTATCAGATGCCTCAATAAACACCAGACACCTTTTTTTTTTTTTTTTAAAAACAGAAATCTTTATCACAAGATGGCAATTCAGTCCTAGAACCAGCCTCTGCTTTCTATGAGCAGTGTGAACCCTTGGATTTTGATCTGCTGTGAAAATGGTGGAGAAGAGCACTAACCTGAATTAAGAGAGGATGACAGTCAGTTGAAACTACTGAGTTTTTGGGAGAGGACAATGCAGATCAGCTGGATATAATTATGCTTGACGATACAGACTGTAAAGTTCTGCACCAAGCATGAGTTAGCACAGCAATTCCTAGACTAGAGGTATTTCAAATACACTGGAAATATGTATTACAGGGTGTTGGAGGCTCAGGTAAGGAGAATTGTCCATCCATTATCAGAGGATTTGACATGTCAGATTTGCCAGGTCCTCTAGAGACCATGGGCTAACTGTGATGACAAAGTGGTGGCACGTTTAGAGAGAATCTCCTATGAAATGTCTGACGCCAGCTCCAATCATTTTCCAAGTCAAGCTCTACAAATATATTTTTAAGATTGGCCATGATCCCATAGCTAAATAGCTAGCCGTTTTAGACTTTCCTCACTTCAGCCTTAATTGAGATAGGACCTAACTTTTCTCTGGTTTTTAGTATTGACAGAGTTGGAAATGTCACATCAGCGTGGAAAACAAGTAAAATACAGATACAAGGGCTTTTATCAAGGACATTTCAAACTCAGTCACAACATGATAATGGTGTGTGAACACTAAAATATTGCCTGCCCATAGTGTGAAAAAAATCAGGAAAAGCTGAAGGGGTTGGGATCAGAATTGGCTATACTTTCTTGCATGGTGTTTTCCTCCTCTCCAGATTGCTTTCTACGACTCAAGATCCACTCTCCAAATCATGGCACTGAAGTTTTAGGAGTAGGCTGGTAAGGAGAGGGTTGTGGTGCGCCTTTGGCTCCTGGAGATAACAGCAGCCCGAAGAAGCAACTGCTCCCAGCCATCCAGCAGGTCAGTCAGGAGCTTTGTCACCAAGGAAAGGGTGACTCCAGGTTCTCTGCTAGGACAGCTCTCTCTCTCTCTTCCTCTTTCTTTTGGATCTGATTTTGTGCATAAAACCACTAGACCATCAAGCACAAGTTGATGGAAGTTCCCTCGTCATACATTCTAATGAAGCCTATAAAAATAGCAAATAATAACAAGCCATTTTAAATAAAGGTACAAAATGAATCACGATCATTTTCCCTTTCCTCCCCCAGAATATCAGCTGTTAATCTTGTTCCTCCCACGGGCTATTGATATAAGATCCTTCAAACAACAGGTGAAAGCTGGAGTTGAACCAGAATACTAAAGAAAATTTACTCTGAGATAGTCAGAAAGATTTACTAAGTAAGCTTGAGTCAGCTGTATTTTTTTTCTTTTGATCTAGAGCCTGGGCTTTCAGAAAACTGATAACTTTGAGTTTGTGCCTCACTGCAAGAAAAACAATGTAAACATACAAAATACTTGTTGTTTTCTTTCAATGAAATGATGCAGTGAAAGATCCATTTTGCTGCATTAATAAAGGTTTTGTCAGCATACCAATGAAAATGATGAATTATATTGTGGTTTGTGAATACCTTTTGTGTGCAGTTTAGTATACTCCTATATTCAGCAAACTCTTGGTAGGCTTTAAGGAGTCTGCAAAAACAAATACATAAATGAGCATGAATCACGATGTGCTTCCTGGTCTGTCTGTCTGTCTTTCCTGAATGATTTAGTGCTAAATCTTTGATGTGATTTGGCAGTGCATTGCTTTAATTTATAGGACCTTCTGAGCTGAGTAGGTGTGAGGGCAGGTGTGGGACGAGCACTTGGGATGTCAGTGCTGCTGCTTCCCCCACCCAGGGACATGCTCCGGTCAGAGTATGATATGGCAGTGTGTCCTCATTCTGGCGAGGAATCAACATTAATGTGGCAGATTATGAACTTACTGCAGCAATCTTGCAAAAACAGAGACTGATTGTATGACGCAGGTAGCCAAAACAGCTCTCAAAATTACCTCTTCTCATTCGGGCAGAATCTTTCCCTTCCGAGGCTAAAATGTTGGTTGGGAAAGGCAGCCCTTTTTCATCATTCAAGAAATGTTGATGAGATGCTTGTAAATGCAAAAAGAAAAAAAAAGGAATATTTTTGTCCTTTATGAAAACATTGAAAAATTAATATTTGAATAGCTCTGCAACTACAAGTTGAGAACTGACATTTGGCAGGGATTATAGCTTTCATTGGGAAGGACTTTGGAGAGTTGCAGTGGAAATTGGGTTTGATTTGGCCAACTTTCTGAGCCTTTGAAAAGTATAACATGGATAATGCCCAGTATGTTTTTTTCCACTAAGCTCGTATGGATGTATTCATCGCACATTCCAGTGCGGATAACTAGAGGTATTACGAAATAGGAAATGAAAGTCCACAGGAACCCACGGATCTTGGTTTCTGGTAAATGACCCTTTCCATGAGCTGTGCAGGACAGACCTCTGTGGTGTGAGGCACCTGGGAGCTGTGCTGTTGGTGGACAGACCTTCCTGGGTTCTGGAGATGTGGGGGATCAAAGGGAAAGGAATGTTTCGTCGTGGAGCTTCAAAAGGGACAGTGCAATGCTGCTCAGAGGCTCCTCCCCCTGCAGTAAATATTGGGCATGCAGCTGTTAGGAAGCACCAAATTGGATGCTGTGACCTTAACTTGGAGCTTTTAATGCACAAGTTGCATTCTACCGCGTGACTATAGCCGTTTATGGAAAAGCAAGACGTGGGAGCCTGTGATCCTTACAGCCACCCTCGGCCGTGCTGTGCCTCACATCCCAGTGCAATCGGGTGTGTGTTCCTCCTGGGCAAGGGCCAGCGATGCTGCGGTGAGGGGTGCCATGGGGAAGGTCTGCCGGTGCTTATAGGCCACTGGTGTTTGGACACCAGCTGCATTTCCAGTTCATTTAGTTTCTCTAGTCCTGTCCTTGCCTGGGTTATGCCCTGATCTTAAAACCCACCCCTGGCCAGGAATTCTGAAACACCGTTTTGGTAACCCACTCCTGTGTTTCTCCACCCTAGAATTTCTTCCTAATATCGAACTTACACCTCTCTGGCAAGTTTTTTGTTTTTACAGAGAACAATGTATTTACATCCTTTTTCATAAGTCTTCTAAATATTGAAACTGTCATTGTGGCCTCTTTGCCTTGCCTTTTCTCGGCTGGACATGCTGCTTACCGTTTTTCTGGTGTTTTACACACAATTCTTCTTTGCTATCTTTGCAATCAGCTCAGATAGTTCAGTGGGAAAAATATGTCCAAAGAAATTTGGTAANCTTTGCCTTGCCTTTTCTCGGCTGGACATGCTGCTTATCTTTTTTTCTTGTGTTTTACACACAATTCTTCTTTGCTATCTTTGCAATCAGCTCAGATAGTTCAGTGGGAAAAATATGTCCAAAGAAATTTGGTAAGCAGTAGCCAAGTGGGTAGTGTTCTCACCCACAAAGCAGGAAAGCTGGAATGAATCCACAGATCTCTTTTTTTCCAATTTTTTTTCTTCGTTTCTCAGAAAATCCTACTGATCAGGGTAAGGTAGGTGGAAGACACATCTTCTGTGTCTCTTTTTCAAGCGCAGCAGTGGCTGGTGAAGAACTCAAGATTTCAAGAGTAAGCGTGAACCTGGCTCTGCAAACCAGTGGGTTTCACCTAGGAGGAGGAATCGGCAGATTCCCGGCCATGTACGCTGTGTTTGTGTCTTTTTATGTAAAACATAGATAAGTTTCGGGAGCAGAAGTCAAAGCTGGGCACCCCTCCATATGTAACCTCGTCAGCTGACTAGTGCGTGGACGCTTTTCTGCAAGCAGGGACTTAGCCTCAGAAAGCTCACTGCTGAAATACTCTGCTGATAAACCCAGCTGACACACATCCTGGGGCTGCAAGTGAGGAGCTGGAGAGTAGGTAAACTGGAGAGGGAAATTCCTTACCGGTTTCTCTCTAGTGTGACATTTCTTGAGTGGCTGCAAGGTCAAAGGTTAGCAGGAAGGAGGAGGACTCAAAGGGGAGGACACTGTGGAGGAAACCCCATGCTAAAGGAGCACTTCGCAATGGGTTGCGGTCTTTACTGGGAACACCTTTAATATCCCCCGGGAGCCAACATGTTTTTTCAATAAATGCCCCTCCCCTCTTTATGAGGAGATAGAACTTCGCAAAATAGAATCTGTTTTTATTTAAACCCATTTGCTAAATTATGAATATAAAAGTATTTATTAATATTTTCAAGTGTATCCAAAGAGAATGTTCCCTAAAACACTTGGCAGACTTTCCACATTTTTTTCCATGAAAAAAATTCTATTGTTCTCCATTAACCATCCCCAAAGATTTCAGTTGCTCTCACGTAACAGTATAGAGCTTTTCACATGTCAGGGGATAATTTATTTCTTGAATTAATGAATGTAATTTCATTGAGTTTAATATTTTAGCCAGGATTTATTATAGTGCAGTCTCTAATTTACGTTCAGCTCAGGTGAATAGTGCCTTACATTTGTCATCATAATGATGATTGATTGGAGGTCTCTTATTACAAAGCAGTGGTGTGATGGCTCCCATTTTATTCTGAATAGGAACGACTACAAAAACCACTGCTGTATGTGACACTTTCTTGTCATTTTTCTGCAGTCTCAACTGAGGCTAACTGAGTTGGAAAGGATCTTTTTCTTTATTTCTGAGGTCCTCTTTCAGGCTCAGGTTGACGAAAGCACCTCAAATCGGGCCACCACCTACTCCTGGCCCAAACCCAACATTTCTCGTGTCTGCTATGTACCTACAGCCTTTGGCTTCTAAGCTTTCATTTTTCTTGAGCCTAAAACTCACTCCTAGTTAGAAATATACCCTCACCAATTTTTCATTTTTGTGAACTTGACTAAGTCATTGCTCGCCTCTGCCATAACAATGATCAAGGAAATAAAAATTATCTTATCTGTATCATTGTCTTCACATCGGTAACACGACAGCAGTTATCTGTATCTAACTTTTCAAAACAAGCATGGAGTACCTAGAATATTTCCCAGTTATATTCTCTGTATTTCTTCAGAGGTATGGATTTGGGGTTTTTAAGTATTTTTTCAATAGTATTTGTGCCAGCTGTAGGAGTTCAAGTAACTACAAGTGGGTGGGACATTTGGTATTTGCAGTATGGAAAAACAACAACTTACTGACTAAAGCTGCTTTGTTGATTGCTTGTGTAAATAGAGTAAAAGGACTGTTCATCTCTGAAGAGACAGTGAGTAGACATCAGAGACACAGATGAGGAATAAAAACTGTCCCACTGAAGAACAAAATGACTTTGAACTGTAAGTATGCACACCACTCTGGACCAAAGACTGACCAAACTTTATAACTGTACAAAGCATAAAAGTTAAACCCCCGTATCTTGTTCTGGACCGAGCCTGAAACAGTGCCAAACCAGGCATGGCTTCTACTGAGATCTAAAGACTTCTGCTGACCTAGTCTCTAAGAGCATAGAGTGCCTTTAGGCCAAACTGGATCTGAAAATCAAAACTCTCAAGGTCCTTGGGTTCGTTGCTCTCTTGCAATTTATCTTGGATTAAAGCACTGTTATATAATCAAGGATTAAAAACATTAAACCATCCTAAAGAAACATAAGCATGTAATTTTGTCCAACTTACCAGATAATAGATCTGAAAGTATTTTTTGATTGTTTAATTAGAACATATTCCTTGTTTGGTTTGGATTGACTAGCTAAGCAATTTAAAAAGAAATTATTAAAATCGGAGGGCTTCTCCTCCTCCTTTGCATATTTGGCATTTGACAATATGTCACAGGCTGACCATCTTCCCCATCTACTTAAGCTTCAATCAGGTTTAAGTGTAGGCAGCTCACTAAACTGCAGTGACACTTATGCCTTACTTGATCATGTGAGAATTATAGCTAGGGCTTAGTCCAGCCAGATATAATCCCAGTGACCAAATTTAAAATACAAATTTAGGTGATTGCTTTTACTGTATCAGTAAGCTGAGGGTATTTATTTGAAACAGTCTAAACTCTCTTAGAGTTCAAAAATAATAATTTCAAATATTTAAATTTAATATTTATTTTACATTTAAAATTAAACCTTACATTAAAATTGTATTTAATAATTATTACTATTGGTATTAAAATAAAATAAAAAAAAATCCATAAAATCACAAAACAGACCTTATTTTTTTAAAATAGCTTACATAATGTGATGTAAATATTAGACTTAAATACAGAATTCATTTGGCAGGAGAGATTTTGTAGCACGCACTAAGAATTACTAAGTTAAATAAGCTACAAATTTGTCAGAAGGTGCCTTATATGAGCTGAAATAGCTGATTGTGGTTTGCGAGAGATGCACACAGGTACACGCAGCCAGAAAAGACCTGCTCTCCCTTTCCATGGTAAGAATGAAATCATCCCAGATCACAAAACACAAGGAAAACGTGTGTGCTGTAAGGAGGTGCGTGGCACTGTCAGGGGAACAAAAATCTCCAGTGGCATTCAGGGAAACCTAGAAAAGGGCATTTGAATATTAAACGCAGGGTCAAACGCTGCGCTTACCCTCCTGCAGGTACACGCTGCAAAACACAGGCCATGTGTTTTATATCCTCGTTTCTGGTCTGAGGCAAAGCTGGAAGAGTTTCTAGACTAATTTAGGCAACTCGCGGAGTTCTAAATTTTAATACCTCCCTGGGTTTGCCATTGGCCTTCATTTTCGTCATTGGGTGCATGGCTGCCTTCGCCAGCGCTTTGGGCTAACAAAGTAAGGGCAGGGTGCACCCAGCATCCACGGGGATCTGGGCTCACCAGCCATGGACGAGGACTACCAGGGCACACTAAAGCCTTTGTCTGAGCTGACAACAACAGCTTTCAACTGTTATTCAAGAATGGATTAAAAAATCGATCATTTCTGAAGGGTGATGTAAGTGATTGTAGGCAGGCAATGTCTCCCCTGCTCTCCCAGTAATTGGATTTTACTCGTTTGTGGCTGTATTTTCCAGATTTCTCAATAACAGTAAATACTTTCTCAGGTTAGCGCTCTCAAAGCCAATTTTGATGGCAACTACCTCACCTGTGCTGATCACTACAACGACTGAGAAGAGGTACTGTCCCTGAAGCAAAAAGCTTAGAATTAAGACTCAACATAAAATGTGTTATTCTCAGCAAACGCTGTGATGTGCTCTTGTGCGAACATACTTACTAGGTCTTTATTTCCGCATATTTTCTGTTCTTTGCTCTAGGAGTGGGACGCTTAAACAAGGACCTGTCTTCCAGAGACATACCACTTGTTTCACCAGGAGCTCTGAAGGAACGTAGTTATTTTTCTACAGGTGCTCTGCAAACATTGATTGAGTCGCAGGTAGAAAAGTTTTCATCTATGAAGGATTAGCTATTTAAACTTGCCCTCTAAACATATAACTCAATGTACATTGATTGGACAAACCAAATTTTCTAGGGAACTGCAGATAAACCAGCTGAGTATTAAACTGGTAGCAGTTGGAAATTATTTTTTTTAGCTACTGGTCACCAAATCACATGAGACTTGTAAAGAGAGACACTTGCAAAGGATCAGAAAGATTTTTAACATTTTTTAGAACAGATTTTCTGAAAGAAATTGGGGTGGAGGAGGGGCAGGGAAACCCCAAACAAACCACCCACTGTTCTGTTCCATTTGGTTGCATTACATTGATAACTGGAGTCTAACTGGTGGTCTGTGGGTAAAACCAATTTCCAACCCTGCAGCTTGACTGTTGCAGTACTTTTTGGTTCCTCTTCTCCTGCCTCCATTAAGGGCCTAGACTTCCTAACCACCTACCTCTTCCTCACCAGCCTTTCTGTGGGCCATCATACGCTGGTTCTTCTTGATCCACTCTTCTCTTGGACGACCTTATCTTTTCTCATGTCTTCTCTGATGCATGGCTTTGGGCAGCTCTTATTAACTTGCTCTTCATTCACAGCTGTTCTTAGTAAACAGCTTTTTCTTGTTCCTTGCAAGCTGCAGAAGAAATGTTTTATCCAAATATATGTATCATATAAATGCTTATCTCATCATTTTTGATGCTGAATAATCCCGATATTCCATATTTTTTCCCTAGTTTGCCATCTGGTCCTTGAAGTCACAGTGCTGTCGTCCTTTACTGATGATGCCTTACAAACCTGACCCTGTGAGTTGAAATCATCTTGTCTAATCTTGGCAGAAAGCATTATGTTCTGGAGTAAGCGTTCTGTTTTAGCGTCCTGTGGTAGATATTCAGTGTGGGAGTGTTTTCTAACTTGACTTCCGTCAGCAGCCCCGCCAGCAATCCCATAGGACAAGAGGTTACTCTGCCATCAGCCCAGCTGTCAGCCTTTGCTCTCAGGTTTACTGGTGAAATGCCATTTTCACCATAAACAAATATTTAAATTAGCTTATCTTGTATAGTCAAATAGTTTCAAAGTCATCAGGATCTAGCGAGAGATACTTACGGTTACTTTTTAAGAAAACACGGAGAACAGCTTGTATTTGTTAAGTGTTTATTTCAGTGAATATCAAGTGCAAAAGAGTGGGCTGAGTTAGTACTGTGCATTAACAAAGAAAGGGAAAGGAAAACACAGTGACTCGTACCATTGTTCAGGCTTGTGCTTTAAGTAATGTCACGTTTGTGGTAAAGAGATAAGAAGTGACTAGTCTGAGGTACCCTCAGGGAGCTGATAAGTGAACTACTGGAACAAATGGAAGGAGGATTATGAGACTGGGAGGGAATAAAATTAAGAATGATAACATATGGAGTCTTGCAGCTATTTCTTCTGCCTCCCAAAGATTAATTTTAGCTGATGATATTTTTTAGAATGATTTAGTAATGAACAGAGGGTTATGGCTTAAAATGCTGGCAAAAGGAAGAATTCAGCAAATGACTGCAACATGGAGGTCACAAGAGCTGAGGATTGTATTGGCAAATTGCTGCCAAAGCAATTTTCTTGCAAACTGAGGAGTGGTAAATTTATTTCTGACTCAAAAAAAAAAAAAAAAGCGAACAAGAGGAGGTACACATCATGATATGTTTGATTATGGTCAAGCACTTATATTGATTTTAAAATTGAGCGACTGCTCCATGAGGTGCTTACAAGATGATTTGCAAAGAGTGTGATTTCTGTTCAGCAGTGGATGCAGAATACAGGAGGCCCTGAAAGACATTGGTGTTGCTCAGAAGGGCAGACGATGGGAGAAACTTTATGTTATCGCCACATGATACTGAACTGAACTGAGCTCAAATGGGATTCAGATTTATTTGCCAGAGAATGTTAGTCTCTAGAAAGAAGATAGCCTCTCTTTTGATTTAGCTTTATCAAACATACTGCAATGAGGTGTGTCTCTCCATCACCAGAGATTCAACAGAACTTAAAGTAAAAAAGTAGTGTGGTGTATAAGCCAAATAGACAGGATGTTGGTGGGAGCTGGATGAGATGAGGCTCTCCTGTTCCTAATGCAGAACACAAATACCTGGGCAGAGGAAAGGAGTGAGAAGGCTGCTGTCTTTATCATGTCTCCTATATTTCACAATCCCTCTTTTTCTTTCTTTTCCAATTTGTGGTCTTGTCCACTATCTCTTTTTCCTACTCAAATACTTGTTGACGTTTTCTATCTCTTCAACAGTTCTCCTTGTTCTTTCCCTCTCTACACTATTTAATCCTCTGCTTATCTATCTTAAACCCTGCCAAACCAATTCTGCTTCACATCCTCCCCCACCTCAAACTACTACTCAAACTACAAGCTATTATTTTGGTAGGCATTTGTTTCTTATATCTTGCTTGACTGATAAATCTTCTTTTTTACAAAAACAAGAAACCCCAACCGGTGGTGTTATTGAAATAATTTTTTTCCAAACCTTTTTCCTAAAGTTTTTGGACAAGGCACTTGCTTTTCTTAGTTAACTTTCATAGCCTCTTTAGAAGTATTTCAGAGATGCTCGACAGGCTGTGTACCATAGAAAAATAACAACTTGGGGGTTGACTTCATTTGTCTACATATTATTCATGTAACTGTTGTTATTCTTAAGGGTGAAATATAGATACTATTTATTATGCTTTGGTTTGTTTTTATATGTGGGAGCGATGGAGGGTAGATGTTCTTTGCTTTTGATGAGACTCGGCCCTGGCATCCCTGGTAGCTTGTACCAGACCTGCGGACAGCCCTTGCATTGATTGGAGGGACCAAAACTTGTGCCATGCTGTGCCACCAAGCAGCCGGCAGTCCCTTTGCTATCCTCTCACAGAAAAATCTTTCTCTCTTAATCCAATTTGTGCATCAATCAGAGGAGAGAAGAGTTTAAAGTGTCAGGGGATGGAAGGAGGTGTTGCAAGATCTAGTTAATGGCTTGCCTGAACATTTTCATATACAGTACAGACTGAACCCCCTCCTCCCATAATTTAAACTCCCACTGCCTGCAGAATGGAGCTTTTGTGCCAATATCGGTTATATGAAAGTGCAGAACAATTAAAGGCTGACATACTCCATTTGTTGGTTTTGCTGGACTGCCGCTGCCAGAATCTGTCACTTCAAGAAACTCATTGTAATCCTATTCCTCTGTTTTTGTAAAGCATGTTTACATAAAGCCCCACTCACAGCAGTTACTCAATCAAATGCCTTTGTGGACAGATAAATAAAGAAGAAGCAACAGGAATATGTTAAAAGCAGTCATTAGCATGTACCTCACATCAAATAAAAAAGTACTGCAATTAATCATAAGGACATCATTTTTCTTAACCCCATTTTAGATTGCTGTTTTAAGTGCAATTTATGACACACACCCACCCATGTCTATTTTAATCAAACATTATGTACTGATGGGTAAATTAAAGTCATGTAAGAATAGAGAGCTGAGATATGTGATAGAACAAATAAAAGCTTGTTAGGCCCCTCGTTCCAGCGCTACAATGTACCAGATAAAAAGCAAAAACAAAATAGGTAACTTTTTATCAAATAAAAAGACCTATGAATGTTCCAAACCAAACTTCAACAAAAAGTCAAACTAGCATAATGTCTTTTCCATCAACCGTTTGGTGTCACCAGAGCATCTACAAAAAAGTGGAGAAATTTCACGTTTCCCATGCAGACAGAAGGTGATCTGATCACTGCTTATCTCTTGCAAACATCATCGATGTGGAAGAAATAATTTCATTTGAATACAAATAGTTTTTTTTCACTGACAGGCTCTTCCCGTATAACTATGTGACAGGGTCATTTGTGTCCCAGCAGTCACCTATAAATGGCATTGATCTATTGATGTTCTTGGTGCAGTTCTATTGTATGTTACCCCAAATTGGCTGCTACTCTTCACTTTCGTTTGATTTTGTTTATCAAAGAGGAAATTATCTGTAAGAGCAACAGTAAAATTGGAGAGAGTGTGTCTTGGCAGCAAAAATTAAAGAAGTATTGATGTAAGATGCCTCACTATGTCACTAGCCCTCCTACTGTTTCTTGTACTTGAATTTCCTCTCTCTGAATATAACATCCATCTGCACGTGCTGAAACTTCAGTCCAAACTATGTATCAGCTGAACTTCTGTTAATGAGCAAATATGAGTGTAAATTATTCATGTTTTTGCCATCAGTCTAGCAAAGCCTCTCTGTCTAAATCAACAGGAACCATTCTCAAAATAGTTCTGCCAGTGACATTTCCCTCCACAATGGAACGTACTGGGAAATCGTTGCCAATATTGGTATTTTTGACACCACAATATGCTGCTGTAGCTCAATTTGCCCCCCCCCCCTTTTTTTTTATTTTGGAAAATGTAGTTGATACACCCCTTTATGATGTTCTTTTCTGGCTCATTTCATTCCATCTCAGACATCTGATTATTAAGATTACTGTTTTTAAGCTATTAATAAATAGTCTAAACTAAATTATTCAGTAGTCTCAGTTCAAAGCATTACAAGAATCCATGATGAAACGTTCAAAATGCCTGTTCTAGTGAAAACGTCAAAGTAAGTAATCTTCTGAATAAAAAAGAAGGGGGGGAAAAATGTCAGCTTTCCACTTGAACAGAAATTAAGTTTAAAACTATGTGCTTCTGAATGAATAATGAATCTGTTTCAGAAATTCACTTTGCTTCAATTACTCAAACACTAGAACAGATGTACCATGCCAAGGTCCATCTAACCCTGTACTGTATCTTTGATGCAAATGATAACTAATACTTAAGGAAAGCTATTAGAACAAGGGATACATGGAGTGAAGGCCATGTCAAGCCTTCAGCCTTGAAAATCTGGCTGGTAATTTCCTGAAATTGTAGCAAACAAGGATTTCATGTTCAGGTTAATGCCCAGGAGAAGAATGAAAACTGGTAGTTTGCAGAATTTGGCTCAAATTTTTATGAGAGACAACATTTCTAGCACTACCAAAAGAAATGAGTAGGTAGTTTACATATCATTTTCCAAACAACTCTTGATGTTCAGATGCAAGCAGGATTTGCCTTTATCAATGGTAGGAAAAATACTGCAGCCCCTGCAAGGCTCATATCAATTGTTATCAATATGGACTGAATCTACTTTGGATGCAAACTCTTTATAAATCAGAAGACCTGAGACTGTGATCCAAATTTACTAAATGTAAAATATCCTGTACAGACATATCTGATTTAGGGTGTTAAAAAATGTTTCTCCCTGCTTGTGCATCCATTCGTTCCCTTGTTTGGTGAGAAGTGTTCTGAAGAGGCAGGAATTGCTACAATGCGGTTATTATCTGTTCAGTCCTGAGAGGAATGGTCACAGTGAACAATTCTACTTTTTAAGCCCCAGGATGCAGTGCGGTTATTTGCATTGGCATGTCCATTCCGTGGATTTCTTCACTCATAAAATATTTAGTGTAAGTGGACTCAAGGCCTCCAGTGGCATGTCGCCATGTGACGGTTAGCTTCCTTGAGCTGTCTGTGATGGGATGCTACCCTTATCAATCAGCAGCTGTGTGTGGAGAGGGGATTTGATGAGGTGATCTGGCTTGAGCTGTCTACACAGCGTAGCTTGCTGCGGGCGCTGAATTTGTATTTCATTGGGCTCTAGCTGTGCAGGTTATTCACTTGCCTGGCAGTCAACTACACACAGGCTTGGTTTTGGAGCAGATGGCTGCCACTCAATCCTGGCAGGTTAATAGCACGCTGGTGGGTCGCAGACAATACTACAAAATTATCAGGGAAAAGATTCATCCCTTAACTGGGTTTAGAGAACTCTACACTTCCTTGAAACTTACAGCTTTGTTCNAGGTTAATAGCACGCTGGTGGGTCGCAGACAATACTACAAAATTATCAGGGAAAAGATTCATCCCTTAACTGGGTTTAGAGAACTCTATACTTATTGAAACTTACAGCTTTGTTGATCTCTAGAGAAAGCAGAACTACCACTGTATGTACATAGATAAATACACAGCTGTATTGTGCCATTAACATCCCTCTGTTCGTACATCTATATTGTGCCTTTAAAAACGCAATGGCAAAGTTTCTGCCTGAAAACCCTTCTAATCAAGTCCTGCCCTCTTCAAAAGATACATTACAGTTCCTAAATCTTCCCCATTGATGAACTGTTTCTGTGATGCGTGTGTATATGCCAAGTCACCTTGAGGTTTTTTCCTCTTCTCCTCTCGCAGGTTGTGTGCTGTCAGGGCACCCTGAGGGGCTAGAAGCCAAGCCTGGCACAAATGTGCCCTCACCCCTGGTGTGCAGTCCCACGGCATCCAGATACCTCAGGCAGACTTGGGTGCTGCTCTAAGAGGGTCCATCAACAGCTCCTGATGCTGTGAGGGGATGCTCTGGTGTCCATCCAGGGAACCCAGCCAGGAGTAAAAGGAGACAAGGCTGGAGGGACAGCTGGAGGGCACATCCAAGGACCCCATCCCGGAGGCAGGCTACCCACAACGTAGGGTTGAGGTCCATCCAGGAGGTAGGGTCAGAGATGGGGCTGGAGACCAGCTCAGGGTCCTGACATCAATGCCCAAATCCTCGTTTTGCGCTTTTGCATTCAGCATATGTGTATTTGTTTAAAAACAGTCTCAAAATGTTAGTTATAAAAAAAATCATTGTCAAAATCCAAGGAGGAAAACTAACCTTTCTGAGTCCTGAGATGTACTGTAATCCTGAGCTGCTGACAAAAACTCCTGAGCAGGAGTCAATGTCCTGAGAAAGCAACTCTGAAATACGACAGGGTGATGGCATGCACCAAAGAGCCGTCATGCCATGTGCTCCATGGTTACAACACAGCTAACGGGTAAGAGATGGTGAGCAAGAGCTGTGGAGGAGAGGTCCTGTCTCCTTACACATTGCAGAAAGCAGCAGATTACATTCTTGAGTAACGTATAGAGTTTTGGGACAGTGAAAAAAATGACAGAGTAAAAGAAATGGAATTGTGTTCAATAGCCATTGACCAACAGTTCGGGGCCTCAAAGGACTAGGAAAATCTGAAAAAAAGAAAATTGATAAGAGAAACAAAAATAAAACCCGTGTAACCATTTAGCCACCAGGAAGTTTCGTTTGCAAGCTCTGACTTGTGAGGAAAGGAAAAGAAATGAAGGGGGAGATCTAAAGCTGGGGCTGCTGGTAGCTCTTCCATCTCCTCTTTTTTAAACCAGGAGCTGGGTCAGAACTCTCCTCGGGGTGCAGGAGATTCCTGCTCACTCCCCAGCCTGTCCCGGAGGACCCGAACCCAGACATGCACACACAGGCACGTCCCGGCTCCCTGAAATCAACATTCATACTGAACTCTCAGTTTCCTTGCATCCCTGGCGGCCACCCCACCTTTTCTTGTTTCACATAGAATTTGCTGTTCTTCAATATTTTGGTTTAAGCTCTAGGAAATTAGAGTTGCAGGAGTATTAGTTATGTTTTTGCAAAGCTCCATTGCCTCCCCTATATGACAGATGTTAGAAGGGATAGACATGAAAACTTGTACCAAATACTCCGAGACATCTTGATTAGCAGAACATTTTTCCATAAACAGGCTTATATTTGACAACATTTGAAACCCATCTAATTACCACAGAACAGCAGAATGAGTTCAGGATGTTGAGAGGATCTGGAAGGCTGTTATTTTACAGTAAATGGCTTTAATCATCCTGATAACAGAACCATGCTTTGTGCATAACAAGTCTTGTTTCCCTTTTTTTCCCCCCACCAAAATGTTCTGTATCAGCTTTCTCGCTGAGCTCAAGCCACAGAGGATGCAGCCAGTCATGTTATATCCCATTTGCTCTGTCTGCCGATTAAACAGGAAAGATTAGGCTCATGTCGTTACCCTTTTAAAAATCATTGCTTTTACAAGTGTGTGTTCTGTATTTTAAAGACATTTACCCTTTGAAAGAGAGAGGTTACAAGAGCATAAAATCAAAGTAAAGAGCGGTTAGAATTGTGCCTAGTCTACATTTTTGCCTTTAAATCAAAAAGTTCCTTCATATTGTATTGTATCTCGCAGTTCTTCCACAGCCTTAGCCTGATGCGATGGAACAGATCATCTTTCGTCGTCTCAGACGTGGATCTGGCAAGGAGCTTCTGTGCTGAGGTTGAATTCCAGGAAGTCTGAGGTCCACACAGTTTGCTTCTGTCAGAAGGAAGAAGGTCACAGATAAACTTAATTGTGATGTTACCGAACAATTAGGGTTATGAGACAATGTCTGGAAATAATTTAATCTGCAATTAAAATCCAAAAGGCAGCAGAAGGAAATTGGTATATTTGTAAAAACAACAAAAGGCATATGACATCCGAGCTATTGCAAGTCAGTTGGCCAGATGCTGAGTATTTTTGGCTTGCTTGATGATAACAGTTCATGGAAGTGGCTCACAAAAGTGATGTAGATTTCATAAACTGGATTTGAATATTATCACTAGTCTGCATTTATGCAAAACCAACAAATACTTTCTCCACAAAGTTATGCCTCACTGTGGAAAAGTACATCTCCCCTGGGCTTTCAAACTCCTTCAGGCTGTCTCCTGCACCCCAGAGTCCTCTCCCTCCTGCCTCCCGCCCTCGGTGGGCAGCCGGGGACCCCGGGCTCTCCGGCAGGGAGCTGAGCCTCTGCTTTGCCTCAGGTCCTGCTTCTCAAGACGTGCTGAGTTCGAGGGAGGCTGAAAGAGATGGCAGAGGAGGAAGTCCTGCACGAAAGGTTCACATGGCAAGCGCTGGATGAACTATAACTTCACCTATGTACTTCCTTTGTGAAGGACGTTCCCGTGACACCATTATCAATCGTTGTTCACCTGCTATTTTCATTGCCACAGCTGGCAATGTTTTAAATCACGCACAGGTAAGTCTGAAGGCAAGTCCCAACAGAAAGTCAGAAAGCAAATCCTACAGATTGCTTTGCTTTTATAGAATCGTAGAATGGTTTAGGTTGGAAGGGACCTTAGAGATCTTATAGTCCACTATTGTAAATAAATGCTCATGGTCAAGTTGATTAATTGCTTCCTCTCCAGTGCAAACACAATTATTCATTGATTCATTTTTGTCAGGCAAGATCCAGGTCACTTTACATTTCACAGCTCCTCATAATGGAAAAGGGAGTTTTGCCAATCATGTGAATCACTTCACTACATGTTCAAGAGCAAACAGGCTCTGGGAGACAGCGGGTAGCAGGAGGACTCAGGAGAAACGCCACTGCAGCTGGGGGCATCCTTCTGGCACACCCCATGGAGGGGCTGCCGCTGGGCAGGCAGAGAGGGAGGGACCGCTTCCTCTGCGGTTGCATTGGATTTCCAGAGCTCTTCTACAAAGAAGCAGGGAAAAAATACTAATACTGTGAGTGTCTGGTTGACCTTTTCATTTTCAGGTGCTCTTTTTCTCTCTTTGTAGATCAAGATTTATGTGTATCAGCAGAGCTGCCTGGAGAGTACCCGGATCTACCCCAGGACCTCAGTATGCCTTTTCTCAGTTCCTTCCAAGGAAGCAAAGCAGGCAAGAAATTTGATGGGGTAGAAATCCAGCTGGCTGGCCAGCCCTAACTGATATCAAATAGCCTCCATGTTTTGTTTTGAAGTAACGCATATATGATACAAAGCTGCTTTTGGGGTTTTTGGATGGGTTTTTTTTAGCCATTCTTACAAGTGATACAATAGTTGCATCTTTGAGCGTTACAGCTGGAATTTCCTATCTAGCCATCAAGTTTGTTCCGATGGCTTAAGATCTCTCTCGAGGAAGAGCGTTTTTAGTGCACTGCTAAAAGACATCAAAAAGCCCAACTGACAGCTGCCAACAACTAGGTTACAGCTATCAGGGAACTACGCCTGCCATGAACAAATGCCAAATAATTGGTGTGGTAATTCACTACTGTGTGAACCTAGGGAGGACTAGATTGGACATATAAGGTGCCATGACTCCTGTCTTGAAATTTTCCTCTGTGGCTTAATAAGAAATTATTTAAACTAGACTCATCCCCGTCGTGCTGTTATTGGGATAGTTTTACTGATTGTTTTACTGATACCAAAGATCAACTCTCCGCTGATCATGCTGAGGTCTGTATGCAAGTAGCTAACGCTTGTTATAAAACTGCACCCAAGAAGGGACTTCAAACTCCCATGAAAGTCTGATTAAGGCCAGGGTTTCTGAGAGGTGATGACTGCCATGTAGCCTCTTTGGTATGCACATCCCTCTAGAGATTTGCTACTGTTCTCAGCTGCCTGTCTGAAATCTGAACACATTTGTCCTTGGTTTGGTGGGTCCGATAGCTCTGCTACTTGTGATACCTGTGTGTGCGTGTGGGTCTGGTTCCTTATACAGTTTATTTCTTGTAGTATTTCTAGCAGTAAAACCCAGGAAAAAGACATACAGCCCAAGGTAATGCAATGCATAAATTCCTAACCTAGTATATGGTCATACTTAGCTGCTCTACCTGACCTCAGAATCTGATGGTCTAGTGGAGGTTATGAATTAATTGCTTTATAAAGAGGTATAAAATGCTACACAATTTTTGTTATAGGGGTCTCCCAGCTGGTGTATAGAACATCCTCCAAAGTTTTGGTATTGATCACATGCAATCTTCAAAAGAGAAAGTACAGACATTTTGTAGTAGATTAGTTTACTCTTAGACCTTATGCAGTTATGGTCAGTTATTTTTATTTTTCCCAAATATTTCTGAGGGTCTCCAGGGGCTAACAGCCAAGGGTCACAGGGACACGGGGAAACTGCTGTTGTAGATTGTGCTGCACAATACAGCCTGAGCGCGGGAGCTGGGGTGCATTTCTGAGGGTGTCAGATGGGGACACACTTGGTTTTGCTGGGATTTTGAGGCCTAAAGAGGCCTTAACTAGAGCACCTTTAATGTATCTTATATGCATCTAGGGAAAAATAATGAAAGAACAATGAGAATGGGAGAATTTCCTCTTGTGATAAATGTCTCTGTGGCTGAGCACAGAAGTGCTGGGATGAGGGAGGGTTGGGTCTATCACACTGGTTGCCCGCATCTCCTGATGAAAGATGCAGTGTTACTTCACAGCCTCCCACCCACATCGCAGCCACAGGCAGCTACGTCCAGCCCTGTCTATAAGCAGTCCTAAAATGTGTGTCCAAACACAGCTGTGAATAATATTTTCAGACGTGCACAGGAAGACTGACTATTCTGTGTTGTGTGATTGGAAGACTATGAAAGGTTCTGGGATGCCTCAGTAAATCCAGAAGCGATGCTTTCAGCGCAGTGGAACATTAAAAGTTCCCAATATTTTTAAAGTTTTATAAAGCAGTGACAAAAAATATCACTCAGGCTAGGCAATCTTCATGGAAATATTTAGTCTTCTATCATGTGGGAAACAGACTGCAGCTCTTAAATTCTGTTCTGCAAATTCAGAATCAAAGAGTAATGATTCCCCACGTGGGATAAAATTGATATATTATACGCAGTTGCTGAGAGCAATGATTAGGAATTAGGAGAAGTCCTTGCAAGACTCCTGAACTCTAACTTTTTGTTATGTCAATGATATTGCTTTAACAGAGATAATTTAGTAAGTAAAACAATACAGTCCCCAAAGTGGACATTCTTCATTTTTTCCAGTGCTTTGGACTTTCTTTTGCATGAGACATATTAACTTAAATTCATCCTTGCCATAATTTTGCTGGTGTGACTGGAGCAATGTGAAGGATGTACATATATGGCTGCTGCAGCCATAGCATGTTGTGAAACTCTTCATAATAAGCGGGACAGTCTGGATTGCGCAATCTCTGATGGTTTTCCAATGTATTCTCATCTGGTTTAAACTGACTGCAGATAGGGATGGGCAAGAAATCTCCTGTTTGGATGATTGTACTGTTTGGAAATTCATTGTGACACCAGTCAATTACTTCGTGATGCTCAGATTTTACCTTGGTTATGTACTGTAATGGTTTTATGCAAAGATATTGTATTTCAAGAATGCTCATGACTTACTTTCATAACCACAGCTTCACTGAGCTATAGGAACTTAAAAAAAAAAACCAAAAACACGCAACACACTCTTGAACAATATACTTATGGTATTTTTGCTTTGCATGAAACACATTAATATTTTGTACCAGGATCCTACATTTTAGCAGTTTAAAGAGCTTTGAAACACTGATTACTAATATATGTTTGCGTGTACACCCACTTAGATGACACTGTGTATGTAACATCTGGTAATCGCGATTAACCTTTCCAGACTGCCCAGCACAGAAGTCAAATGGCACCAATTATCCCTCTCCTGATCATGTGCCAGGTTATGTATATATCTAGAGGTAATGATGTGATTTCCACCTTTATTGAACTATGGTCTATGTCTTTCTGTCCCTCTCTCCATTTCTTGCCTTGAGTTCACAAAACAAAACCAAAAAAAAACCCCACAGCTATTATGTTGAATTAGATATTCTTAAAATATGTCCCAAGTACCTTTTATTTCAGATTAGTATTATTACAGCAGGTATATGATAACTTCCATGTTAAATATAAAGATGGAAAGAGTTTCTGTAAGATTTTAATAAACTGGAAAAGGTGCTGCCACGTATAAAGCTTATCTCTCTCCTCCTCCCTAGAACCTGGCTTTGCTACTCTGTCACTCAGGGCTTTGAAAGGTGGGGTTTTTTCCATGCTTGGGAGAAAAGTAGCCCTATTTTAGTCATAAATCTGCTGTGTATGCAGGAGGAATTCTTCTTTTCAAAACATATGAAACACAGACCTCGGGGAGGAAGGAATGACTAAATGACACAGAAAATCTGCGCTTTACCAGAGGTGGTCGGGAAAAGTGCGCTTTATGTCTGTTACAGGGAGCCATGGGAGAGGATTGTGTGCAAATGAGTTTGGGGATGTCAAGTCTCCAGGTGGTGACTGTCACAGGTGAGAGGTGTTAATTAGGCAGCCCTGCCTTGCGGTGAGACCAGCTCTTTCTCACTCTGCTGGTTCACACAGAATAATTCATTACCCAACACTGTTCTTTGACTGTCACAAACAAATGGAATTTTTTGCATCTTTCTCTCCACCTAGGAGACAGTATTTTGAGTAGAAAGAAATTTTGGCATTACAAATATATATTTTTTTTAGGGCAACAGGTCAAGAAATAAGATTTTAATATGGTTTTGTTTATTCACAGAATCATATCATAGAATCATAGAATGGTTTGGGTTGGAAGGCACCTTGAAGATCATTTAGTTCCAACCCCCCTGCCATGGGCAGGGACACCTCCCACTAGACCAGGTTGCTCAACGCCCCATCCAGCCTGGCCTTGAACACCTCCAGGGATGGGGCATCTACAACTTCCCTGGGCAACCTATGCCAGTGCCTCACCACCCTCATAGTGAAAAATTTCTTCCTGATATCCAATATAAATCTACCCTCTTCCAGTTTGAAGCCATTATCCCCTGTCCTATTGCTCTGTGCCTTTGTAAAAAGTCCCTCGCCGCCTTTAGGTACTGAAAGACTGCTACAAGGTCTCCCTGGAGCTTTCTCTTCTCCAGGCTGAACTCCAACTCTTTCAGTCTGTCTTCATAGGAGAGGTGCTCCAGCCCTCTGATCATCTTCATGGCCCTCCTCTGGACCTGCTCAAACAGGTCCATGTCCTTTAGCATCTAGTGCACCCATATCCACTTGAGGGAAAATCCATATGTCATTACGCAGAAGCATTTCTATCCTAAGGTTTGTTTTGGTCACTGAAATTTTTTTAAGCTAAGTTTTATTTTCTGTCACTGCACTTATTCATCTTACCAGAACCAGAATGCGTCAAGACAATGAAGGAGATGATGTTCTCTCTCTTTAGAAATAAGATGCTAAAGAAATTTCATAAGAAACTGTCTACAAAGATGCCTTTTATTAATGATTAAAAATGTAGATGAGCATGTGGATATGATGGTGATCATTCAAACAGAAAAAGAATGTTTACACTTGCACACTGTCATTTCAAAAAATACAGGGCATTTTGCTGCAATGATAGGGACAATTGGGTCATGTATTTTTAAGTGACAGAATTGTGGACCTACGTCCCTTATAATTGGCAAAATAGTTTTTCACAGATAAAGCAGAGATACATATGGAGATGAAATTCAGGGATACACTGGGAGAGTGATAAATAGTATTGAGAATCGTCCTGTTATGGTGCCACTGTGGCGCCCATATGGGATATTTCCAAGTTTGTAAACTATGAGCACCTGGAGAGGTACTTTAACTGTATGCTGACACTTAGTGCATCAGAGGCTGTGGATTTTTGACCTTTTTTACCCTTCCCTGCAGTGCTGAGACATGACTATTGGAAAGTATGGAAAAATAAGACGAGGACATTTGGACTTAACTGTATGATGAATTCTTATTCCAACATACCACAATGATTACCATGAGAGAGACAGAAATTATCCCACCTGCAGACAGCCCAGGCAAGACCTCAGAAGATCAGTGCACCAGCAGCAGCTTAGACAGAACAGTCTTTCAAGGGTCCTTTTTCTCTTTACACACTTCCCGGGAACTTGGCTGAGATTTCTAAGGTGGAAAAGAGTAATATTCCTCGTACTGTGGCAAGGGCAAGCTATGGTGTTTTCAAGGGGCTAAGCTACAGCCCTGAGTATTGTTCACCAGAAAGGGGAAAATTTTCCCTCCCCACTAACTGCAGAGTTCTCAGCCACAAACAAAATTTTCTTGAATCCCACAAAAAAATACAGATATTTATTTCATCCTAAAACATTTTGTCCTGAAACATTTTGTCCTAAAGCATTTTGTCCTAAAACTTTTCATCCTAAAGCTTTCTCTTAGAACCTCCTGAAACTTCCCACCCATACCCCACACTCCCGGAGTGAGAAGAGTTAAGCTTTTGATTTTCAAAGGGAACTCAGTCTGGATCTCAAAACTTTATTCTGGGTCTTTCACCTGCACATAATTATGGCTAGAAATGCATATAATTTCTTTCAGTGGTTGAAGGCTAAGCATGCATTTGTTGGCACAATCAGATAATTATCTATCCAAGTAATATAAAACAATTGTAAAGATATTTGCAGCCCACTTCACTTTATTCACAATTACCATAAAACTAAGGGAATGTGAGGAATGAGGTCTGGCTTCATCTCTGAACAAAGCAGAGACTTCTAGAAAACACACTTTAATTACATTCCTCCTCTTGTTGGAAAGGTTGTACATCAGGAAAATTCTTCTGAGTCTTTTCTGTGGCAGAAATGCAGCCACCGTATAAAGCCTGTAATAAGAATTGTCAAATATAACAATTTTATGATATCTGTTTGTCATCTGGGCAGTAGAAGGAAGCTTTCCTTAATGAATTCATTGATCTGACAGATGAGGGCCAAGGAAGAAGCAGCAGCACAAAAGCAATACGATGGCTTCACAGAAGAATGCAGAGGCGAATATTTGAAAGGCAGAGGCTCAAAGAGGTTTTACTAATGTGCAGTTGTTTTGCCGTTGCTGGTGGCGAGAGGTCGAAGGTGGATGCTACCTGTGAACTCAGGCAGGAGGACTGGGCAGGGCTGAGAGCCCAGCGTGTTGCCCAAAGAGACCGGGGGCTCAGAAGTGCAGGTTATCGGGTACCTTGGAGGGTATGTAGATCGGGAGGTATGATGTTGAAGTTTGGGTTCTTGGATATGTTTAAAAACAGAGTGACATTACAGCAGACTCCTGTAGATTATCTATTTATAGTAGGCTAAATAAAATAGCAAGGATTTTTGAAAAGCACATCATTTTCTCTCTCTCCATGCTGAAATATAGCTTTAGCCTCTGTGTGGGTGGCTGAGAGAATATCACAGTGTCAATAAATGATAGGCACCTTTTTTTTTTTTTTTTTTTAATCTTTTTTAAGCAAACTTTCCAGGGGCTTAGACACCTTATTATTAAAACAGTCAGGACCAGGATGCTGCATGCTCTCACTAACATCAGTAGAAACCTGCCAAAGTGGTTATGCTCCAGTAGAAACAGATCCTGCTGGCCGTGGCTCAGGTTGTTTACACAGGTGTAAATTAAATGTGAGTCTATTGTGGCCAGCGCATGCATTAATCATCATGTCAGCATAATAGAGAGCTGCCTCCAACCCTCCATTGGACTTGTTGAGGTTCCTACCCATTGATACATGTACCATAACAAAAGTGGCTCATCACACACCATGATGCCCCTTCCCATGCATGCAGGCTTTTGGGAGCTGGTACCTCCAGCACCAGTGGAAACTGCTCTGTGGTTTGTGCTTTGTGACCATGAGGTGCAGCCAACTGATCGTCACGTGTTTGGCTGGGCTCAAAATCTGTGTGCTGAAGATCTTTGCTACTACATGAGACCTTTCTCCCTCTCCCACAGCTTTATTATGTCAGATCTGGTAATGCCAGCTCCCAAGGAGCAGAGGTTCAGCTCAGAGCATGGAGCAGCATCTCCAGAAAACAAATTAAGTCAGCTACACCTCTGAGGCAGTACCGGCTCTGGAAGACAACGATGCATCAACTGCTTGGATAGGAGCCTTAGTGCCTGGTAGAAGTCAAGATTTACACGGTAAGATAGACTAATAGCTACTGCAGAAAAGTAACTGTAAGAAAATGTTATGGATCTACAAGAAGATAGTAAGGGTTATAAGAAAAATTTATTATTGCAGCAATCTAGTTTTTTTCTTTCTCACTGAATTGCTAAACTGAGTTTCATGTTGAGATAGACTCAGGCAGTTCAGATTGTTCTTAACAATTTATTATTGATGTTAGTAATACAGATTATAAAATATGGCTGGAAGTTTTTGTTCATCTTTAAAACACAACATACAAGACTGTTGTTCTGAAGTTCATACTGAAAATTTGGCTCTCGCTATTTGTAAACACACACACAAACACAAAGGGAATTTGGTTGCATTTAAATGGGTCCTGAGAGAATAACTGCTTTCCGTGCGCATTTTCTTTTTTATTCTGAGTTCTGCAAGGGTGGCTAAAACAAAGTTAAAAAAAGAGAATTTAAAAAAAAAAAAAGAAATTTCACTCTTCATAACTGATGGCTTACTTATGGTTTTGGAATGTTCGAGATGAGTGGGGTTTTTATTATCATTGTTGTTGTTATTAGGAAAGTAAGCAAGGGCAAGGACACAAGCCGTAGGCTTCACCTAGAGCGTACCGCTACTACTTCTGTGTGTGTTGGAGCAGTTTGCAGCTGTGCTATGGGCAGGAGTGTGTGTGTCTGTGCAACACAACTGGTATGCGGGAATCCTTTCGGGATGCTGTGGTTGAACCTGAGACATGGACACTGTGATCATGTACTGCTTAGGTCAGGTCTGAAACCTTCCAGCAGGTCACAAGAACGGGCCATGTCTATTACTGTTTCCCATTTTCCCATAAACTTTGAAGAAGTAACATGGAATAAACAGGGGTGTGTATTTTGTTCTGTAGTCTCCAGAAATATGGTGTTGCATAGTGGAATACATGGAATATGGTGGTCTGGAGCTATTTTATTTTGCACTATCAGGACTTTCTTAAATGAGAAGTTCTGGATTAAAGAAAGCGTTTGGGAACTGAAGCTGAATCTTGCCAGTGGCTTTATGAATAGGATTTTTACATTCGGATTTTTACATTCAGATTTTAAGGCTCTTCACACATTTTCCTTGGAAAGCTCAGGTTTCTATTTTGGGGGCTGGGTTTGTATTTTAATGAATCAGAAAGTGTGAAAGCAATACAAAAATAAGTTGTTAAGTCTTGGGAGGAACAGTCATTGAGAACTGGCTATCAATAGAAAACTGCCTTCAGTAGGCTACAGCTTTGCAAATGCTGAAGGGAAAAAGGACAAGCTATATAGATAGCTATATAGATAGCTATTTTAAAACTGTATGGTGCCTGCCTTTGTCCTCAGAAAGAACGGTATGAATGAAGGCTTAGTATCTTCTGTTAGATAAGTTTCTATTTATTTATTTCACAATTAACATAAAAATACAGAATGTATGTCAAGATATAGCTAATATAAAATTCTGTGTAAAATTTAGAAAAAAAATAGTTGAGTCACAAAAATCCTGCTCAAATAAATTGTGTTGGAAGCCTGACCTTGATTTCTAACTGCCCAGGCAGTGCTCCTGTGACTGCCCTAGAGATCCCTGGCATGCATCTGTTCGGAAGACTGGAATGCTACAGATTGCACAGGCAATGCAACGCTGCAAACAATTTTGATTTAGGAAGTTGTCTTTTTTTTTCCTGTTAACTTGAAGTACCAAAGGAATTTCTTCCTTTTTTTCTATTTTTCCATCATGGATGCACTGAAGGGAGGTTGCCCAAACAGTTTTAGTCACTGATACTGTAGTAAGGCTGAGAGATGAAGGTGGACATCCATACACCCAAGCATTCATTTGGCCCAGAAGTTAAAAAAGTTTAAATGCAACAAGAATAAAGTCAACATTTAAACAGGATAAGCAAGAATCTGTGGTGTAGTTTGGCCAGGGAGACACGTAGAAAAAAGCACAAGGGCAAATCATAGATGCAGCTTCTATGAGAGACGGTAGCAGCATTGCAGCATTAATGTTTTCATTTTTTAGGGCAAATGAAATTACAGATTATTTTGTCCATTTTTTACAATAATGTTCTTTCGGGCCCTAGAATACAATATTAAAGAAAAAACAAAACTTGGGTTCAGATGTCATTGGGTTACTCAGTGACATCTGAACAACACAGGGTTTACAAGCAATCTATGGTTTTAAATTAGGTTTGCCAAATGTTACATAAAACAATCAGACTTGCACAAATCAAAGCTGTTGAAAGCCATTTCCATGCTGGATTATAGGGAGATAAAGCTCAATGAACATTACTGCCAACAAATAATACCTGACTTGTTTCTGCAATGAGGATGGAGTACTTGAGGTAACTTGTGGCACATTTTAGGTAAGAGTGTTGACTTAAAATAAAAAATAGCTCTACCCTTCCTGTGACTTGAAATCAGGAAAGACGACTAATATCACCAGCAATTTTTCAAAGGCAGGCAAAGGTTGTTTCATGCCAACAATTTTATTTGTGTTCACAATTTTGAGATATCGCAGCACCTCGGCTATTACCAGAGTCTAAATGAAACAGGAAAAGTGTCCATTTGAAAAATCCTTGCTTAACTTTTTAGTTAGCTTTACCAATTACCATCCTGTTACAGTGGAAAAAGAATTAGGAACCCATTTTTCTGGAAATCCTGGTGCACTTTTTAAAGGTTTGCTTTGATTTTCCAACATGCTTTTCTTTTGAATCCTTATGCTTGTCTAGGTGGCAAAATGCAATAGTAGTTCGATCAGCTCACGTGCAAAGGAGTCCAACCTTTCCACTGGACTTCCCAGCTCAGCTAATATTTTGGATTGAGGAGAACTCTCATGGCTTTATATCAGAAATAAATTCACATAAATCAGGGGAGAATTTGGGCCTGTGATGATTTATGGTTAAATGTTATGCCATGAGATGACAGCTCTTCTTTGTTTTCCTCAGGATTGTGAGAGTTTAGACCAACCTGTGTGTTGGTTTAGACCAACTCAAACCAGATGAATTGTAGGTGACAGCTCGGGGACAGCTTGGCACCATACTGACAGTGCGGTCTTGGCTGTCACTGGGAGGCAGCAGGAATTTTGCCATTAACTTCATCTGGGACAGATTTCTTCCTTTTGCTTCTCATCCCTGGTGGAGTCTGCTTAATCCCCTCTTGGGCCAGAGAGATGGAGCGGCAATGAAGATGGCACGGTGATGTAAAGCATTGGAAATAAGGGATAAAAAGCTGAGTCCAGAGGACTAGATAAATACTAATCTGTCCTACATCCAACCACACAGGGCAAGGAACTGATACATGTAGCTCTTCTTTCTAGAACAGACAAATCCTTCTTAGATCCTTGTAATCCCCGAGCAAAATTTCTTAAAAATCCCCTTTATATNGGGGGGGGAGAAAAGAAAGAAAGAGAAAAAAGCACAACTTCTTAGCATAAGAAATAACCTGTTCATCATATAAATCAATGAAAAATCTTCTATTTGTTAATTTAAATGAGTAAAGTTTTATGTGTGGCAGAATAAATTAAATTCAGAATACATAAAACATTCCAGAATTTTATATGTGTTACAAATTGTTATGTCTGACTAAATTATCCTTACTGGATTTTTGTTGCCAAGGAGAGTTACAGCAATACTACGAATTTGTCATAAATAATCCTTAACAAAGGTGATATTTCAGTGAGGAGACCTGGCAAATGTGTTTCATATGCCAATGTCATTTCCAGGTTCATGTACAGTCAGCGTTTCCTACAACTCCAGTCTGTCACTCCCTATTTAGGATCTGTTTTTCAATTTCCATTGTTTTCAACTGAAATTAGCTAAATCTGCCAGAGAAACAAACCTTCTTAAAACTAAATCCAGAATGATTAGTAATAGGATATTTATAAGAGGCCAATTTCTGTCCTTCACAATTCTATAAAAGATAGCTACGATAGAGATGGGTGTTTTGCTACAATAAAAGAAACATCAGGTGGAGAAAATGGTCTGTGTGATAGGAGAGTGTTTTCTGTATTGACTGCAAAGAACTGTCTTCATCCTTAAAAAAGAACAGTTTTGCTAAATTGCCAAGGTGAATGTTATACTAGACCCAAATTATAAAATCCTTTAAATATGTTTTAAATGGATGTCTAAGTACAGGTTGCGTTTTCATTCCCTAGGTGCTCAAATATGTGCAGACTGCACTGGGTTTAGTCTAAATGTCCTTTCCTACCACCCAGTATGTAAGTTTACATCTAGACATTGGTTTTGATGGCTGTATCTGTTGATTCTTGTCCCTTGTAAGTGATATTGTCTTCCTCGTTGCTGTTTTAGGTGTGAATATTGCTGATATTTTTCTTTTCTGGTCGTAGTAGCATTCAATATGAGGTTGGTGAGACTATATGCCCCCAAACACACAATGACTGCAGAGATTCTTCCCACACGCTTCTCTGTGTGGAACTACTATTTGTAGTTCTCTCATGGCCGTCTTTATATGACACCTTGGTCCTCAGGGCCATCGGGAATGTCAGCTTACATCCCAAATGAGATGAATGATTTTAGGGATGTTGTGAATTATTACTCTGTGTGTGTGAGTTATCACTGTAGCAGCTGAGAACCTCAGCAATGGGCTGATGTTCTATTTCATTTGGTATTGGAAAAAACACTACAAGATTACTTACTAACTTGAATCAACAGGTTCTTTTCTAGCACCTTTATTCTCAGAAATCTGATTTAGATGGTTTATGTAAAAGAATTAACTCCTGAAAGAAATCAAAAAAAAAAACAGGGGGCAATGCATGTGGTCAAAGATTCTTCGTTGATAAAACAGTTGGATTTTTGTGTATGATTTGTGAAAATTTAATTGACATAAGTGGGAAAGCTCATATGTATCCCTTGGAATTGATATGAGATCCACTGAATCTCATTCTTGAACAAACCAGGTGTCAGGAGCATAGAATATTTTATATCTATGTAAATTAATCATTCTTTGTACCCTGTAATACAATTAAGTGATGTTTACTGAGAAGAAAGAAACACCAAAGACAAGAATCTCTCATTCCATTCAGACACAGATATTTGAAATATTAATTTGAACAGATTGTTTCAGAGTTTGGATCTTCTGATACATTTTCCAAGTGATCCATTTTAAACCATGCATGCCTACAGTGGGGCAGAACACAAAGTGTGACAGCGACATTTACATCCCATTAGAGGTAAGGAATTACAAATCGCCACAAAGCATCACTGTGATAAAGTAGCCCAGTTTAACCTCAGTCTTTTAGTGCTGCAGCAAATAAGTGACAAAGCATTGTAGTCAGTTTTGCTTCTTTTTAAGTAGACTCTAGTTTTTGCTACAAGTAATCTTGCAAGACCAAAAGATTACTTATTACTGAAGAAATCTGAAATTCATGGTGGCTTAAAATTACATTACTGAAATGTAAATACACTCACCAGGACCAAAAATGTTGGCTATGCAGTTATCCAGCAAATGAAAGGTATTTTTACTTGCAGACACTATCACAGTAAACATAATTTATGTAAGTAATAAAGCCAATATTCCTATACCATCTAGAGTCTTTACATGAACTAAAATCTCTTTGCATGAAGCAGCAGCTCTGTCTCCCCCCCTCCTCAGAATTCAGGCCAGGTTCATTGCTTTCAGAGAGTCACAATGAAATTCAATGGGGGCTGAATTAATTGCAAAGCGTTGCCCAACTGCGTAGTTCAGCAGCTGGTCACTAGTGACTTCCTAACCGGACTTCTGCCTGAGTGGATTCAGATCCCTGGTTCCTGTCAGACTGAAACAGCTACCAGGCTATTTGCATTTTTGAGATGATGCTCATTAAGTTCCGCTTACTGGCATGGTTCCCCTTGCATGGACTGGCTTCCTCGCTGCTTAGGGGAGTAAACACAGGCTGGTAACTGGAGGGCCTGTGGAGGGGAAGGGCTGGTGTTCTGTTCCTTTTCCAATGTACGTTTAACAAAATACCTAAATCGATGCTGGAGCAGTGACAGGGAGACAGGTTCCCTACTGAAGGAAAATTTCCTCACCTTTTAATCACGCTCAAGATCATTCTCTGTCCAAAGGTATATTTAAATAGTCTGTTGAAGTTGAACTGTTTCCAAAGAAGAGACTAATTAACGTAGTAAACCAATTACAGGTGTGGCTCAGCACAGGCATGCCGGAGCTGATATCTGATGTGCTAAATCAAGAGGAAGAAAAAGGAGATGGCAAGGATACAGAGACAGAAATGGAGGGGCAAGGAAATGTCAGAGATGTTGGCAATGAAGCCAGCCCGCAAAAGCAGACTACTCTGCTCCTCTTCCTTACAGGACCCAACCCAGCAGATGTACTTTGAGCATGCCCATCAGATGAGACTTTGCAGAAGAGCCAGAGCAGTTACAAGTTCATAGTTCCCAGTAGGGCTTAAGACCAAGCTGGAAGTTTTGTTGCTCTGGCTTGTCCTGTTGTAGGTAGTTTGTGGATGCCAAGAAGCAAACCCTGTCCCCTTTCTCTCTCTCCAGAGCGTTACTCTTCAAGTGCCACAAGACTCTCAAAACAGAGGAACATGGGGCTTGAGGGATGAAATTTTACTCTTTGATGCCCGGCTTAGCAGTTAGCCTAATTATTATTGTAGGTTTAGCAGGCAAGTTGTCCTTCTAACGTGTTCCCACTCTTGAGCTATCCATATAGACTGTGAAGATTTTTTCCATACAGCTTTAAGATGCCACAGTTCAGTTTTTTAAAACAAAAGAGCCCAGAAGCCAGAAAGACCTTGCTCTGCTGTGTAGCATAACCTCACCTCTCAAGCATTTGAAAGCCTGAAGGGCTTGGAGAGAAAATGAAGAAGGGTGTCTAACTTTCATGGAAGCATGTATTTCCTCCCTGATTTCTTTATTTATTTTGGAAAGAAGTATACGGAAAAAAGACAAATATGTTGAAATTAATCATGTGGAACCGATTTCTGCAGGAGAGGCCATGAGATAACTGCAGGAGCCCAAGTAAAGCACAGATCCCGCTGCTGTAATGTGCTGATGGATGGGAACCTGCATGACAAGCAATGAAATGTGCTGTGACACACACAGTATTGAGCTGCTGTCAAGGCCACAGTCTGGTTACACAGGGCAGATCAAACACCAACTGGAAGACAAAATCGAGGCCTTGCTCAGTGAATAACACAAGTAGAGAGAAGATGAAGTGGAGCTATAAGGTGGTGTTCCGGCGCCAGCGTCACCAAGGAAAGCGTGGGTGACAAATTGTCACCTGTGTTCTGCGGGTGGTAGACACCAACCTCACCCCCTTGCAGGAAAGAAACCGGCAGCTTCTGGGTAAGAAGACTGCTCATATTTAAACATTTCTACTATATTTATGCTATGGCCATCACCAGAGAAAGAAATTCCAAGAGAATTAGTGTTTGGTCAGTGCTCGGTGGGTACAGGAAATGTAGGGGGGGCCGTGCATTCAGCAAGCCAAGCACTGAAGCTTTGGGAAGATTTGCTCCCAGACATGAGATGCCCTTGTGAAAATCACATAGCAATGCAATCCATGATGTATGAGATTGAACTTTAAGAATGAGATCTTCCAAAATAAATTGCTAGCAGCAAGGTCTGCACAATCCTGGAACATTTAGCTATTAAGTACCCTCTTTTTTTTTCCTCACTAGTGGTATAATTTGCATTTTGATTAAACTAGCCAAGTATTTTGTTGAACAAAAGAGTCTCTTAGTAAACACAATTATCTTTTTGGTCTAGATGACCTTTTTCCTGACAAAAAAATATCCCAGTTACTTTTTCTATTAATAAAAAGTTGATTAATGTTGTTGGATAAATTAATAAAGAAGAGATAACTGAATTAATCATACTTGATGTAATAGCAGATTGCTAGGAGCTTACAGATTAGTCTAAGAATTTCCCTTCATGTTATAGGCTAATATAAATAGACTTAATTCAAAAGGACCACGTCCATTTTTTTCCTGGCCTTACCCACAAACTAACAGTGCACTAGTAAAAACTACTGGCATGTAACAGACACAGGGTAACACTTGGGATAAAAGGACCACGAAGGTCCATGTTTTTCACCACGTGTTTTTAACAGGAACTGGAAATCTATTCTGTTTGAAAATATAGATTCTAAGTGTCACAGAGAATAGGAGTCTGGTATTGATTCAAGATGGATTTGGAGATATTCAGACCTCATGGCTGATGAATCAGTTTTGAGTTGCTCTTTAGCTCCCCACTTGCTTTGTTAAATACTGTCTGGTAGTGTGTTTCCTGAGATGTGAGAGAGATAGTGCAGCAGTTGACTGACACGCTTTCTCATGTTTGTATTTTAAGAGAAAATAAAGTCAATTCTCTTCTTCCTTTTCTTTTGTAGACCTCACCACCTCACAACCTGTGATTATATGGACAGCTGGGACACATGCAGAGGATGAACAAAGCGAGCGGAAGCCAGATGATAATATTTTTCCACTCTCTGGGAGAGTGTGATTCTTCTTGAGGAAGAGACTGTCTGAAACCATTGGATTCCAGCGTAGCCCTATTTGGGCCTGTGATATAGACCCAAATGTACAATCACAGCCCTTAAAATGTAATGAGTCCCTAATGTACAGTGAAACAGTTCCAGACATACATATGTGACATGGGAAGAATGAGGTGCCAAAAATTTCTCTTTTGTCTGGCCATAAAGTGCAAAAATGTTCTCTCTAAAAGGTAAAAATCCAATGAGCTCTCTAACATAAAACTTTGTTTATGTATGTTCTTCTCCACCATACTGCTCTTCAGAATTTTTTAAGCACCTTCAGAAAAAGGGTTTTTTAAAAAAAGGACTTGAATCCTTCTCTTCTGTTCAAGAGGCTGTTGGAAAAAACATGTAGTTTTTATGCATGTGAATGTATGAGCATGTATGTAAATTCAGAGTTGTGCTGGACCTTTAGTGGCATCCAGCTCAGCAGATGGTGACCAGAAGCAAAGACCTAGCCAGCTTGTCTGCACCATCATTGGCAGCTCCCACGCTCACCATGAGCTTGTGGAAGAGATGAGAGGGAGGATAAGGCAACACCTACCAGCCAGAGACTGAGATGGCTCTGGGCAGAGAGGACAGTAACGTGAAAAAGCAGGTGACATTCAAAAGAAGTTGTGCAATAAGCAGTTCAGGAGGTGACCACAATTTCAGGAGCAGGTTCAGCTGAAAGGGGCTATATCCCCTCCAACAGGCTATATGCCTGTTAGAGACAGGCTGGGCCCGCTTTTGTATCTTCTTGTCTCCTGAGAACCCCTAAGGTAATGAAATATCTGCTGCTAAGGTAATAAAATAGTTGAGCTGTTGGAGGCAGTGTGTGGGTTTGCAGGGGAGAAGCCTGCCAGAGGGTTACCCAGACTGCCTCAGGCCAGGAGTTTGTCTGGTTTAACACCTTCCAATGTCATCGGAGCCAGTGTTCCACGTGTGAGGAAGGTGCAACAAATGGCAGAAAATTGAAGCAGGGCACCCTAGGCAGCAATCCTGAGTGGTTGTAATGGACCCCATCATACCAAACAGCCTCTGTGTGTAGTTCCATTAAACCCTGATATTCTTCGTATCAGTTTAATGTCCAGTTCTATTTGAATGTACTAATAAATTCTGAGTCAATGAGGTCTGTAATTTAACCATGTGCAATGGGTGCACGTGTGTGTGGGGAAGGAGTGGAGGCACCTCTTTTATTGGTGTTGATATTTTAAAAACCTCATTTTCATGGAATTTCGCTTCTTTGTTAGATCTGACGCTGTGCCCGGTGCTCTCCCTGCTTTAATTTGGGACTAATCATTATAAATACAAATAGCAAAAGCAGAGCAAACAAATGGAACAACACACTGTATTTGCTCACAATATTTATGATACAACCAGTTAAAACGTTCCTGAGGTAAATGTTTATTTATCAAAGACATGCTGCAAACTGTATTTGAAAGGTTAAAAAAAATCCCTATTTTTTCTCCCAAAAGCTTCTTTATACTTAACTCCAACGTAGTCTGATACTTTCTGGCTGTAGAACCAAGTTCCCAGTAGCAAACCTGAATGATTCTAAAAAGACTGTTACAGATTTCTATTTTTTTTTAAAAAGCAGTTAATCTCAAGCTTAAAATTGCCTACAATCTGCTAAACAGCTTTCAAGACTGATATATAAGTAGAAGAAAGGATGGTCTCTAGAGAGCTAATCTTGCAGCTAGTAATCCTTTGGGTTTTCAGACAAATAGGATTGGAGATCAGGTTTTCTGTGATGAATGATTAAGAAGTCTATATAAAGCTCAGATTAGAAATTAAAAAAAAAAAAAGAAAGAAAAGAAAAGAAGCCGAGAAAAGGTTTTAATGAAAACTAAAATCTCACAAATCTCTCCTGTTTCATTAAAATCAGTACTCCTCATTTCAGTGGAAGAATTATTGTTTTATTTTGTTTTAACTGCACGCAGTTTCCATGGTTGTACTTCAAATTGCAGGAAACTGGGTTCATACAGAAGAGATTCTGCATCTGGTGATGTATTCATTATACCCAAACCAGTATACCAGCACAGCCTCCTAAAGCGTGAATTGGGCTGCGTCTTCTTATTTCCATGTTCAATCCCAAACACTAAAGTGAAGCAAAAAAGTCCATACACACTTTAGCAATACAAGGGAAGTATAAAAATGTTATACTTGAGTCAAAGAGAAGAAAAACTAATTTTTAAATCTCGAGCGAGCCCAGACTAGGACACTAACAACCCAGTAGAAAATTATGAGAATATTCTGGGCCAAGAGGAAAAGAAATTTCCCAAGAGTAACAATACTTTGATTTCACGCATAGGCTGGAGAAGTCAGAGTGGGAAGCAGGGCAAAGGCTTGAGAAAGTAAAAGCTGACACCAATATTAAACCACATGCTGAAGTTGTTCATTTTTGCATGAAACAGTAGTTTATATTGTAGATGTATAAAATACAAGCATTTTTCACAAGAAACAACATGGATGTCAGCTTGCAAAATGTTAATGCGGTCAGATCTTCCTGAAGACAGCCAGCCTTTGATAGTCTAAGAAGAGAGGGGAAAAAATATAACTATTAGCTGCCAAGTCCTTAAACGACTGATTTTGGCATAGACTTTCTGATCATATGATGCACATTCTACTAGGGAAATCAGAGTTGTGTAAATTCTTGCAAAGTATTTTTAGAAAGCTATGAAGAATTGTCTGGAGGAGGAGAGAATTGCCCTAAATTATAGAAACGTTTTAAGTTCATCGTTAAATATCTAAGAAAACTTACAGGAAAAATAACAAGAGTCTCTAAAAAGACTATAATAAATCACTGTGTATAAATTTTCCATTCTGTGTGTTCTTCTTGCCTAGGTTTGTCATTTAATTTCCACAGGTACTGTGAGAAATCACTTTGCCCGGAAGGTTTTCAGGGCTTCTATTACTTTCTGGAAACTTAAAATCCCTCTGTGACTTCATATCCTGGACTGCCATTGTGCTGTTAGAGCTGTAAGTTTGATGAATTTGCAATGTACATTGACAACTCTGAAGGTGTAGTTGCCTAAACAGGTATTTATAGGTATACTTTTAGAAGTGGCAGAATTTTTCTTACAGATCATTTAAATGACCATACTGCAGGTTTTGCATCTGCAGGCAAAGAAGTTCTGATCTGACCAGTTTGGTTCAAGCCAATGCACCTGAGGCTGTTTATTTATATTTCCTCTATATCTGATGCTATGCGTTCCTTTGAAAATGAACGTTTCCAAACAAAACCTTGTTTTTATCTGTAACAGTCATTTCCATCCCTCCCTCCTGGCTTTTAATTTTTATAAACAGTACCAAGACATTCTTTTCCTGTGTTTTGGTAGTGTTCTGTTGCTGTCATAATGATTTCAAGACTAAAGGAGGCACCCTGACTATCAGGGCCAAATGCTCGACCTTGGCAGCAGAAGGGGTTACTGCTCTCTTGCTGGAGACTGTCCCATCTCTGTTCTCAAAGGGTTTTTGCACGTCTCCCAAGCTGCACATAACATCATTGCTGAATGAAGAAGGAAAAGGTCATCCAGGTGAAGACGACAGCTCTGAATTAACTTGCATCTTGGTGTTCAGCGCTTCTTTTTTTTCACAGCGGTCATTAGGGTAAATTTTGTGAGGTGATGCATTTTTCCTAAGTGATGATGTGACAGCTTCAGCTGAAGGTCTGTAGCCTCGTCTGTGAGATATTCAGCACTTTTAAGCCCTAAACTTGTCCTATAGCTGGTGGTGAAACAACGTTATAAACTTTTTTTCCAGACCTGAAAGGTGAACGTTTAACATTCACTGAAGTCATGAGGAGTGCAAGGTACTCAGCAGCTTGAAATCCGACCTCTGTTCCACTATAAAGAATGGAAAAACTATTAAGAGATGGGGACAGCAGGCAGAGTGCGCAACTATAACTACAACAAGGGCAGAAAGAATGGAGATTGAAAGCTGTTGAAAGTCTAATTTTGGGAAAGGTCTGAATTAGAACTAAGTAAGGAAAAGTCTAATTAATTGAACATTAATTCCCATAGTCTTTATGTAATCTGTGAACAACAAATGGTATGAAATTGCTTTGTGTAAAACATAGTCCTCCAACCAGGATTAAAGCAGGACTTTCCTTCCTCTCTCTGTATCATTAAAATCTTTACTAAAAATGGGGATGTTCTAGTCTTTACAGTTTCACCCTGTTGCTAATGGGAAGGATGGACAATATAAAAAAGTGGAGGAACTATCAGAAATGTGATCATAGTTCCAGGAACAGAGTGAAATCTCTTTAGTAAACTCAACAACAAAGACAGTTTATTCTCCTTATATCAAACAGCAGCATTTGTCAGTGGCTTTGGTACAATGTATAATTACAAGACCCTCATTGAATGAGCTGCTCTGGATTTATTACCGTCAGTGCAAAAATCCATCAGCTACAAAAAGTTTCCTTTAAGAATCAACCAAAACAACTTTTTAGACTCTACTGATAAAGTAAATGTAAACAAAAATAGTGAAGAAATATATGTGAAGTAAATTAAGCAAAAATTATAGTCTCATCCAACTTCAGAGTAGGAGCTGTCTTCTTTTTATACCCTTAATGAATGTATTTGTAAAGCCTAAGAAAATATCAGTCAGGATTTTTACTCAGTGTTCCTTCCCACAGTGAGCTTGTTATGTCTTTTGCATTACACAGGGAAATGTATGACTGTGTAAATATATAAGTGGAAGTGAGGATGCAAGTAATGATGTCAGGATGGTGAAGCTGAACTGGACGAATGGGAATTGGAGAGGGTCTCCCTGGGAAGCAAAAGTGGAGAAGAGACACTGACTCAGTTTAGGGTGGGGGATGTCTGATGGGGGCATGGGGAGAGTAAAGATGAGGCATCATCCAGGGTACTAGCTAGAAAGGTAAGATCAGAGAAAGAAATACAGCTGAACTGGAAGATGTTACATATTCTAGGATGTTGGCTAATAATACTGGAGGACTCCATGTATATGAAGCCAAAATACCTCTTCTTTTAAGTCCAATGTTTACATACTACAGACTTGTCCTATTACCCCTAACCATTTCCAGTACACAGATTCCCTGGCTTTCCTCTAATCCCATCATACAGCAGTGCAAGATTGCTTCTCCAAGCTTCAAAAAGGTGCCAAATAACGAAACAAGAAAGGCCTGGCTGAGCCGAATAGATAGCAAGCCCGAAATTTTCAGATGCAGCAGCCTTAGAAATTACGTATTAATATTTTCTCTAGTAACAGAGTTCTGACTGAAAGAGGCATCTTTACAAGAAACTGTTTTGGCTTATTTTATATTCAATATATTTTTTAATCAAAGCGCTCCAGATGCTACTGTGTTCTCCTCATTGAAAAGCATCAACAGCCATATGCTACGGAACCAAAGGCTTAATTGCAAGGATGTATCTGGAATCCAACAGAGTCAGGGGAGACGAGGTGGAATGTCGTTAGTAATCAGGCAAGCAGACATGGGCAAGATGAATAAGTAGCAAAGAAATATGCTTAGCACTCTTGCTATTAAGCAAGTTTTCAATTACTACATAAAAAGGAATTAAAGTCATGTCTTGCATACAGCTATATATTCACCCCTTATTTCTTTAAGTACCAACCAGTAATTGCTACAGGAGAGGTGAAATTAGGGAAGACACAGTGAGGAAAACAAAATGCAAAGAAAACACATAAGGCTACATTTTGGTGATGCCTCAACACTGATCTTGTGAGGAACCAGCATCTGTCCAAGAATGGAGTTGAAATGGAGCCAATGGGAAGGTGGCATCTGTGCATGGGTAAAACTGATGCATAAAGATGAAAATGTATGAGGTTGTTGAGACAGAGTTTGTGGTTATTTATAACACGTAAGCGGTTTGACCAACACAGAGTAAGTAGCTGGGTCTCTGCCATATTACCAAGCATTGTTAGCCTGGGTCTCTGTTACTGGCATATTTCACATGCTGCTATTTTAGATTGACTTAGGTTGAATAAAACTTATGTGCTGGCTTCTGAATGCACAGCATTATAGTCATTGTGATTAATCACTGTTGTTTTTCTGCGGTCTGTTTTCATCCTGACATTCCAATAATGTGTTTGGACATACTTTGAGAAGAAAAGTTGCAGGTACTCAGATTTGTTTTGTATTTTCTACACGGTCAAACATTTAATGCATATTAAGTAATTTTTTAGCACCGCAAAATCCTGTAGTCCTCATAATCTCCAATACCAATTAAAAAATTATTTCAAAATTTACCTTATTTCCACTAGAGGTCAGTCAATAGATGGTAAACTTTCATGTTGTAGAAATGTATATTGTTAGCTTCTTTACCTGCCTAACTTGTGCAAACATGCCGAACGAGAAAATTATTGTACGTGAAAAGCTTATGCATGAAAAGTTCTTTTAACAATATGCTGAATTTTTAGGAGTTTATCCATCATTATTGTTAGGTGAAACATCACGAAATGCTTAGCTATCGAACAGAAAATGTGCATGAAGAAGTGCTGTTCCATAGTTGCAGCATGATCTGGATAGGAAGACTCTGTTTATTGTGGAGTGTTTTGTAAATTATAGAAACTGATTGGAAATCTACATAAGCCTTTTACTAAGCTGAAAACTCAGTAAAACTACTGTGTTGTTTTTTTTTTTTAAGGCAATCTGTCTTAGCATAAAACTTGGAAGTACTAAAGTAGTTTAGTACAGCTCTGTGGAATTAAAGCTATTTGTCAGATAAATGGCAATTCAAAAAAGGTTGCACCGACCACATCTACCACTGCCCTCATTTGCAGCCTCCAAATCTGGGGTATTCCCCAGGTGTCTTGATATTGAAGAGATGTGGCTGTTAAGTTGCTTTGTTTATCATGGTTTTACTTATTACCTTTTCTATAAGCAGCAGATTCAAAATTTTACTCCTTTACATTGTTTTTGGATATTGAGTTTAGTTTATTTTTAATGTAATTGCATTGTTTATTGATATCTCTCATCTTAGATAAAACCCTGCTCAATAATGAAGTCCTCAGCCTCAGATGCTCTTCTTTGCCTCCAGACATGAAGGTAGTGGGTCTTCAATCTAGAAAGCAATTTTGTTGTCCAAGATGGTCTCTTGGGAACCATTAAAACTGGTCAGTATCTATGCCAGTAGCTATGTTTCGCTCTCCGTGAGTGTTTACCTAATATTTCAATTTAAATGCTTCCACTATACTTGCAAAGATCTCCCAGTTTCCACTAAGTGTCACCAATGATGATGACTTTAATCACGCTCAGATACACTTTTTTTGTTGCCACCCCTCTGCTGCAACCACATCAAGGCTGAGACACAAGCAATTTATCCTAAGGATTCACCACAACATTGTTCATGTGTAGACAGAGAACATCATAAAAGTGAGCACCAGTACCGAACCTACCGAGATATTACTTACATACAAAAGTTATATGCTTTCATATCTCTGCTTCTTACTCAGATATGAGCCCTACTGGGCATTACTCGGGTATAACACTCAGATATTTAACCATCCAACTTCAAGAGAAGTGAAGTGCAATGTTTCTAATTCAGGATTCATTAGCTGACTTCTGCTGCAAATCACGTGATGCGTGATTATGAGAAACTTTTAAATACTTATAATATTTTAATTTTTTTTTATAAAAGATAATTTTAATGCAGATTCTGGTAGCCCCAAATTGCAAGTCACTAACATCTTAACCAAGATTCATGCAGTAGGAGTACCATTAGCATTTGAATTGTTTCACTGTAATCAAATTTGACAGTTAACTATGAGACAAAAAAGCTCATTTCTGTGAAGCCCCTGGAGGAGTAGAACTAGCATTTTCAAAAATTCTTATTTTCCTAAAACTCTCTGTTGGATTCCACCTCTCAATATTAAGCTAAAGTGGCATGCACAGTTTTGAGCACAGGTCAGAGGATTTTGGAATTCAATGGCAGTATTTTCAAAAGGAGTTATGCCTTTTGCCCTGTTAACAATGCTTTTTCTGACACACAACATTTGAGAATCTATTTCTGGGTGTTTTAGCAAGAGAAGAATAAGCTTGTAGAGCTCTTGAATCCAGTTTAAAATACATTCTTTTCAGTGTTTCACAGCTATGGCACTATATAACAGAAATGTGCTTTGAGATAAACTTGTTGAGTTGGTATCTGATATCTCAAAATGGTTGGGGTTTTTTTTGTTCTTTGACTTTCAGTCTTTAAAACTCTCTCCTTCAACTTGAATCAGCTGAAGATTCAGCGTGTGGCATCTATGTGAAAATGATGAAGCAAATATATCCATAATCTTGTTCATTTACAGCAGCCAAGGATTTGGCAGTTATATCCCTCTGTTCCTTTTGGTGTGACCTGCAGCAGAAGTCCACCTTCAGAAACCTGGGAAGTTTCAGTTTTGTCACACACCTTTTGTGCTGTTAATATGATAGATAGCTTTCCCCGAGAGAAAGCAGAAGGGGTGGTGGGAGGACAGCAGAACTGCACAAAGTGATGAACACGCATGGAGAATTGGTAGAAGAAACTTATTTTGCTTGCGTGTCAGAAGAGATGTGGGATGTGCTCAAGGGAAGTAGGTTTCAGGTGAAAGTTGCTGAACTTTCCATCTGATGCTCAGAAGCGAGCACTTTACCTAATGGCTACGCTGGGAAATTCACCCTGCAGCTCTTTAAACGTATGCTGACTACAACAAATGGAGGGGGATATTTTTTCCCTTACCATGTGAGGCAAGGGTAAATGAATTTGAGTTTTTACTAAATCAAGCTTTTCTGAAGATGCCCATCACACTTCGTTCTCCTCTTGGGTGGATTTACTGAGGAGGCACAGAGCTTTGTGGACTCTAGCCTCCCTCACATCACTGCTTGGTGCTGCCTTGGAGCTGCTAAATAGCATAGTGATGCAGCTGAGGTGTGTTGGCTCATTATCCCATCCACATTAATACCTGGGATGTTCTCATCCCTCCTTCTCCTCACTGCCCTAGGCCTTTCCTACCAGGCTGAGCAGACAAACTCCTGCAGCAACTTTATATTAAGGGCTTTGTTCACTGTAAAGTATCCCTTCTAGCTAGACTGCTTTCATGCTGGTATGAGTAAACCTGTATTAGTGATTCCTGATCCGCATCTGGGGTAGAGTTCTAGTGTAGCTTTACCCATTCAACCAAACTGCAAATGCATCATCTCCAACCGCATGTCCTGAAAGCAGGTAAGCCACAGAAGTTTTAAGTGTTTCTAGGGATAGTGCCTTGCTGTGAATATCCCAAATGAGCAAGCTCGCTTTGTCTGGGTTTATAATTCCTGGTAAGTTATGACCCTCTCCCTCAGCATGATGAACTCTTGAGGGCCCTTAAGATGTGCTTCAGAAAATGCTATACATCATTCAGATTTTAATTCACATAGCTCATATGACCTAAGGGCAAATTTTATCATTTTATACCAGTCTTGCTTCAGTCTCTGCCATCTGAAGTTCTGGTCCAGAAAAAGTTACTAAAGAAAATGCTATGAGAATACTTGCTCATTTACATCAGCTGGGATTCAGAACCGGACAGGCCATTTATGCACTTTTATTTGAGGACATGTTAAAAATTACCTTGGGTGCATAAAGGACTAACATATACATAGGTGTAGAGAGACATGTGTGTATATAACAAGATATTATAGCCTTGTTTATTTGGTTACATAGGTTTTAGGTTGAGTTCAGTAGAAAGACAAGTATGGAAGGGAAAAAAGTAATTGAAAGGAGAGTTGAGGATTCATTTGGTTATATTTGGAATGGATTTTAAGACTGGGCAGTGCATGCTTTTTGCATGTTAGGCTTAGTCTAAGTTCAACACTCTCTACTGTGCCATGGAGGATGGCCATAGATGACACTAAGTCCAGCTGTTAGAGTGCCAGGTAAAGCAAGGCTCTAGGAAACATTTCTCACTGTATATCACAGAACAAATTGATATCAAGAAAATATTTTGGTGTTTTTGAATTTGCAGTGGCTGGTGAGTCTTCTGAGGTGGGAAAAAGGTTCAGTTTGAATGCCATTCCCTTTGCCAGTATGTACAAGAGAGCAATGTGAAGAACAGAATACTTTAAAGGCTGATACAATAAGACAGCTGCAAAATCCCATAAGAAAAAAAATCCACAGAGAAGCAGAGATGAAAACAGACTGGTCATGCGATACTCAGTTCAGGGCTGGGAATCCAAACCTTGGCTGCTCAGCCATAATCAACCTCAGTCTGCTACCCGATCTTCTTGATTCCTCACATACCCGTGAGAGAGAAATTAAGAAGTGCTGAGAGTTTGGATAGCTGGACCTGCTCACATGTGATTGGGAAAAAAAAAAAAAAAAAGATATAATGTGGTGCTGTGAAAGGTCGATTATTTTATGACAAGTGTACCACATTTCCTCCTGCCAAATCCATGACGATGTCAGGATGCTAAAAAAAATCCACCAACAACCCCAAAGGGTTTTGTCTCTCTTAGTCCTCCTGCATAACCAAGGGGCTGGAGGATATTGTATGATTAACAGCTCACTCTCACAGTCAAGTTACAACAACTCAGCAAGTTAAGTTGTCAACGTGTGTCAGCTGAGCTGTGGCAATTGTTCATGTGTGCGGTTGGCACATAAAATGCCAAGCAATGTTACTTAACTCTCTTTCATTGCATCAGATTACTCCCAGTGTGCCATGGGTTAGGAGTGTGCATTGGGAGGGATTCACTGCTCTAAATTTAGATCTCTGTATTAGAGAGGTCTACGTCTGAGCTAGCTGTCGAAGTTCATGCTAAAGTCAATGGAAAGAAACAGGTGCTTCTGGAGTGCACTTCATCTTATCTTGGGACAGCTATTCAAAACAGAGCAGGTGAATCCTGCTCCACTGAGGCTAAAAAGCATCTACATGATTAGCTCAGATATAATTGCCTAAGGTTAAGTGAGATTAATCTTTGGAGAGCTACCATATCTCAGCGGATGACTTGATCATGAATCTGAGCGTGAAGATATAGCGTTTGGTATAATCTTTTGCTGATCATAGTAAAGAGAAATTTATTCAGATTTTACCAAATATCAGTGAGAAAAATCAATCTAGATATTTTTAGAGCTTAGCTGGGATTCTTCTGGTTTCCTAAACTCTCTAAGTAAACAGGCAGGTCGTATCCTGGGCAGCAAGGAAACAAGCGTGGCCAGCAGGTCGAGGGAGGTGATTCTGCCCCTCTACTCTGCTCTCATGAGACCCCACCTGGAGTACTGCATCCAGCTCTGGAACCCCCAACATAAGAAGGACGTGGAGGACATAAGAAGAACTGTTGGAGCGAGTCCAGAGGAGGGCTATGAAGATGATCAGAGGGCTGAAGCACCTCTCCTATGAAGACAGGCTGAGAGAGTTGGGGTTGTTCAGCCCGGAGAAGAGAAGGCTCCTGGGAGACCTTATAGCAGCATTCCAGTACCTAAAGGGGAGCCTAGGGGAAAGATGGGGAAGGAGTCTTTGTCAGCAAGTATAGCAATAAGATGAGGGGTAACAGTTTTAAACTGAAAGAGGGGAGATTTAGATTAGATATTAGGAAGAAATTCTTTACTGTGAGGGAGGTGAGGCACTGGAACAGGTTGCCCAGCGAAGTTGTGGATGCCCCATCCTTGGAAGTGTTCAAGGCCAGGCTGGATGGGGCTTTGAGCAACCTGGTCTGGTGGGAGGTGTCCCTGCCCATGGCAGGGGGGTGGAACTAGATGATCTTTATGGTCCCTTCTAACCCAAACCATTCTATGATATAGAGAAATCCATCAAACAGCATCTGCTGTATTTCCTAGCACTCTTCACTTTTAGGTACGTACTGATGCCTCCCAGATATTTACTTTTTATCTTGTTGCTTCTAATCCTGCAGAAACTGGATGACTTTTTGTTTTGCAATACAAATGGACTTGCCACCGCAATCCAGCGAGACCGTGAACTCGAACAGCACTAAAGGAAAAGTACAGCTCCTCATCTGGTATGATGACTCAATATTTTCAACTATTTACTGTCAGAGAATAATTTACTGTGGTTTTACTTCATCCAGTGTTTCTGAAAGCATACAAGTCCTGGCCTCCTATGTGGTTTGGCAGTTTTGTTCTTGTGGTAAACTTGCAAAATATCTGGAGATCTGGTTTTACTGCCCTGTCTTAATCACCTTTGCCCAAGAGTGATTCTTACAGGACACGGAGAACCCCTACTCCAGCACACTATCTTCTCTGTTTTGTGGTGGGCGTGGGGCAGAGCTTTCGGAAAAAGATCGTGGGTGTTTGAAAAGGTATCTGAGAGTATTAACAATAAAATATAGGGCAGCCTTCAGGTTGCTCTAGATTATATGTGGTGAGCTGAATGCTATTAGACATACCAGGTGAAGCTGCCTTTAATAATAACATTCCACTTACCTAATCTAGCTCAGTCTCAACCTCATCCTCTTTTAATGAGTCATGTAAGTATTACAAATAACTTTTACTGCAATGTTGGTTAAGCAGTTGCCACTTCATTCTTATCTCCCCTTAGGCTTTCCAGTCCAGCTCTATATTTTACCTTGTACTGGCATGAGATTGATTATAAAAAATCCCATAAACATCTGGGGAATCTTTTTTTCCACATGAATCTGCCTCACAGTATATCTGCCCAAGCACTTGCTCCAGCACAGCAAAAAAGATGGGGAAGGGGGAGAGCTGCTGCACACTTGAGTAGCCTCAGGGCTGACAGAAAATTGTCTTGCTTTCCCCTCTAGCAATCTACAAACACTGGGGGAAAAGAAAAATTCATCCTCATTCCTAATAAAAATTAAGTTTAAATTCAGGATTAGGATGCTGACAAGTTACAGAAGCTTTAACTGCATGAGAGAGCGATATTTGACTTTCTTCCTCAAACTCTGCATTTTCTGTCAGTGCAGCACTTTTATGGCTTATTTTTCTTTTACAGCCTTTGCACCATTTCCTTCATTTATGGTATCTATTAGCTAATTAGTCATAAGAAACCTAAATCTAAGCTCAGTCTCATATGAGACTCAGTTTCTGTCAGGAAAACCCCGATGACTGGCTTGCGGCATGGTTCCCTCTGTGTTCACAGATACCCCTCGTGCCTCTGGAGAGGTTGGTTGCACTCTGGCCTTCACGCAGAAATATGAATGAACCACATCTTGCTTCCCTCTTCTTGGGACGTGCTGCAGCTTTTCTAGCAGCCTCCTGTGTGTACAGCTGGGTAAAATAATGCGTGCATTGAAGTGAACAGGATTTCAGTCTTTGACTTAGCTGTGTCACAACTTGGCTCCAGATTAGTCCTGATTACTGGTAGTCCTGTGAAATAATATGATATATCCTGTGTATCTTAACTGTGTTTTGTAAATTGCATGTAAGTGTGGTTCAGTCCTTTGAAGAGTTCATCAAATTCTGGAACAGCAGTAATACTCAATTCACCTGTTAAGTTCACAGAGGAGACATCAGGGTGTGCTCAAAACCAGTGGTGCTCAAGATTTCACTGACTGCTTCTATAGGCACAGGGGAAAACTACACCAATTCCGCTAGATTTTAGGGTGAGTTACTTAGGGCCTTAGTCTGTTCCTTCACTTTGGACATCTGCAGTGAGGTCAGGTAAACACGCAAGGATTTGTCATTCCTTTTTTGCAATGTTTCCCATCTCCTCTGTGCTATGGCAGGTGACGGGGTGGTGGAGGATCTGATGCTCGGCGGGCACCAATTGCTTTGCAAGTATTGCTGTGTCTCATCGTGATTAGTGCCGGCTTGTTCCAAGTGTTATTCTATCTCATCTTATGCACATCGCCATGCTGCTTTTAATTACAAAATAGTACAAATTCTTTTGTGGAATACAGTATAAAAGACGCAGGGTTTAATATCCTGGCTGACTTCCTCCTCTGAACTGATAGTAAATGAGCAAGGTACCATAGCTTATAATGGCTTTCAAAGTTTCCTTCTTCTAGGAGCTGGGGTTTTTTTCTGTTTTTCTGCTTTGAGTAAAAGAGAAATTATAATTTCTTAATTAGTTTCATCATTTAACATGACATGTTTGCTGATTATAAATGTAAAATGAGGTCATTTGCATTTCTATGACACATACCAGGAATATATTGTCATTGAGTATGCACCTGCCATGTTGTTTTTTACTGTTTCGTGATAGATGAAACCTATCGTGGGGGATAGATGGGATAGATGCCCTTCTTAGACAGGGCATTTTCAAGGTTAAAAAACCCCAGAAAGCAAGGAGAAGGTATTCAGTATGAGAATACTCCCTGGTCTTACAGTAGTTGCTTTTCTACACAAATAATACTTCCAGTACTGGGATCTCACCTAATTGATTTTTAGAGAGATTTGTTAGCATTACACTCTGGCTCTGCAGATAAGACTTTTAGAAAGTATAGGTTGTTAGTGGAAGAAACGGCTAAAATGACTGTGATAAGCCCGTTTCCACGCTGTCTGAGAGGGTGTTATGTGAGACGCTGGCCTTAAATGTTTATGCTTGCACAGATGATTGACTTAAAATCCCAGCACCTGTGATCTCTATAATGTTCAATCTATTTGTGCAGCTGTTCCTCTGAGACCGTTACACGCAGTAATTGATTAGTTCAGCAGTCCTTCAACATCATTGCAGTGTTATGAAAGCTGGTGAATTCATACGCTACACTTCAGCAGCACACAGCCTCTTCCCCTCAGTTTGCATGATACTTCTCAGGTACCAATATTTTGCTGTAGAAGCCCTACTTTTCCAAAATGGCTAGAACACTTAAAAATATTGAGCTTAACATTAAAAGAAAAAAGCATCTGTTTCCATTGCTTCCTTTCAGTCAAATCGTCTTTCTATTGCATTTGATGAAGCATGGATGAAGATAATAATCTTAAAAAGAGGACCAGGAGGTGGAGAGCAAGGAGGAAGTTCAATGGAGAACAAGCAACCACGATACCTTGTCTTTATTCCTTGTCTGAAGGGAAAATGTCGTGCTTGAAGTAAAGTGATGATGATAGAGTTTAACTGTACTCACAGAATTAATATAATATTATTGTTTCTGAGGGGCTGGTATGGGGAAAGAAAAACTGCTCTTAATCTTCTCCTGTGTTATCTAGTTGTTAGAGACTTCGTTTAATTCACCCACGTGTAGTATGAAAATATTCTTTCCCACAAAATAATGTTTAAAACAATACTATCACATAGTCTGTTGAAGTTAGAACGGAAAATAATGCAGTCCACGGTCACTTCCCGATCTGATGTGCACAATTAAGTCTATTTTTCAGACTAACATTTTTCTATCAGAGCAAATGATAATCAAGCTGCCTAAAAAGCACGGCACGAGTTATAGATTTTTATATACATAAAGAATCATATTACTATGCTTGCACAGCCCTACCAGTCTCTTAGATGGATGTCACATTGGTTCCTGCTTGATAGTTCTTCAAGTTCTCCAGAGTAAGAGTTGACTCAGGACTAAAACAGTCTTACATCTGACAAATCAGGTGGGGTCTGACAGGGGACACTTCATAAATATTAGAAGAACTGAGCCTCATTCTTTCAAGATGTGTCTGTCTGTCTTCCTTCGGCTCGCAGATCTACTTTGGGCTTCTTAAATGCGTGTCTGCTTTTTTTTTTTTTTTTTAGTGGTAACAGTTAATTGCAGATACAAATCTCATTATTTATATCACTTATCAGGTCATAGTTCTGCAAAATGCTGGACATCAGGCATGCAGTGGTATCCTCATGCTGAAGATGATCATGCACCCAAATGTTTTGTTACATCAATTATTTATAAAGTCAGATTCTGCATCATTTGTATTCATGTTCAGGATGCATACCCAGATAAGGGATTAACCAAGTGATGTTTAGGAAAGTATCTTGATTTAGATCAAATGAATAAAATTGCACATGTAGATGCAGATGCAAAACAAGGTCAGTGGAGTGAGAGGCTCGTTTTTTTGTAAATCTGGGCTTGGGTGCTGAGAGGTTGAAACTCAGAGTCATATTTTAAATGGCAAAAAAAATGGGGAAAAAAAAAACCCAACCCTGTGAAAATACATCACTGGTATAACAAGTAAAAATCAGTGCAAGAGAAATACAGAAAAGGTGGAATTGCTTCAAGTTTTTAAATGAAATTCTTTTTGATACTAGAATAATATTTCTATTGCTTTGTCTCATGACCACTTCTGAACACTTAAAAAATAGTTCACTGAGCTTTTGAAAATCAATGTTACAAAAAGTGAATCTCAATCTCTCTCAGTTTCATTTCTGAGTCTTAGTTACAAAGTTACACTTTGGTTACCTTGTCAAAAATTTCTGTATATCTGCAAGACCTATAAATTTTGATAGGAGCTCTATGCTTTTTTTTTTTAAGTGAAAACTAGTATTCTTATAAAATCTTATGAATGATGAGCTGAGGTCTTAAAACCATTGAATACCTTGAAGGTCCCCATAAAGACCATAAGATCATAACTGGCAAGAGTTGTGATAGACATCTGGGACTGCCTTTGAAATCAATATGTGAAAAACTGTGAGAAAAATACAGATGTATTGGAAACTCTCCTAAAATACATGAAACACAGAATCTGAGAAATAGGGACCTGGAAGATATCTCATGCTTTGCTATGTCATCTTCTTGCTCTGAGGTAGGAGAGGTCACGTTGAAATGTTCTTTAGCAGATATTTGCCTGACAAGCTCCAGCTTAATTTTCACAACCTTTGTAGGCACTCTTGTAGAATTTTGCTGTCCTTGTTATTAAGTAGAAAGTTGCTCTAAACTCCAGTCTAGCCTCTAACCTTTCCCTGCTGTGAAACAAACCAATTATTCTTTGTTTCACCCCTAATAACCTTGGAGAATAATTAACCACTATGCTCTTTTTAGCCACTTTTGATATACACGAAAACTGCTATGTCCGCTGTATCACCTTACTATCCTCTGTGTAATTACAAATTGATCATTTAACATTTGCTCTAGCATCTTTCAGGGTACGAAACAAGCTGATATATGAGTCCCTGGACCCTTTCGACGGTAGGGAAAGTACAGTGATTGCCATTCACCAGCTCTCCGTGACTTCTCAAGGATAATGATGCAGAAGAGACTCCTTTGGCTTTAGGGTACATTTCAGCATGCCCCACTGGCTTTAATACAGTCAATTTATCCATCCTCTAACATGCCCTTTAACTGTTCTGCCCTGCTTTCTACCCACCTGCTAATATTAATTGTGTTAAGTGGCTCGTCACAAATTTTGTGAACACTAATGCAAAAGGGCAATTCAGCCGTCTCCTTGTCATCCGTTCCGTGCTCGCTGCCTGCTCCCGTGGCAAAGGAGCTAGACAGACTGTCCGGGTGGTCTTGCTGCCTCCGCAGCAGCCCGTGGCTTCTGCTCTCCTTTCCTCCATCTCCGCAGGAGTGCCGCCGCCTCACCTCCTCGCCCCACCACCAGTTCCTTCCCTGGTGCTGAGTGCTATTGCTCACGACATATTTCATCCAAAGTGCATTCTGCCTTCAGCATCACAGGCTTTTCCTCCCTGGTTGTCAGGCTTGAATAAAAAAATAGCTGCCTGCCAAGTTGTTTCTTCTAACTTAAAATACGTAAATAAATAAGTAAATCTGGGGGCCTGGGGCATCTGTGTCCTGCTCTGTTACCTTTCCTGCAGCTCTCAAGTTAGTTAGAGCCTTTCCTTATTAAGGTTGTTAAGAGAACCTGCCTTTTGTTATCTGTGAGACAGCTGTCAGAAAAGTGACAACATAAATTTCGAAGATATAAACATTAGATTTGTGTCCTCTCAGATCCAACATTTTGAATAGACTATCTTGAAGATAATATAAAGGCTAACAGGGTTCTCCTAGAACACAAATGAAAGTGTTACATTAGTATCCTTCAAAATGTAGATCTTCCAAAAAGATATTGCAAAACTTTGGTGATCTGCTTGTTAGAGAAACTAACATCCTGCTAAGGAAATATAAGTAAATTCCCTGATTTCAGGCTAACAAAGCAAAAGCAGCTGTCTTGCTTGCACACTGGTCATTTTCAAGCATTATAATAAAATGGTGGGTTTTTTTTTTTTTACTTCTGTGGAGAAGGAATAAAATGGGTCTCTCAATTCTTAAGCTGTGATTCTGAAAGTAACATCTTTATGGAGGGGATGCGCAATCTGAGCAAATCATGTGTTTAAGATCTTCCAGTACTGCTCGGAATACGTTTCAGTCACTGGTTTTGGAAGCCTGAAGAAGTTTTCTTGTGCATTTGCCAGGGAGATTTTCTTCTTTCCTTCCAGAAACAACCCAAGTCCAAATGTTCTACTATTGGTTTAGCTTCAGGTCAGATGCGTGAGCACAGTAGATTCTTGTTCACTCTCAGTTAGATTTGTGTCAGGTCTTTTTTTGACTAGTGTGTGATAGAGAGATCAGCTGAGGAAATGAGTAGATATGCTATGGAGATAGCAAACCAGAACATAAATCACATATTTAGAACAGTGGAGGGAGAGCAGAATTTAAAAAATAACTAAAAATTCAAACTGTAAGCCTGGGTGAAGGTGCATGGCAAATTAATGGATTTTTGCCTTTTTTTTTTTTACTGCTGAAGTGTGACTGTGAGGCAGAAGGGAATATAGTAACAGAATGGAAGAAAAGATAAGAAAAACCTGACATTCAGCTTCCCCTGTCCTTTGAGGGGGTGGTGAATCCCTTTGCACTTCCCAGGTGTCTCTGTGTGGTGAGTCCCTCCCCTCTCACACTTAACCTAAACCCGTACCTGGGCAGTTGTGGTTTGTAGGCTCTTTCCTCATCTCCAAGACACTTACATGTATTGGATTACTTCATTCAGCTGTCTTTCAAGCATTCAAGTAAATTAATTTAACTTTAAATTAATATCTTCCCAAAAGAAAATGTTTTATAAATGCTCATTGCCTTTGTGGGACTTATCAGAAATATTAGTCTAAATGATCGCGTTTTATTATCTTTCCATAATATTTTACTGCTCGTGAAATAAAAATCAGTTTAACTGTAGTTCACTGTTGTCTGCCCGGAGATAATGAATATCTCTGAAATAAATCCAAATACATTAGCAGCCCGTTCAACGGACTTCATACTCCCATCTAGAAATCTTATTAATTTCTATGTGTTGGAATATTTCACATTCTCCTTTGTTGATTGAGCTATTATTTTGTACATTAATGCAGATAGAAGTGTCAGCACTATAATATTTACCCAAGGAATTCCAGATATGCTGATTAAGCCAAAGCAAACTGTATGTCCTTTATGACCCTATTAGACTGACTCAATTTTTTAAGTGAAACTGGCACTTTACACTTGTGGGCATCCTGTCTGTGAACAAACAGCTAATTGCCTTATTATTATTATTAAACTGAAAAGCTGCAAATGAAGAGCAACAGTTAAAACCTCCCCACTTGAAAGCTCGCTGCACATGCTCGCTTCTTTTGCCTCCCTTCCTCTGGTAGCTCTGTGGTCAGTGCGTTTTCAATCAAGTCGCCTCACTGCCACGGATCTTAGTTTCATCCTTCTTCTTGGGCTGCGTGCTTCCTGAGGCAGGGAAGGATGCTGTTTTGTACCCACAGCATCTAGCAGGGATCTCCGGGTACAACGGTGACAGAGACCATCGTGAACAAAACCCTCTTCATTTAATAGAATTCTGCTCTTCCTTTGAAGTAGTTTTATTTGTAATGGGGTTATTAACTGCATGACTTGCACTCATTTTCATCAACAGGTTGTTTTCAAATGGATTTGCCTATTTACTATTCATTACTAACAATAATGGTGCTGCATGGGTATAAAATGGGTTTAATGGAATAGAGAGCAGGATTTTAAATGTTCATCAGCCCTTTTGCCATTTACTCGTGTGCAAGAGCCCAATGTGCCATTTCTACATCACGATAGTAAGCGTACTTTGAATAGCGATGTTTGTCGGTTCTTACTAAGTTTTGCTACCTTTAGACTTTTTTGCTTCTGTTTACTAGGGTTGATTTTGGAATGTGTATAACCCAATGCTGTCATGCACTAACACACACTCATGGTAGCCTTGTTTATGCACATTTAGAAACCATGCTCTCCAGTTGTCAGAAAAGCTGCGTGGTCTCTTTGTAGTGGTATGTATATTTCTTCTGTAATTAATATCTATTCCTTCAGCATTTTTCCTGATTTGAAGGATAATTTAAAGGCATAACTATCCACAGCCAGGGAGAAAGTCTTTCTTTACACAGTATTAAATTGTTAATAAACCAACAGCACACAGGTACCTTGATATGAAAATCTTATGTGTAGGTATTTTACATTTAAAAAATGCGACATAAACAGGTACACCAAAAATGGATACAGCAAACAACCCAATCAAATTTAAGTAACTAAGTTTCCCATGTCATTCTGGTCAGCTGGTGACCAGCAGCACCCAGGAGGCAGCTACTCAGGACATCCCTTATCCCCCCTGCCTGCCCCGGGGCTGTGCCTGGGCTGATGGGGTCACTTTTAGGTTGCCAGACCAAGTTTAGGAACCCACCATGATACTTCCATCCATTGAGAAAAGCTGCCCGCTGCCTCACTGAAAGTGCTCAGTGGCCTCCCAACTTTTGAACAGCGTGGGGACATGTTGGCACCCGGATGGTGGAGTTAGTGCCATTTTACCTCTCCAGGGTTGCATCCGACACTACGGTAACTGTGAAAAAGGTATTTCTCAGGCCTGCCATATGTTTTGGGTACATTTTGATGGCAGCAAAGAAAAAGTACTGATGTACTGATGACATACCATTGATAACAATGTCCTTAGGACACATTTTCTATATTTCTTTAACAGAAAGAGAACTCTTCTGTAAAAACAGCAGAATAACACTCTCTGCGTCTGACCTTCTTATCTGCTGAATTCGGCAACCTTTCACACTTCAGGAAAACCTGAAATAGCTGTCACGGTCTCTGAAAGCACCCAACCTATGGGCTCAAGCCATGTAGTTGACCAGCACTCAGGACCATTTGATTTAATGTATTTGAAGCTCAGAACTGTGAAGAGAGAGATGTTTTTAGTATCGTAGTCTGGAAAAGCCTTCATTAACTCCGCTTATCCTAAAATAGCCTCCACTTTTTGAATGGGGGATGGAGAAAGGGATACCAAGTAGTCTCAAAACACACCCAGTTCCTAGAAACGTTTCAGCGCAGATGGTGCTGTGAAAGCTGAACTATTCCAGGGATTCAGAGTGGCTGATGGCGGTACCTGCGCATGGGTGAGCAAAGGCAGCTGCCCCCTCTCTGCCCTGGCTGGGCACAAACCACACGGCCCAGGTGACCACAGCAGGGAAGCAGTGCCGAGTTAACCAGGTCCTTGAATTTAGTCCATCCTGTTGTGTCACCTTATTCATGCAAGTGAATCGCATTTGAAGTGCAGTATGGCAACGCAGAGTCAGTAACTGGCTCTCTGAAATATGATGCGAAGCCATTATCTCCGAATCTTGCTAAACAATAGAAACATAATTCTCTAATGCATTTACATGATCTGTACTATAGCCACTAAAGTCCCCATCAGCTTTCTTAAATCAGTAAAAAAGGGTCTGTGGACCAATCTGTCTTTTTCCTTTTTCTTTTAATCGTATTCTGATGCCATTTCTTGCTCAGTAATTTCTGTGCCCTCTCTTAGCTCCTGCCGAGACAATCTCTTAAAGATTTAAAAGAGTCCTCAGAATTTTGCTGACACTGTATGCATTTCTCTTATAACATCTAGTGGGATTTTTAGCACACAGAATATTCACTCTTCAAGTTAGAGTGTCAACAGCACTTTATAAATGAGGCTCTAAGCCAGTTTGGATACAGTATGGGAGCTGGCTCTGATTGTATCACAATCAGTTCAGAAATCCATCTTTCTCTTTGCTGTTGGTTCGAAGAAAATGCGGCTCCTAATAAGACAGACAAAAATTCTGCTTTTGAAAACTGTCCCAGTGGTCCATATGCAAGAAGTTTGCCATTGCTGGTTTTACAAAGAAACATCTCTAATTGCTGAGTTACACATCTTAAATAAAACTAAAGTTTTTCCAGAAGTAAACCAGCCTGACAAAGCTAATTTATTTTTACTCAGTTGCCTGTGAAATTTGCGTTCTTTTTAGGAAGCAGTGTTTTCAAAAATAACTTTCAACTTTGTTGGTCTAAAATGATACTACTGCATTTTTATTCACTTGTTTTACAGTTTCAGAATATTTTTACTATATCTGAGGCTCCACACTCATAAATTGATACGCTAAAATAATTTTGTGAATTATTCAATGGGTCCTTAAATGTTGCCTAGTGCTCATAGTACTTTATCCCATCTTTGTGCTCTTCTTGGCATACTCTTCCCAGGTAACTTATACTCTTTTCTCATTGCTCGTTTTGAGATGTCATTCCTTGATTTTTTTTTACTCTTAAATAAGTGGTCAGGTAACTTTTGTGAATGTATTGATAAGCAGGGTGTTCTTTGTTTGCTGGTAGGTATCCAGTTGAAGCTGGAAATGGGTGTATCGTGTCTGGTTAAATGTCTAGACAGCCTCATTTCCTTGTCAGTGCGTTTTCACCTATGCCTACAAGACTTGCATGTAAGTCATAGGTATAGAAGGACAGACACTAAAAGTCACTCACACCCTTCTATAAAGCACTGAACAGAGAGTATTTTTAAATAAAATAAATTTACAGGAAACACTGAAGGGTAAACAGAGAATTACATAAAGATGTTACTCCAAGCTATGGAGGCAACAGTAGGAGAGCACCTAGAGACCACAGCCTTCAGTCCTCTGGCTCTTCCTCAAGGAAGGCATTCCTAGAATACCTGAGGTATGATTATGCTTCCATCATTGACTTATGATATTGTGGACAAAACACTTCATCTTCTCTTGCTTTGCAACTCTGAAATAGTACTTGTCTCTCTTTATGAAGTGCTTAGTGTTCCTAGGGAGAAGAGGTTGTGGATAAATCACCTCTTTATGTCCCCTCACCCATGCTTGTCCCATAACTTACAAGCAAGCTTTATGAGGACCTTCTCTTTTTATTCTTGTGATGTGCTAGAAAAGGTTACTGGGCAATACAAAAGCTTGCCTAAACTGTTGTTTGTTCTGCAGGATGCATTTTCAGTGGAAAACAGTTTCCCAAGAATTTGTTTTTGATGACAAGAATACCAAGTGTGAAACTGGGCAGGACTGCAGCTGCAGTCTTGAAGAACAGCTAGAAACCCACACAACAAGATTCCCATCAGATCACATTTGACAGTTATGTCCTGCAGTTTACTGTCTTTCCATGGCACGAAAAGTCAAGCAAATATTGTATTTCGTACCCCCCCCCCAAAAATAACTTCATTTATTGTAAGAGTCATGCATTTAACAATTATCTGCTGACTTTTCATAACATCAAAACAAGCATATTTTTGGCTTGTTTTTAGGGCTTGTAATTCCACTGGCTTGAGAAAGAGAATGTGAGCTCTAAGGTGACTCTATAAATATCTGAGTTTTGTGGTGTCTTAAACAGCTCAGTAAGGAGCTCAAAGGAAGCAAGCACGTAGAAAAGAAATGTCTGACTGAAGAAAAAGACTGCTCGCAGGGAAGACGCTCATGAGAAACAAGGAGGGGTTGTGATTAATCCCATGCACAGCTCAAAGCAAGGAAGGATATCTTGGAGAATCCTTTTTCCTATATAAGTAAAATTTCTGTCTCACTATGGTAAAGAAAAGCATAACTGGGAAAACAACAAAGGCTGTTCTCTAGCAAGAAAAGTGCAGACCTTTTCCAGCACTGACTAGGTGGTGCGTGGAGAAAGGGGTTGGTGGAAAATCGTCACCCAGAACACTTGAGGCAGAGTCTGCTCAAAGCTTGTTCCTCTCTTTATTTCTCAAAGTGGAAAACATACCTTTTGAAGCACATTTCTCTGCTCTCCAGTACAAATTATGTTGCATACAATAGGTATAGTTACAGTCATGCAAGACAGAAAGGAAAGGATCACGACTTTGCTGCGTGTAATAGGTACAGTTCCAATTATGTTATGCAGAAAGGAAAGGATTAAGACTTTTTTTTCAGACAAGGACGATTTTACAGTGCCTGAAAAGAGGGTGATCTCAAACCAGAGCACAGAAAGAAGACATGAAAGCAAACTCCAACCTGGCAGCAGAATTTAACAGGGGGAGTCCCCTGCAGCACAGAGCTGGGAAACCTGATGGGGTTTGCTCAGGCTTCTGGCAGCACTCGGTCTCCTGACTCCCCGATGGGAAGCACCCGAGACCTACATCAAACACACACACAGTTTATTTTTATAGACTCTAGGACTCCATTAGCAGGAGTCATACAAAAATTGTTATCAGAAACATTACAATAGCTCATTCCCCATTTAAATAATAAAAAAGCCCCAAAACAACAAAACAGAAAAAGTGCCAAGGTAGTGTTCCTGAGGTCTTTCCTTTCCATGCTGCACATTTGGGTAAAAATGACAGGCAGGAGGAAACCATTAAGCCTTCAAAGCAGTAAATTATTTTCTTTGGTCTTCCCTCTTCCTGTAATGGATGGTGAAACTGTTTGGTTTACATCTCTGCCGTTCGTGTGTGGTGATCTGTGCAGCAAAACAAGCTGCATTTCTGTCACTGTTCCTGTGTGGGGCCCTTCATGACCTTGTTATACTCCCGTGCTGGGGATCAACATGTGGAAGGAAACATAGGATGTGCCCGTAATCAGTGGTCTAGCAGTAGAGCCGGTATTTAGGAATACTTCGCCTATGTTTTTACTGTATTCCATAAAATACATCTCTTTTGATAAAAGTTAAGCTAGGCACAACTTTGTCAGATTTAGCTATAAGACTAATTGAAAGAAAAAAAAATTGCAACTCCAGGAAAACAACCTTTAAATAGAATTCTTTTCTAATTTAGTGTCTGATAAATGCTGCTAGGGAAGAAGGAGAAAATTGATTTTTCTCAGAATTTTTAGTGCAATATTCCTTTTCAGCTGAGATTAACTGTAAAAGGCTACTCAAGGTTAATATGTTTGAAGCTGTGAGGACACATAATAATCCATCAATTAATCTCAGTATCCAACAGCTGTCATGTGAAAAACAGTTCATACAGCTAAACAAAACAGCAGATTCATTGCCTCTTTAAACATTAATGCAAAGAGTTAGCTTAATGGCATCCTATCAGGCTCATGGGCACCCTACCATCCGTGGTTTGCCTGCAGGGCCTACTTCACCAATATTTTCAGAGATTAAGATGAAAAGAAGACAGTTGATATTCAAACAGAATTGTTCCCTGCCTGAGCTACTCGCTGGCTCTCGCAGTGTCACAGCAAATTATTTGTATGAGTTCAGTATATTAACTGAAATCGATAGAATCACATTCAGTAATGCTCATTTGCTCTCATGGCCTGGGGTCGTTTGTCTGTTGATGTATGTTAAATCTCTGAAGTACTCTGGGATTTACCCAGAGAAAAATAGAGGTGCTCTGTAAATGCAGCCCATCTGCTTCCCTCCATCGCCAAACGTATAGGGAGAATCAAATTCAGAGGAGTGGCTGTGGAAGAGCCGGGCACTGCAGGGATGTTCCATAAGAGGCAGGTTCACTCTGCAGAGCCGCCTAGCTTTGCTCCAAAATAGAAAAAGAAAAATGAACACAAACTGGCCCACAAAGGCAGAACTGGTGGATGATTGATTCTGTTTGAGATGTTATTAATTTCTCACCATATCATTTCTGATTATTCCACAAAACCAGAAAGGACAACACGGGTTAGTGGACATCAATAGGCCAGTAATCACAGTGCTGCTCTTGAACTGGCTGTGGACAGGAAGGGTCTTGTACAAAAGCATTGTTCTTTGTTCTTTTAGTTTAAAAAAACCAAACCAAAACAAAAAGCCAAAAAGCATTATTTGCCTGTTTAAGTTTTCCTTACAGTTTAAATTTTGTGTGATAGTCTATTGTAATTCCTCTATAGTTTGCTGAATTTCACCAGGAGTTGTATGCAGATGAAATTGCCATATCCTGTTGTGAGTACTACAAGAACTTTTCAACATGGAGAACGTTATGGGAAAAGTGTCTGCATGTTTAAAGAAAAGATAGTGAATATGTTGGTAAAAAGACATGAAGTTGCTTTGTTGATGACCAGAGCAACATAACTTAATTTTTATGGATGAAACTTTACTTGGCCCCAATATTCTCCTCAGAGGATTGGGAGAACCTTATCAAATGTTCAAAATAAAAACAAGTTGAGAGTTTAAGATCTACCATTAGGTGACAACAGCAACGACTACTTAGGTGAACATTTCATTTACCAAAAGCAAACAAGTTCAAAAGAAAAATGTCAAGCCTATCCAAACCAAGACCCCGTGGTTTCTTCCAGGATGGTCCTTTCCTTATCCTTTGGGCTCTGGCCTATTAATGGTGCTCAAAATTTCTTAGTGATAGTTATGGTACATTTATAAAAGGTTTCTAAGTGGAAACTGTTTTGGTACTGTCTAGTTCACAACTCGTCTTATTCTTAACATTCAGTACCAGCAGAATAAGCAAGACATTTTAAAATAATACCTAACTCTTCGTTCCTTAAAGAAGATGAGTGCCTATGGATGTTAGGTTTCTTTAATGTGTTCTTAATGTGACTCTATTTTAAAGAAATGGCTGGTATGCCAATGTTATTTTCTTGCTCTAGTAAGTAATGAAGCTTGGCTGGAAGACAGGAAACACAATTCTAGTGAAAAAAAAAATTGTTTACAGTGAAACTAGGCCTGATCCGCATTGCTTCATGACAGTTAAACAAAAACTGTTTGCTTTCTTAGCGCTGATTCAAAGTTTAAAACTCCTTGATCTCTGGCATAGGAAGGAGAGGGCTTTCTGCCACTTTAGTGCTGGGAAATAAACAATTGCCAAGCTCAAACCACCACTCCTCTCTACTTTGCAGCCATTTTACATGTGGGGCAGCAAAAGTGGCACCTCACCTTTGCGGTTCTGTATTTCAGCAGTTTGACCCTTCCTTGAATGAAAAATATGTTTCTTCAAATAAACATGTTTATCTTCAGTTAAATACAGGATCCATTTCTTTAAAGGTATTGTAAACACATCCTTGTTTACAGTGGAACAATTTTGAGCACAAGCTTGTATTTGAGACTGGGGAAAAGACACCCGAGCTTGTAGCCAATAGCTACAAATCAATCAGGAGATGTTTGAAAGTCTCTTTTTTCTAATCCAGTTGATTTCGCTGTTTGTTTTAGAAGAGCTGACTTGTTCTGAGGTGGTTTTTGTGTCCTTACGAAACCTCGCTTCACCAATCTCCCCGCACCCATGCCCCTGTCCTTTATGATCAGAACAATTTCTGTTCCTAGGATTTGTGCCAAGGAATCTAAACAGACTATTGGAAATCTTGATGGCATCAGTAAGTGGAATGTCTCCAGATCAGCTTTCATGATTTGTTTATTGCTCACTATAATTTGGTTATGAGAATAATACCAATTTTAAAATGTTAATGAAACAAACAGCCAAACTTTGGGTGATTTCTTTATTTTCCATTTGCTTCTAGCCACACTTAGATCTGTTGGAGAGTTGCTTGGAGCCTTAACCTTTACATTCAGCTTCTTCAATTATTCATAATACAATAACCCTGCAAAGGCTAAAACAATGGGATTCCCCCTGCTTGTGGAAAACAAATCTTCCAGCTATATTTAATATTTAAAGCACTCACAAGATATTACTCAATGGAACTGGCAGTGGGAAATCACCATTCAGACACCTACACTGATCAATAAAATATCAGAAACAGAGTGTATAAGCACTGGTCATTATCAGTTGTTCTTTATGAAGCTATAAATTAACTCAGCCTTCAGAAGGTAGTTGTTGCCAGCAAAGATGAGTCACATCATCCATGCATTAGTCAAAATGGGGTGGCCACTTTATTTAGCTGCTTTAAAAATCCTTCTTTGTAGCAAGGCTTTAAGTAAAAAGGATCTCACTGAAATGTCACAGATGATTTGCTCTTTAAAGAAGACTTATGCCATAAATTTAAGAGAACAACACAGGCTGTATATCACAAAATGTTTATGGATAAGACAGCTGATTGCAATTCCTGCTGCTAGGAGCACTCCTCCTAATAGACTGCAAAGCCATGATGCTCTGCTTGTATGTGCAGAGCCTCTATCCTCATTTTCAGCTTCTGTTCTGCATGTGAAAAATATACTTGTACATGTATTACAGGCCTTGTTGGCACAAAATCTCTGTCAAAGCTGTTAAAACTCTTCACACTAATCTTTCCTTCTTTTGAGAAGTCAGATGCTGTAAGTAATATTTATAGAGTTACTGATTATGATTATAGTGTTAAAGGAAAAAGGAAATTCTTAGCAGTGGACCAAGAATGAGAGGACATTGCATTGCCCCAAAACATTTTTTTTTTCACTTTTGGTTAACATCTGCCTAATGTTTTATCCAAGTCCAATAAAGAAAAAATTAGTATGTTAAGGTGGAAGGAGCAAGGCAAGCAACTGGGTAACTGCTAGAGTAGGACAAGAAAGGACTGGATGAAACAATGATTCATCGGGAGGAGTAAAGATTGCCAGAGTTAGAGCTTCAAAAAACTATGTATTCTTGTGTCTTGGCCCTAAACAAATAGCACAGGGGCAGCTTCTGCTGGCTTAGGAGAAAAGTCGTCCCTTTGATACCTGGCCTCTCACGGGGATACCGTGTGCTGTGTTAACCATTTTGCATTGTCGAAGTCTTAGAGACAGATTGCCATAGTAGCCTGTGTAATGAGCCAGAGAGGACCCAGGCTCCAGTGAGCTCCGAAAGCATTAACTGGTTGCTTACATTAATGATATATTTGTTGTCTGTAGAGGAACTGGTGTGGGGAGGTGTGAGGAGGGCGGTTTTTATTGTCCTATAAGACTGAAAAGAACCAAACCAAGATGTATTAGTCAGTGATAGTATACAAAAAAATCTGAAAATAAGAATTATTTGAGTTCTGTTGTCCAGCTAAGGAAAAACAGAGTTACAAACCCTTCTTTCCTTTGTTCATTGTAAAATGACTTCTAGGAGATTTTAGTCAGTCTCTAAGTTATGACATTGTACTTTAAGATAATGACAGAAGCAACACGTGAAAGCATAGGTCTTGCAGGCTGGTCCCTCAAAAGACTCCTAGAATAACTGGAGATCCTAAATTGATTGGACATCCATCAAATCCCTGTAGCTGCCTCTGAATAATATTTTCCGTGCAGTGATGGTAGTGGAGTTGGTTTTGGTTTTGGCTGTAAATGGTCACAGAAAAGAACCACTTTGGTGCCATAGCTGGCAGGTGGCCTATCAAAACGCATGTGGTGGAGATAACAATTAATTGTCAGCACCAGACCTACCTGAGTATTCAATCCTATCATCACTGCCACCATGGAGGGGCAAGCATGGGAATGGCCAATGCAAAGGACAGGGAGAACATGGGACATACTCTCTAACAATTTTTAATTTAACAAGTGACTGGCAGTACCTATTGATGGTGAAAACAACTTCTGCCTTTACATCCTGCCAGGTGAGGGATTGTATGGCAAGAAAAGTAGAGCTTTATTGAAGTAAAGGTGAATGTCTGAAGTCAGCAGCAGGGAAGGCCAGCTTGAAATCTCTCTTTGATGGGCTATAAATCCTAGTTCTCCTCCTATCTGGGTTGAACAGTGTTACAGAAATAGCTTTTTCAGACAGGTGTGGGTTTTTCTTCAGGTGTGAAAGCTATAAAATTCAGGAGGCCAAAGGAAAACTATTTGAACTTCTCATCTAGCAAGCGTGTTACTTAAGTCTGTGATATTGGCAAAGTGCTGCTAACTCTCCTCATTGCCAAATCAGAAGGGTAAGGTGAAAAAACTGCTCCATAAAATAAAATCAATACAAGGAAAAAAAGAATTCTTTCCTGAAATATGGCAGTGCTTTTGTACACGGTTTGTCAGTAGTCAAGAAACACTTTCTCATAGACAGCAAATAATACAGGTGCTATAAACCTTTATCTCTCAAGATCCTCAGATAACAAATTAACCCAAAACTGGTTTACATGGCAAACACCTCATACTAGTGTCATCAACCAGAAGAGAATCTAAGAGGAAAGGCCTTGGAAAACATGATGATAACATACTGGAAGATAAGAACAAGTGCAGCAATATCTAAAGATGCTCTTCTCATGTCATTTAATTTAGGTGACACTAGTCGTTTGTACTGATCATCTAGTATTAGCAACTTTAGACCCATCCTAACAACACACTAGGGGAGTTCTTTCCTTGTGAGCCATTTGCTACCTGGTGTAATACAGATATGAGGGTCAAGAAGGAACATGAGATACCTTATCCCCATCATTTTCCAAAAAAACATAAAGACCAGCTGGGGAAGCCTTATCTTTCAGCAGAAGCTGCTATGACTGATAGTTGGTGTCAAAGAAGACTTTGGCACTCTCATTCACAAATATCAAGACCTCAGCTGTCATTAACTCTTGTTAGTATTGTTAAATGAAGTTCTGCAAACAGATGAAAGGGAATGAAGGCAGCTGCATCAAAGATGATATAATGTTCAGGAAATTCTGAACTAGTCAATTAAAAAGAGGAAAGAAAGCTATATAATCCTAGATCAAAAGTAACAAATTGAGACCTCTAGATATAATTAGCTAAGTTGTGTTGGGATTTCTTTAACAACTGCCATGGCATCTTCTTATATCATCAGAACGCTGCCTTCTTTTGACTCCTTTTAATATGCTTTCTGTTCTCTAGACTTGCTAATTAACAGCAAAATTGCAAAGGAAGTGGAGGAGGAAGACTGGTTTGCATTCAGTAGCAGAAAAGTAAGTAAAATTGTCATATATGCATTCAGCGACATAGATATAGTTATATTTTAAATACTACTTTAATTTCTGGACAAGGCCTTGCTGTTTCTCACTTGGATGTGAAATTCTATCGGCAAAACAGGTTTTACACATGGTTTTCTTTTCTCGTCATCCAGGATTTACCAACTAGAAGTCTACATAGATTTCAAGGAGATCATGGGCATTGTATAACTCCTGCCCTTTCATGGTCTCCCTTTTAGAAAACATGTCTTCAATTCTAGCAGTTGTAGATGAAATCTTGGAGACACAGCTCAAGTGTAAGCATACACTGCCTTGCCACCTGCCACTGCAACCAGCCTTCAGGCGGGGAGCAGTACCCACAGCTGAAATTACCTTGTGTGGAGCTCGGAGGGTTGGGGTTTTTTTTAGGTGAGTATAAAAGTCTCTTTTATATAGTAGAAGGCAGTGCACAGAGGAGACCTGCCAGATTTCTTGGCTGTGAACACCCCCTGAGCACCACCACAACCACCCTATATTTCCATGTTACTGCAGAGAAGAGAGATATACTTTGCTTTAAACTTTTCGTAGTTGGAGGCCAAATGCCAGAAGTCTTGCCTCAGGGAAAGCTGAAAAGAGGGCTATTTGCTGTCTAATCTCCACCCATTCTTGGCAGTGGTGAGGCCCTGAGCAGTGCCTCTTTGAATGGAAATTCCCTTTCCCGATTCCTAAGCAGAGCTGGAGCTCAGCCTCTCTGCATGCTCTCCTACAACGGGATCTTCCATTCAGTACCTCTCTTTCTATTGCCTAGGACTAAGAAATCCATGGTATGAAAGATGCGAAGTTCACTCACTTCCAATGTCTCTGGACACAAAGTGATTTAGTTTGGCATGATAAAATAGGATCTGCCCTATGGTTTGAGTGTTCGCATGGGTATTTGTAGGAAGGCGTTACTAGGCATACCAGTTGCTCACTAGCTGAACCAGAAGGTTAGGAAGTTATCTGGGACGCTTCCCTCATGCTAATCGTGCTTCTGAGGAGAACCCAGAGCAGTGTTTCCTACAATAAGGGTTATATTGATGAAATCAATTACTTGGTTTTCAGGAGTCTCCAACTGTACTCAAAATGTCCCTGATCAGTACAGCCTACAATCATCTGCTGAAATCACAAATGTACCATAATAGGTATCTTTCATCATTCTGCATGAACAATTTTAAATAGAAAATTTAATTCCACCTCAACTACCCCTTCTCAGCTTCAGCTCTACAGAGCCAAGAATTTAGGCTATTATACTCCATTATCATACTATCGTTTGTTTTATATACCTCATTCTCTGAATATATTTTTCTGCAACAAATGAGAAATACTGGAGCCTCAAGACTCTGAGCTAGAGCTGTTTTTTAAATTCAGAAAAAAACAGAAAGGCCCATTAATAAACCCCCTTCAATTTGTAGCAACAGTACCATGAGCAGTTTCCATGGAAACATCATTCGCAGGAGCAGGAAGTGTTCATTTTACAATTAAATTATAGGAGGTAGTTAAATTTTTGATCAAACACACATTAGAGCATGGAGAATTCCCAGCCAAGTGCCTCGCTCTGTTAAAAATAGGAGAAGTACTGCAGTATCCATGCAGTGCTGTCTGGAATAATGTGTGGGGAGACGGGGAATCCGTAGAAAGTGAAAGAGCATCTGCAGTTCCCACCAGTGAAAGACTCCAGGTTTTGGTTCCCATATGGCAAGGATTGAGCAGTGGCTGGGTTTGGCTGGTGCTTGCAGTCTCACCTCAGATGCACTCTTTGGCTCGTTAGCCATCAGGACAAATGTAGGATGTGATGACTGCAGCATTTTACAATTATCTGAGTATCAGGTAGATAATGCTGGAAGTAAGTCCCAGTCCTGAGGGTCTGCCTACACTGTGGTTACCGCTACGCCATCTTTACTTAACACAGCTCATGTGGATTTGCCAGTATTGTTTACAATTAGCTGGCTCCACTAGATGTTGTAGTTCAGCCACATGGAACATTGCATAGGATAATTAGATGCCTTGAAAGTTAATTAATTTAGGCAATTATTCTATGGAGAGCACTCTATATTGCTGCAAGTAGACCGCTAGTGATTCTGTAGTTAGCTATTTGATGTTGAAATCTGGCCTATATGCCTAGAACAGAATATATATGCCCTAGTACAGCATACATATGCCCTAGTAAATTTTTGGGGGAGAAAGCGTCAGGCAACAAGAGAAGCTGTAAGAAGCTAATTAGTAAATTATCCATGAGGCAGCAATGTGCCCTTGTCACCAAAAAGGCCAATGGAATCCTGGGCCACATAGGGAAGAGTGTGGCCAGTAGGTCGAGGGAGGTCATTCTCCCCCTCTACTCTGCACTGGTGAGGCCACAACTGGAATACTGTGTCCAGTTTTGGGCTCCCCAGTTCAAGAGGGACAGGGAACTGCTGGAGAGAGTCCAGTGTAGGGCAACTAAGATGACTGAGGGATTGGAGCATCTCCCTTATGAGGAAAGGCTGAGAGAGCTGGGACTCTTGAGCCTGGAGAAGAGAAGGCTGAGGGGAGACCTTATTATGGCATACAAGTATCTAAAGGGTGGGTTAAAGGAGGACGGAGCCAGGCTCTTTTCAGTGGTTCCCAATGACAGGACGAGGGGCAATGGGCACAAGTTGGAACATAGGAGGTTCCGTTCAAATATACGGAAAAGCTTCTTTACGGTTAGGGTGACAGAGCACTGGAACAGGCTGCTCAGGGAGGTTGTGGAGTCCCCTTCTCTGGAGATTTTCAAGACCCGCCTGGATGCAGTCCTGAGTAATGTGCTCTAGGCAATCCTGCTTTGGCAAGGGAGTTGGGCTAGATGATCTCTAGAGGTCCCTTCCAACTCCGAAAATTCTGTGATTCCGTGAAGCTGGGCTGAAGGGAAGAGGCTCAGCAATGAGAGAAAGCAATAAGTGAAAGGACGCTGTGGGTATGTTGCTAAAAAGGACCATGCGTAAAGGCTCTTGGCCCAAGGTGGAAAAGGTCCAGATAGTAGAAGGGATAAAGTATGAGGTTCCTTGAGTTGGGGAAGAAGCAAGTGGAGGATGATCACCCAAGTGTAGAGAGCCTGGCCCGAGCAATGGGAAGGACTAGTGGAGGTGGTGGCATCCTGCTGAACATGTGAAAATTAAAGGCAAGATCCTGTTGTAGTAGAAGGGGCAAGATCTGATGACAGATTTACAGAGACCCTGTCAGAAATGTGTGTGTGCCCACAGCAGGTATCAAGGAAGCTTCTGATATTTACCTTTCGAGAAGGAGCCTGCGTTCTGATTAGTATTTAGATCAATGTCCTTGGGACTTTGTATTTTCCTCAGAAAACTTAAATCCCTAGCTAAGCCAATGATAGGAACGTCGCATATTTCTGGGGTTTTTTTAAGAAATATAAGAAATATGGAATTGCTGTTATTAGATTTGGAATCCCAAATTCCAGATACAGTAGGAAGACTTTACTTATCTGGAAGTTTTAATGGTCTTCACGATAACAGATTGCAAGGGATGAGTTGCTAATCTTCAGAAACCATGACTCTGACTCGCTACCTTCCAAATCATAAGATTAAAAAAAAAGAAGTCATACGTTTTTTCTTAAAATGCTGTTTTCACAGCCTTTATGATCGTTTTTCTGAAGAGATGAGCACTAGGATTTCTGTTTCTCTGAAATAAAATTTGAGAATTTGGGGTGTATTGGACATTTAAAGAAGGCACCAACTATCATAAGACTCATGATAATTATGGAAGCTTGAGGCACAAAAGTTAAAGTCTACAACTTAAAAGGATTAAGAACGTAAAAAAATTTTTTGGCAGAGCATTAGTGAACTTGACTTAAAGTCAACTTGATTCTCCAGTGGTGCAAATTCTTCATATATATTTGTGGCTGTACAACATGCTGGTCTGAAAGGAAATTGGATTGAGTACTGTTTTATGTGCATTGCATATTAGTGAGCCCACAAGCTGGGAAGTGCCAAGAAGAAATCCACTTATCTTTGGGGTTAAAGTGAGACTGTGATTATGCTGAGTCCAGCTACTCAGAATACCAGAAATAAGCCATAATTGTGTCTCCAGAGACTCTATTGCAGCTTTAGTATCTGCTCTCATTTTCCACTGTAAACTATAGCACTACAATTTTTAGTATCAAATGCAACAGTTTGCCTCAGCAGTATGCATAGGTATCGCTAGCTGCTTTGTAAAATGACCTCACAGCAGTCCCGTGTAAGTGAGATAAAAATCCCATGAAAAATGTGAATGGTCATTAGGATTGCATGTCAGAAAGCCATTTTTCTAATATGACCTAATGAGCATAAGCCTCATGGTTTCTTACTGGTTCACTGGGCATCAAGTGCAGATGCTTTATATCCAAATTTATTTGCAAGTAGAAAATAGAATTCACTTATGAAATCACATCTAACTTTTAGAAAAAGTACCCCCATCATTGAAACAAGTCTAGAAAACACACTCTTCTGAAGATACGGAGATGCAAGCTTCAGACACAGGCATTTTTGAATACATGAACCCATCAACACAGTAAGTTTGCACTACCACAGAAAGATTTCTACGCTCAGTGCAGAGCCAGCTGTAAGGATAGCTCCTTATAAGGGGGAATGGCCTTAAACTGGAAGAGGGCAGGTTTAGATTAAGCATTAGGAAGAAGTTTTTCACTTTGAGGGTGGTGAGGCACTGGAACAGGTTGCCCAGAGAGGTTGTTGAGTCCCCATCCCTGGAGGTGTTCAAGGCCAGGCTGGACGTGGCCTTGGGCAACCTGGTCTAGTGGGAGGTGTCCCTGCCTATGGCAGGGGGGTTGGAACTCCATGATCTTCAAGGTCCTTTCCAACCTAAACCATTCAATGATTCTGTGATAGGGCCAGGTCATACTCCACAGATCTGCAAAATGCTCTGTCACGCTCGGCAGGAGCCACAATTTTCGGGGGGGCGGGAAAGCCTATTCAGGCTCGTTATTCTTTTCCTGTTCCATGTGCTGCTTCAGAGGAACTTATTTTCTAGGTTAAGCTATGATTGCTCCAGGGTGGATCTTTAGAGATGTTGCTTTCCACGTGGATTTTCTTTTCTTTTTCTTCTCTTGATTTGTAGAATTGTGGATGGAAGGGAAATTGAATGGATTGTGACCCTTCCTTAGTCTTTTGCAGCTCTATAGGTAACATGCTGAGAGGTAATTACTTTGTAAATAACAGCATTTCAGAACAAGAACAGTTGTGATTCCCCCAAGAATATGTGTTATTACTGTTAGTAGCTGTTAGGGGACACTGAGCAAACATTTACCACAGTCTGAAATGAATAAGGCAGAACTTATGGTAAACAAATCTCCAATTTCTCTCATTAAGAGAAAGAAATACTTCAGTAATCAAAAGAGTCCAGCTTAAGCAATGTGTCATATTGCTACTATACTGGAAAGGCACCGCAGGGAGGACAGGAGAAGCGCTGGGAAAACAAGGAAAAGGCGAAAGAGCAGTTTTACCATTTTCCTTGCTCTTTCTGCAAATAGGATGGAGAAGAAAAAGAATTTTCTAGGTATGTAAGAGAAAAGCAGCGTATGGCTTTACTGACTGTGGAAGGGGAGAAACATTGGGTTTACTTTGTAAAGGGGTCCCAGTGTTAAAATTCTCAGGCTGAGGTTGGGGATGAGGAGCTGCGGTCCTGTGGGGTTTCACACCATGCTGCAGCCCCCAGAGAAGGGACCTGCAGAGCTCATGTAGAAGGACTTCAGATAAACATATAGGCTGTCAGGAAGGAGTCTTTCTACTTGCCTTACAGCTTTTTGGGTGCATCAGTGGGTATGTGAAGTAACTAAGTAAGCCTGAGCTTCCCCAGGTGTGTTTCCACTTTCCAAAAGATGTCTGATTTTTGTCACAGCTTGCACATTTGATTGACAAATTAGAAGCATCAGATCACTGTCAGATACTCATAAATCATTTGATTTGGTGCTGTGCAGTGCATGAAAGGCACAGTGTTTCAGTAATCTTTTGCTGCAAAGGAAAGTCAGTGATTGAAACCGGAACAGATGACTATCCACTGCACGCATTTTTGGGGTGAAGAACAAAATGTAAATAGTTTCAATAAGAACCTGAAGCTGAAACAGACCTATTCCTGCTGAGTATGGAATTACTTTATTTTTAATATTTTCTTACCCATGAACACCTCCGGCAGGGTTTGAATTTTTAACTGAATTCTATAGCTCACTTATAAAACCCTATTGCCAATCATTTTTTATTCTGTTCCACGTAAGTTATGAGAATAAAAGGATGAAATGGGTAATATTTTTTTTAATTATTATTTGCCTAGAATGAAAGCACAAATCTTTCCTAAAGCCTGTTTATGTTGTAAAAAGTACATTAACTGGTGAAAATTTATAGATTTTTAAAAATTTTTGTTATCTGCAGGAATTGTCACCTACCACAATAGTAAATCTGAACAGTGGCAATTTTGGAAAATAGTCAGAGGTTTATTCTTTAATCTATAGTGATAAGGACTTTATATATGTAGGAGGACGAAAAATGCTGAAGGGAGCACACGCTGCTTTAAATGTATGTGGTGCACTGAATAGAAATTTCTGCCTTTGATGGTGCACTTCTTGTTCTAAGATTCCTCTGATATATTTCAAAACTTCTTTAATAAATGTCCATATTAGCTACTACTGGGCAGGAATATATTGAACAAGTTCCTCCAATCATGTAAAAATTGAAACATTAAAAAAGGCAGAGGGGGAAATTAAATTTCATATTACAACCTAAGAAAATACCTTTGAAACCTGTTTAGCACAGTTGCTTTCAATTCAGTGACAAGCACTATGTCATCAGCCTAATTTCTGTTTTGGAGTTATCTGAGTCACAAGAATCACTCGAACAAAACAGCAAATTATTTATTTCAGCATCAACAGCTGCCTTTAATATTCTGTATGTGGCTGAAAATGGAGTTTCTGCACATAATTCCTCGGAGTTTGACATCAGGAACAGTAACTGAGTAATGGAATAGGCAGAGTAGACAGCAGAAAGGCATGTAAAGGGTTACGGGGAGGGGTTAAAGATGTCTCTAGTCACCTTGCTTGGACTATTTAGTCTGGAAATTTTTTCTGAAAATATTTCCTGAAACTTTTTTATGTGGAATTTCTATTCTGCAGACTGAATTTCACCCATGGTGAAAAGTTTTTGAGATTAGCTGATTTTAATTAGTAACTTACTGTTAATCAAAACCATGGATCTGGCTACCTGGGGCTATGGGAACCTGTATTTGGGAAGACCTGCTTCTTAGGCCCATAAACAATTATAATTAATTTCTGGTGGTTTCTTATCAGTGGAAGGGAAAAGAGTTCTCTAAAATATAATCTACAGAAACACTTTAAAAAGCTTTCTATGTGTAAGCAGATATTTGTGTAATAGAGTCTGTGTGGAAGGTCTCCTTAGGAGAAAGATCTGGTTATCAAGAGTGCTGATTGATGTCAAGTGCTTCTCATTAAGTCTCCATGAAAGGGCTGCTCCCCTTCATGGTTGTCCTGCGGGAACATAAAGGTTCTCCTAATGGAATAGACCAAGCCTGGCAAAATAAGAGGAGACATTGGAGGTTGCAAGAAAACAATTTTGAAGAAATTGGTGGCCTCCTACAAGTGGCAATTGTCTCTGATGGATATGTTTAAAAGTCCTCTTTTCATAGAAATCGAACAAGTTACTCGTCTGGTGCCAATTTACTACTGAGTGGGCAGAGCAAGCCTCACAATGAACGTTTTATTGAATACAAAAAAAACACAACACAGTAGCCTAATAATTCATAGTCATTGTAGCATCTGGCTTGATAAAGTGTTATTTTTCTTCTGTTTGCATTAGTACAGTCTCTCTAAATCCATACCAGATGTCACTGTGCAGTTGCTGAAAACCTCCACCTCCAGACAGGGACTGTAGAGGCTGTTTAGGTTTTCCTAATTTGGGGGGGGGAGGAACATATATAATGCTCCTGTAGTTTAACTTATACCTTTCTTCTGGTTGTTGGAAATCCAGCAGTGAATAAAGGGATTTGATCTTGCTAAACTGCAAGACAGTTATAACGCAGAGCAAGATTATAAAATCTTAATCTTGTTCAGAGAGGGAAAGGACGTGTGACTGTGTGCGTGAGGTTACCCACCAACCTGGCAGGTCCCTCTGCCAGAAAAAGGGGGAATGTTAGGGTGAGAACAATCCTCTTTCCACGGCTGTTTGGCCATTATTTCTTGAAAAAAAAGGTGCTGGCTGCTCAACTGAATTGAGACAAGTTGACAAAAAAGGAACTTTAGAAAGGATGATGTGGGGTCTTTCAGTTGTATTAGAAATTGTACGGTCATTCACCAACCTGACCGGTTCCTCTGCTGCCGTTCTTATGAGTCTGTGGTCCTCTCACAGGTGTCCAGGTCTGCAGGGCAACCTTGGGGAACCGCCTGTCTGAAACAGAAACGTTTCCTCTGTCTGGCCCTTACTGCATAGATGTTAAATGTGTCTCCTGGAAAACAACCTAAATGGTAATGTGCCAAAACTCTTTCTGATCAGGAAATGTTCACAGATAACCAGCCCAAAGGATGACAGCGGGAGAAAAGCAAAGAGAAAGGACTGAACAGAAATTGCAAGGGGGAGCACAGTTTGAAGATGACTGAAATCCAAGAGGCCCCAAGAAGCACCTCACAAGACATCTAGTTTCACTGAGTCTTGAGCAGTAAAATTAATGTGGAAAAATAAGAAGAAATGCAGGGAAAGGAGGAGAGGATATGCACGGAAAATTAAAAGAAAGGGGCTAGATGGCAATTTAAACAAAATCTGCAGAGAATAATCTAGCAAGGAAAATAGCCTGCAAATAAGAAAGAGGACAGAGCATATGGGAGCTGGGTGGGCAGAGAGCTGGAAAGGGACAGGTGGCAGATGGGTAGCTTGGCCGAGACAACACGTGTGCATTTAGACTAGTCTGCCTCCTTGTAAGTGAATTGAAGGTCTTCATCAGACTTCCCTGAGATGTGCAAATCTTGGGTTTCACTGAAGCCGGCAGATGTCTCCCAGAGATATTATTGATATACGAGGCTTTTTGAAGCTCTGCTTCTCTGGAGTTTGGCCCAAAAAACAGCCGTTTGACTTTTTTTTGCTGTCACCTTAATGTCCTTATATCTGGCCTTCACATAATAACTTTGTAATATTAACTATCTGATGACAGCTCATTGTACATTATTATACAAAGATTTTATTGTTGTTGGTTAGGAATATTCACATTATTCACAGGTAGCAAGAGCATAGCTGTGTTGGGCAAAGAATTTTAAGTAAGCGTTGATGAAGTGACATGTCCTCATGAATTTTGCTACACTGTATTTCAGAGACGTTTGTACAACCCCAGGGAGTTTTAGTTCTACCAGTAATGTGACATATAATTTCTCTTCTCTATCTAGACAATGTATTCTTGCATTATTTAATCCTGGGATTTTTTTATTAAGAGAGTTTAAAATGTGTTTAGAAAATCGTTTATGTACTTGAGGTCAAATAGTTAAACCACCATGTATCTCTGGACACTCATATTCTAAAGATGTCAGACAGATATTTTTGACCCAGGAAAAAAGCAGGATGACTTCATATTGAAGCTATAACTATGCTTTTATTAGCTTGTCTTCTTTAAAACAAACTTTTTTAAAAAACACTGAAGCTTGGCAAAAGGAATTAATCTGTAAATGTGATAGTTTCTACTATTAAAAAAAAACAAAACAAAACCCTGCCAAGATACAACTAATTGTTCTGCATGTACAGTATTTTTTCCTACAATAGCTTTGTAAAGCATGCTTAGCACATTAATGTTGGCTCAGATTTTGATCTCAGCATGGAAATTGGCCAGTGCTCCGTTCATTCTAGGAGAAGCATCTTTCTAAGTAATTAGATTCTTTCTTTAGGACATTTTTCGTACTTATTATGCATCCAGCTTATTGTAGAAAGTACTTCATTGTCCCCTGGTTTTCAGCAGTGAACGATTAGAAAATCAGCTCTTATTAAAATCATAGGTAGTAGAAACAGGTCTCTGCAGCATGGGAAAGACCGGTTCTTTCAGCCAGCATAGCGTTAACTTCAGCATCAATATGTGACAGTTTAACTGGCCAGGATCCAGCCTCAGGTGATAGCTCACATTTTATAGGATTAGCATATTTATCTTGTATTCAGTTATGAATTGAAGGCAGGAAATTGGAGTTCTTAAATAAGCAATGTTTTAAGCTAAAATGCTCTAAACATACGCAACTTAATATAGCTCTTTTGAGATCAATCAACTACAGTGATTTCCACTACCAACCTTGTAACCGAACTACTTGTTAGGTTACAAGTCTCAGCTGAACCATGGTCTGAAATGTGAATAAAATAGCTTAGCTACAGTTTAGACTCATAACACAAAATACAGCCTAGGTCTCAAAAATATGAGAATGTGGGATTAACAAAATATTTGAAATTTAAAAAGATGTAGGAATATCCTGTGATTTTTCCCTTAAGTGTGTAAAGCTTTAGTATGTACTCCAAGCTCTAGGTTCAAACGCAGAAAAACACATCAACCAAAACTGGGCGTTAGACCAAATTTGTCTTAATGTGTTTAATATTGTAGTGAAAATATTGTGAATGATTCATTATGTGAAGCTTTATAAAGGGTTAAAACACATCTTGGCTTAAACCGTGCATTGTGCTTCAGAAGCTTCGTCTGTCATCCTTTTTCTCCAAGATAAGAGCTGTGATCAGCAAATAACTACTTCCACTATACTACTTATAGTACCCACACATTTCAGGCTGCTTTATTCTTCTTATCGAAGTGGACATGTCGCTGAAGAGGTAAGAAGGAGATAACAGATGTCTGCATCCTGCAGTGTGGAAAATCCCTTCAGGCTTCATCTTGTTTTGTGCAAAGGCAAACGATGCAATATCTTCATCTCTGGGAAAGAGAAAATATTACTGTTGCATGCTGAGATGCTTAGAGAGCAAAGGTATCACTCAAGTGTCACTGTGCTCACTGGGATTCATGGCCTCGTAAAATGAGATAATATGATGGAATATTTTGCAAGTCATTAAACGTGTTCCCAAGGATGTGAAGCTGCTTCCTGCTTCCCGTTATTCTTGATGTTAGTCATCTGCAGCAAATATCTTACCGATAACTATCTAAACGAAGCATGAGAACCGGTCCCTGAGAGAGGAGAGTCAATACTGGCACAGCACCAGGCAGCGCTGTGGGCTTTCCTTGCGCAGGCTGAGGCAGAAAGGTGAGGTTTGGTGGGAACCGCTCTGCCACCAGGTAGGAGTGTTTGGGCAGGCGTAGGGGTCTGGATGGCGGTGGTGAAGTGGCTGCCCTGGCACGCAGCTGCAGGTTGGCAGACAGATGTGAGGAGGGCTGCCTGGTTTTTGCCTGAGCAATGCGCGTTATTAGCTTCTTGCTATTCACAATGACTCAATTATGACAGAGATTGCTTTCAAATAATTAGCACCAAATTTCCTCCTTGTAACAACAGAAATTGAATCTAAGCAAGAGGCAGTGGCCTCGCTTCCTCTTTCCCTGAAATTCACTGCTGGGCTTGCAGAAGATGCTCTTCTCAAATGCTTACTGAAGCTGGAGACTTTGCTGTTGTGCTCTGTAAGCAATACCGAATATTGGCTCCTCCACCAATGCTTTTGTCTCACCAAATTCACGACGAAAATTGCAGATTTTCTCTCTTCTTTTTTTTTTTTCAGCAAATATATAAAGCTTATTGAGTTAATTGTGAGTGTATGGTTGTTTCCTTCACTCGCTTGAAGGTCACAGGATTTCTAAGAAACACTATGAGCGAGTACTGACCTCTGCTCAAGCTTCAAATCTTGTGGGGCTGTAGTTCAAATGCACCGGCTTTTATGTCCAATACACTGAAAAGACAGATCTTGACCCCCATTTGTAGGTTATTCTGACTGGAACACCTTGCAACTCTTCGCAGCAGTATTTTTTCATATTTGCTGTACATTGCACTCCAGGTTTTCAGCTTTTCATGTATGAAAAATCAGTCACCTGCTCTTAGGGGAATAGAGACAAAAAGTGAAGGGTGAGATAAACAAATCCCTTACCAACACGACAGGCAGCGATGCTTGCTGGTACCTGCAGATGGTGCAGAGCACTGAGCCACACTGGTGCAGGCTGACACTTGGGATGGGTTAGGAGTCAGGCCACCAAAATATCTTTTGTGGGCAGAGAGGAGACTGAAACTGCCCCTCTCAGTTTCCTGAGAGGACCTGCAGAGACCTCAGCTTGTCCTTGGTGTCTACATTGTGATGGCTGTGAAGGCCCCCAGGAGGATAGACGGGTTGAATGCATCTCGGCGGTGGCTCTGAAGCTCACCTAACAGCCAGCCACCCGTATTTTCCATCTTTGCTTTCTTTACTCTCACAATAAGTATTTTTCCTGAATACATTTTTGAAAAGATTCAAAATAGGCCTTTAAGTCAAGGAAACCCTCTCTTTCCTTGTGCACTAGCAAAAGGAGGAATGAGAATGTGGCTTTCCTTGGCCTGCACTCTTTTATTCCTCCCCCTTTTTTTCTAGTTTTATCATTATGATGAGTGTTCAGGCTATCTCAAGATTAAAATTAGTCCACCTCAGCTTTTCCAGCTAGCTTTAATTATGGTTTTAATCAGTGTTTGCAACACATGCAGCCATCAAAGTCTTATTTATATGCATAGAAGCCATTCTGATTCATTACCAAGGCAGACTTGAGGTTATCATTTACTGTAGTCAGACTTAAACTTTTGACACAGGCTATTATTTTACTAAACATTTAAATTATTAAATGAAAGAATAATACGACAACATGACAAGTAAAGTCCCTAGAAAATTACTTTTTGCTGCTTAATACAATTTTAAATAAGCAAATAACTCTTAATCAAATCTTTCATCCCAAAGTCCTAAGTTCAGCACCTCATCAACAGAGACGTTCATACCACCTGCAGAATTTGTGGCACCATTTAAACCATGTCTAATGCCTGTTATTTCTCGTTCAGGTAGGTAGGGATTACAAACTATCAGGCTCTGAGTACCACAATGGCTAATCAGATGTGAAGATAAATCATGCCTGAACATACTTTACTATCACTATTGCTGAGTACAGGACTCAGAAATAGGATCAGTAGATGATTAAATGGGGATTGTTAGGAGAATGAATCAGTATGCATCCTGCTGAAATGACTTCTTTTTGACAGTAATCTTTCAGAAGATATTTTTGCTGTAAAAATGAAAAGCTAATAGAGGTTGTTTTTAAACAGTTGCAGTAAAGAGAGCAGGCTTAAGGGAATTGTCTTCTGGGTTATTTTTTTAAAGAAGCTGGTATTATCAAGCAATACTTTTTTTTTGTTTTAGTTTTCTTTTGAATAGAGATACCATTAGACAGATGGATGTTCCCATGGTTTATGGCAGTCTACTAAATTACTTTTAATATCTTGAATATAAACCGCAATAACATCCGCTTAAAAGTGCCTCAAGGTTAACAAATGTTTAAGAGCTTGTGCCAGTTCAGACGGTTTTGTATTGGGCCTTCAGAGCAAGGAATGAATTCTAAGAGCATGTGTCAGCTACCAAGAAATGCAAAAAAAAGGATAATTATTTGGTTTGCCAGTATTCTTTGACAGAAACCCTGCAGCTTAACAGTGCAAATAATTCCATGAAAAGAAAACTGCACAACAGAAGAAAATTAACTCATTCACAAAGAAGAGTATTTAGCGTTCAGTTCCAACAAAGGCTTCTGCTACTTGTCTAAGTCTGGAATAGAGCTGACACTGTTACCATAATATATGTAAAGCATCAATGTGACATATTCAGTGATTTCTCAGTCCTCCAGGCTCCACTAGAGTTTAAAATGGTGGGGTTTTATGATTGATAATCTGATATAGATTTTCAGGGCTTAGCTTCTCCTGTGATAAATAGAGTTCTGTTGAAACACTGTTGAAAAAGTGTTTAAACAACAACCAAAAAAAGTGTCAAACTCCATATATTTCTATCAAGACAGAGGAGATACAAACAACAGCTAATACACTGTTGGTACACTATAAATTCAATGTCATGTTACAATGTAGTGGGCCAAAGAAGTCTATTTAAACCATCTCAATAAAGCTTTCTTATCAGAGTAATCCCTTCTTGCCACTACTCATTAAATTCAAGGTCAATTGAAGTCTTGTGGGAGAATCTTTCATCTATTTTATGTGTTTTGGGAGAAAATCATGACACATAAACGGCGTCATAACTTCTAACAGAGCTAAGAGGTGACTGAGAGGCCTTAAAATACAGTCAATAACAGATAGAAATACATAAACAAGAAAACAAGAATTGTACAATGGCCTGGAAATATGTATCGTAGTTGATTACTGTCAGCACTGTGCGCTACTGTGTTGTACAGAGCACTCTGTAAGGAGTGCAACAATCTGTCATGTGAACTATAAAATCAGTTTATAGTTTCAGTTAAATTAATTTATAGCTGCAATCAATCCTGTTAATTTGTCAGCATGGAATACGAAGAACAGCAACACCCCTGCACTTGAGAGTTACAATATTATAGATGATTTAATTTCAGTGTGACAGTAAGTATAAAATTATTCACTGACCATGAAGATAAACTTACAACAATATGGGGTTCCGTAGTCAAATAGATCTCCAAAGTGTGTTACCAATTTATCATTTTGATTGTACGGACAATGAAGCATGCAGCACACTCATGGAAATATAGCATAAACCTAGATTTTTCAGTGTTCAAATCACACTTTTTTTTCAGGCCTAATATCACAGTCATTTGCCTGAGCATGTAATTTTATGCCCTGATGGTGGTTCCGTTAATTCATGTAGAATCAGTGTATTTAAACTAAAGGGATTGAATTACGGCAATTTTAGTGTAACACAAGTCCTGCTGAGATTTTAGTTGAAATTATGTGAGGTACACAAATTATTTAGGAGCCTTAATTTATTTTAAGATACGCTTTGCATATCGCGACAGAAGCAGAATTAGATGCTTAGGTTACATCCAGAATGGATATCATGACTCTTCCCGCCTAACATTTGCCTGATACTGGCAGAAACTTTAAAATCCACAGACGGCTACGAGAGCGGCCCAGCTTCACCCAGCCATGACAGGGCTGAGCAAGCGCTTGCGTCCTGCTGGCGCCCAGAAACGGGGCTTTCCTCGAGGATGTGGGCAGAGGAGGTCCGCTGCTCCTCTGAGGCCAGAGAGCACCTGGCGGGCTCTCTGGGAAGCACACGACCTTCAGAGAAGTCTGGGAGAGTGCCGCCCTGATGCCTTTTGNCCTGGCGGGCTCTCTGGGAAGCACACGACCGTCAGAGTGCCGCCCTGATGCCTTTTCTTGTGCGTATGGCAGGTACGAGGTGCACAGAAGTCACGCGTTCAGATTTACAGTTTTATTGCCGCAGAGGGGCACATGCAGAAAAGCTGCTCTGTAGGAGGCAATTTCAATAAAGTAAGTTACACGTTATTTGAAGGTCAGGTACCCATTGCCAATGGGAAACATAAAGCTCATACACTTTTTCTTCTAAACTAAAAGGTGAGTTATAGTCATTCTATAAAAAAAAAAAATCCACACACACAAACCCAAACTCTGGAGATTTGGCTTTGTATCTGAATGATGCTGACAGTTCCAGTTCTGCACCCTGAGCACTTAACGTCAGTTTTCAGTTGACAAGAAAAGGATTAGATTAAGAAAGCAGAGAATTAAAACCGAGCGGCATTAACAGTTGATTACTTCCACCATGTAAATCAGCTTGGCTTTATTCAGTAACACTTTTGACTGACTTTTACCATTGCCTCTGCATTAATTTTGGACATTGTTACTTCCTAGAAAGTAATTATCCTGCCTACTTATTTTCTTGATTCAATGAACAGATAAAAATCAAAACTGCTAAGAATAAATTTAGGCATCTGATGGAACAAAATGCTCAAATACTGTTTTTATATAAGGGTTTCTAAAATGTCGAAGCATTCCTTTATAAGCAAATAATCTGTAATTGTTTGACAGGTCTTGTGAAAAGATGTTTGTTTAAGCCATAACCCATAATTTCGAGTAGAGTGTCGTTATCCCAAAGGCTGCTGTCTTTACGGTGCTTCCACAGCTATAGGTGTATACAACTGTAGAGATATTCAGAATAAAAATGTTAATAAAGATCCATCAGCATGAAGTAAGGCCCTTTTGGTATAGGAGTGTGGATGGTGAGATGACATGGACGGCGTGGGCTGTGGAGAACTGCAGCTGACTGCGGTTCTGCCTCCGTTCTGCCACGTAGCAATTCATAAAATTTGGCTTCAGCTCAGGGTATCAAAACAATACTTCTATGTCTCTAACTTATGTGCATATTTCCCAGCACTGTTGTAGTTTGTGCTCCAAGACATATACGCAGAAGAATAATTCTTGCCTTCTCAGATATCCTGTAAATACAGAGTGTTAGCACAAAATGAGATTTCCCATTGGAGTAAAGAGAGTGGAGGTGACTTCTTGTGGTACTGCGGCACCGTAAAGCATCAAATTCATCTCAGTGCTGCTGGCAGAAAAAATATATCTTTTAACCATTATTTCACACAGTTAATGCTAGGGTCTGATGCACACACCTACGTTATGGGAGACCCCCGTGGGCGAGTGTGCAACCAGCACGGTAACTCACCCTCTGGAAGCATGAAGAGTGAAAGGAGGTATTTGTACCAGTCAGTGTTGCAAAGTACAAGTTAAATGATTACAGTAGGCTGCAGAAGGGCAGCTGGTGGAGAGATACGGGAAGAGCAAAAAGCCCAGGGAATGAGGAGTTTGACCATTGATTGCATAGTCCTTAATCACAAAGTGTTTCTGTTGTAGTCTGTGGATGTCTTTACAATGATAGGCTGGGGTTTCTGTCAGTTCCCTCTATTCCCCGTCCCTTACAGGGGCCCAAGGTTTGACCACAGGGAGAAATATAACAGACTTTCCCCTATCATTAGTTTATAACAAAAAAAATTATGCCAAAATTTATAAGAGCATCCCTATGGTGCTGCTTTGTCTCTCACAGCCATTTTTAGGGTCATCATAAAAATTCCCTAAAATAAGTACGCAAAAACTTCAAGCCCTTACTGTGAAATCATGAGTTACTGTGAGTAAAATTCCCTTTTCCCTTCAGTTTCCTCCTTTTATCAGAGAAAGACTCAGAAAAAAAGCACAAATACAGCAGGTGGAGGACATCATCTTCCCCACCGGCCTCTCACCTGCTTTGCATCTCCCTTGAATAAAACCCCAGCTTACAAATAGGAGTGACCTGGCTGGCAAGGTGGGAATGAAGTTGTTCTGGGAGTGAGTTGTGTGACCTGTGCTTGGAAATGGTGTCCTGTCTTCTGCTGACCAGACTTTGTTGAAATCAGCTACTGGATGTTGGCAAAAAGTGAGTAGCCCTGTACAGCAGTACAACACCAGCACAAAATCAGGCAGGGGAAGGAAGGGGCTCCAGGTGCTGTTCTTGAGCAGTGATTGCTTGCTGGATGAGGGCTAAAGTGAGGTCTCTGTTACTTTTAGCCTATGTTTTGATGCCTGGGAATGGCCATTTTCACTGCATATCTGAAGTAGATGGCAAGTAGAAAATTAGGTAAAAGGCAGTTGTGCATTACTGTTCACAATTCATACTGTGGTGTTATAAATAATGCAGTGTGGGGTATAGGAACACAAACAGAATTATGAATAATGTGGAAATTACTGAGGAAAAGAGAGATTCAAGCCAATTTTCAAAAAAAAAAACTTGACAGGTTGTGACTTGGGACTTTCAGACTTTGGTCTGCCAAACTGAAAGGGTTTTTGAATGCATTTTTCCAGGGGGTTCACGAACTGATAAGACACCCTTGTTCTTTCTCTATACTCTGTGGGAGAAGATGTTTACCTGCTTTGCCTTATTCCCTTACACGTTGGTATGCTCTGCCTGATTGTGGGGTGAGTCTGCCTCGCATAGGGGTGATTAAATTCTCACCTCTGCTTAACCAAGAAGAAACTTCTGGTTAAAAAAAATAAAATCTTGAAAGAGAGCAGCAGAGAGTATTCATAGAGATGGGCATACATTGCTGGTTTTGTGAGGACTTTTAAGAAGCTTATTGCAAATTAAAATTGGTGATAGTATTACCTTACAAATCAATAGAAATATCTCAGACCTGTCTTGAATCCATAAATTAACTTTCTGAACATGCCACTGTTAAACGTAATTCTAGAGCAAACAGAAATAAAGCATAAACTGAGGTTTTAAAAATGAGAGTACTAAATGTTATATTGACACACTCTGTTACTGTGAGGCAAACATTCTCTGTCTCACAATTAACATAGATGTTGATTCTACAGAAAAACTATTTTTTAAAGATTTCCTAAGATACTCTTTCAGCATTCTGGAAGCATACTTTAACCTTGAAGGACAGTTGTTCCCGGTGCCTGGGGCTACACCTCCAGGAGCACTCAGCATTTAATATCTCTGCAATGTCACTCCCTGCTTTTTAAATGTTACAGTTTAAAAATAGTCAAAGCCTAAAACATGTCTTAAAATTACTACAGGATTATACTTAATACTGGACACCTGCACTTTATGCAGCCATTTTGACTGAGAATAAAGCGTAGCAGCGAGTACTCTGGGATTTTACTTTCAAGACTGCGGTTCATTTCTCTGTTGCAGTATGAAAATTAATGCTGGTTTGGGGCATAAAAATTGAAAACCACAGAGAGGGTTTTCCTCCTGGGCTTGCGTGCTGCGGGTTGCAGAGTGGGTTCTTCTCAAAGGCTGACTGTGAAATGCCTGTGCTCTCGTGTCTCTGTGATGCTGACTGCGATAAGGGGAAAATGCCGCTTTGCTGCTGTTTGCACTTGCGGAGCATGTCCACAGCCTGTTGGAAGTCGGCTGAGAGCGGAGGGAGGGACACAGAGTTTGGCTGGGAGCAAACACGGGGCCGCCACTTGCCGGCTCTCGGGGTCTGAATTTCCACACCGCTTTCTTCGAAAGTGTCTCGGGATGCATTGACAGATTGATGTTTTATTTACATTTAGATTCGGTTAGACCATTATGATCAGAATAAGACGCTTCACTGATTCAATTTCAGGCTTCTGCTTTCAACTATGAACATGATTTTCGTGGCAAATGTATTGTAGGAGCTTGTAATTTGGCTAAGTACAAATTGGTTTTGTTTCTGTTAGGTATAGGCAGAACACAGCCTTCCACATCAGTCTCACTGGCTTTTGAATTGGGCCTCTACTGAAAGGGGCAAAGAAAAAAAAAACCAAACTCAAATTAGCTTTGCACTAGTTTGATTATTTTTTTTAAAGTTCTTTTTGAAAGGAAAGCCCTTTTGTCATGGCAACTTTTGGATCACTTCAGATGACAATCAATAAAAATATATCCATTCACACGCTTTTGTATTCAGAGCTCTTTCAGCTGTATGAATTCAAGCTCTTTTCAAGTGAATAAATGCTAAGCATGCAGCACCTCAACCATAGCAAGCAACTATGTACGTAACTTTGAAGAAAATAAAATGTTTCAGGATCCTGTTCTGCTGAAAGTATAAAAAAAAAATTTAAAAGTGTGAACTCTATTCAAAAATTTAAATACAGTTTTGAATAAAGAAATACAGTTTATTACCAGGCCTACAGAGAGTTGATCAGTATCTCCACAGGCAATTATTCTTCAACACCATTTTATTTTTTCTTACAGATAAGCAAAAATTATCTCAGTCACTACCTATTAAAGTTATAAGCAAATATATAATAAATAGGTACATGTTTTAAATAGTTACTTCCTTGGAATAATATATAATGGAAATAATCAGGCACTCCAGTGATTAATTATCACATAATTTACTATTTCTAGATTCTATGATACAGCTGTCATTTAGAAGAGATATCTCAGGATAATTGACTTTTGATTACACGGTGCAGTAATTCTCATGGACATCTTGTTGTTATGTCACATCAAACTGCCATGTGGGTATTTGGGACCTTGAAGGCAGGAGTCTGGTGACCCCAACACCCTTCCCAGCTCCTGAGCGCTGTTCTACAGACCTGAATGTATCGTTCCCTTGAAGTCTTGTGAATTTTTTGCCAATCTAGAGAATATTACTTTGACTTCTATAATCTCTACCAGTTCTTTTATCAGAAGTTGGAAATAATTTGTTATTCATGGTGGGTTTGCATAGTGTACCCCACTTTGAGGTTTTTTATTTCTTTTTTTTTTTTTTAAATTGGCTATTTAAAACAATATCTTTGATCATTAGATCAAAGTCTGCTGAGAGGTAAAATCACACGTTAGTATTTGGTGGCCAGATACTTAATCAATTTAAACTACCTTACAAATTTTGTGGTAATGTAACAGCTGTCAAAGTATCTGTCTTGCTGTATTTAGTTTTTTTCCAAATAAATAACTGGGTATTTCAAAAACTTTCAATAGAGATACTTATTCTATTTCTGAGTTGCTTTCTACTGGTAATTTTATAGTCTCGGGAAGTAGTTACATCCTTGAATATTGATGAAATATTGTGTTAATGCAGGATTTCTATGTACTATCCCAGGGATGCTGTCTTCCTTTTACTATGCAAGTTTTCTGTAGTGATCTAAAGTTTAACATTAGAACTGTCAGTTCTAAGGCCTCTGCTCATTTCTGTTCTATGTGTAACTTTGTCCTGTGATGCATGTCAATATTTGATTTACTTTAATAACTTAGTTAATGTCAGTGAACAAATAGCTGATGTAGAGCACTCTTCCTTAGAAAACTTTAAATTCTGTTCACCAGAAGCAGCACTTGGATTGTATAGGGGCAAAGGAGAAATCAAACCTTTCTTTTATCCTCTGTTCTGTTTATCAGACTGGTAACAGCTCAGAGATTGTCAAATGCAATGTAAAACAAATAGTCTTAGCCTCAGGAATACAAGAACACAAAAGGATTATTTTACAGATTGCTCTTCTCTCTAATGTGCAAAAACTGTACTTCTTACAGTTTAACGAAAGTAAAGCTTTCAGTGATTGTGAAATGATCTGTGAACTTTGGGTATTTTTCTTTAAGCCAGCTGACACCTTTAAGTTTTAGCCCTTGTGAGGTATCATCCATCACCATATACGATCCTGTGCCTGCCAGCCTCTGTGGCAGATGTGCTCCTGTCCTTACTGCGAGCACTCAGCACCCGGGGGGAGATGCCGAGTGTGAGCTGGTGCGGCGCTTGCTGCATAAGGGCATGTTGTTAGAAGCTCCTGCTTGAGTGTGCATACAATATAAAATCTTGTAGTCTTCTGCTTAAATTATAATTCTTCTCAGTTGCACTATAGAGAAAAGTACAACTGTGATGATATTCAAGTGATAGGGTCATGCATGATGAGGGCTTGTGAAGCAATTTGTTCTGGTTGTGGGGTTTGGTTTTTTTTTTGAGCTTCCAAAATAGATGTCTGCCACTGAATTTGCAATGTCGTCTTTCTCTGGTATGCAGAATACTACTTGTTTTCTGACAGTGCACACATAGCAAGTCACAAGTCAGGGTGGGATGTTAGAGATCTAATTACTATATAAACTGGGCTGCTTTGGGTCCTAAGTGTTACAGTCTCATTGAACAGAGGAAGACTTACTACCCCATTTTGTAGAATGAAGACCAAGGTGAGCTCATCTAAAAGCTCTTCTCAAAAATAAACCAGACCTGTAGGTCCCAGATTTTCAACTGTATTTGTGTTCATACTGAAAACTCTACCCTTTAGAGGACTTTGCCATCTTCTAACATCTGCTGTTGAGCTCTACAAATGCCTGCGTTCCCTGAGCACAGCACTCCTGCAAAAAACATGACATTGCCTGAAGCAGGGGCTCAAAGTCACCCTGAAGTCCCTGCAGCACTGAAGTGGACTCAAAATAGCGATTCCCCCACTTCCCTTGCTGGTAGGGCCAAGTCATTTAGCTATGCTGTGAGTTCATCTGCCTCTACTACCCCTGCGTATGCCTCTCTCTCTTTAGGAACCCCTGTCAGGTAGTCCTATTAGGACTGTTTCACTTTAGCCTGCTTACTGGTTTATTAGTACAGACGGAAGCTCTGTGGTGTGTGGACGTGACGGCCACCTGCTGCAGCGGAGCTGAGTGGTCTGGCGATGGGGCTTCTTATGGGCCATAGCTGTCACATCCTGTCCTGAATCGCTGAGCAGCATCCAAACCCAGATGACTGTGTGCGTTACGGTATGGGGTGCCCTGGATAACGTGCAATCTCCTTTTTTTCATAGGTGGGTTTTAGATACCTAACTCCAAACGATGACTTCCAGGGTAGGATCCCAAACTGAGGGAGGCACCTGCCTGAATGGAGAGAAAGTTTTACCATTGAATCATTCCTTGAAACATTGAATTTCCTTTTCAGCTATCCTTTCACTCTATCCTTATTCATGTCTATGAAAATGATTGTTCAACCACTGCAATGTCACCTGATAAGGGTAATGAATGTTACTGAAGTTAGATCTGCATGCTTTCTGTGTGCCATGTCAAACTTACGGCATCTCATCATTCAAGTTGCTTTTTATAAATGTGATAGCCAGGTTGGCCAAAGTTCAGGTCGATGGTATGTGGTTTTATTCACAAAATGTGAATAAATTCATATTCAATAAATGTGAGTTCACTCAAAAGGAAACAATTCAAAGTGACAGGTGAAAATGCTTTTATACATTCTTAGGGTCAGTGTTTGGGACTTGTTTTCTTTTACTGTGACAGCCTTTTTTTCACTAAATAGGGAGCTTTTTTTAAAAAAAGAGCAGTCAATGGTTCTGCTAGGCACTTTTATTTAACAAACAAGTAATTAGAGCAAGGACCTTGAGATAGTGAGTGACTTCTAGAGCTACTCGTAGAATAGCTTGACATGAAATGGACTTCTGGAGGTCATGTCGTTCAGCCTACTCCTCAAAGTAGGACCAACATCAAAGGTGGATCATAGTTTTAAATTATACACTATGAATTGTTAAATGTGTTCTACATGGGCTTGTGATACATATAATATGGCATGCACATATACACCTTAGCATTAATAACATGAAATTATGTGCGTATGACTATGAAAGTATCCCATACTTCAGTCCCTTCAAAATCCATTTTGACTCCTCTGCTGCTGGCCTCTCTTCCCTCTCTTGCAGAGACCAGAGCCCAACCTCTGCACAGCAGCTGGAGGGGGTGAGACTTCCCTGTCGGTAGTGCCACAGCCTGAGCAGTCGCCCAGAGATGGGCAGTCAAATCCAGTTCCCTTCTCGGCCAGTGCCCACGCAGTTTTGGCATCCCTCTAAATTGTTTACAGCACAGTGTCACAGCTTCAAGATTTGTTGCTCCTCAGAGCGTGAGGGAACATAAACTTGTAGTCTCGCACAAACCGTGGTTGTACTTTTAAGTCCCCCAACCACTCAAAGGACTGGCACATTTTATTTATTTTTTTAAGAGTTATGAGATAAAAAAAGTCAAGAGCTGTCCTGACAGATGCACTAAGGGAGCAGGATGCAGACTGACGATTTCTGATGCATCCCTCTTTTTGGGTCATCGAGTCCAAGTGTCCCCTGGAGACCATCACCACTCTGTCGCAAGGCTGGCTGTGTGCCTTCCCTGAGCCCACCCCACAGAGGCAGGTTAGCTACCAGAGGAGTGGAGAGCAAGCTTTTAATGGATGTGCAGCATGCGTACTGCGCTTTGATTGCTCCTGGTCTGTAGGAAATGGGCCTGAAACAGCCCCCTTGGTTTTAGCACGGAAATTTCCTTCTGCTCGGGGAGGGTTTTCTAGCTTCTAGCACCATTTTTTAAAGGTGGATATTGCTGTTTTGTGACTACTTTGTAGGTGGTTGCTGTTCTCTGAACACTGTCGGTACTGAACAGTTTAACCCTTCATGGCTCAGCACAGGAGAGCCAGGTTGAGAGGAGGCTCTTTTGAAACCTCTGTTGAATTTTTGTTTTTCATNGTCCATATCTCCTACAAAGATGTTGAAACAGATGTTTTTCACTAACTGCAAACTCTAGACTACTATGCTTTTGGTGATCATGACTATATAACCAGTCACAGCTTGCGGGTGATGATGGAGAGGACTGGAAACTAGCAGAACTGATTTGGAGAGCTTCACTGTGGAAAGAAGGGCAGCACTACGTGTTTTGGCAGCTGCAATGCCATCAGCACTGCTCCTCCTAATGTGTTACACAACTAAGTAGCCTCCCGAATACTTAGTTCTGCAAAATGATCTGGGCACTGACCAAAAGGGGGTTTCGGGAAGGTTTCCCTCTCCTGGAGAATGACCATTTTCTCTCATGAGTGAGCAAACAACACGCAGAACTGCAGGAAAGCCCTTCTGGGCTGCCCTCAAAAAGTTCCCCAGTTACAAACTGGGAGGCAGTCCTTGGGCTCTGCCAGCTGAGGTGGTGATTCTTGTGATGCTTAACTACAACTGTGCAGCCTCACTTCACAGTATCGCCAGTAACAGAGGGGTGCTCTAGGTTCAACTTCATTCATATTTGTGTTTTTTTTTCTCGTGGAGGAAAACAAAAGAATGATTTATGCCTGACAGTAAATTCAGTTTTGCAAGGAAAACACTTCAGCTTGGTTCTTTCGGGAAAGCCACTATCATTTTTTGAAGGATGAGAGCATTCCCTTCACAGCTGCATCTCAGCTTCATAGTATGTGTTTAGAACACCTGAATTAAGCAGATAACTCCATCAATCATATCCTTATTTAGTAGCACCCAACCATTACAATGCTTGTAAAGAGGAACGACAACAAGGAATTGTTAGTTTGGTTTTATTCTAGATGCTGTACACACCAAACAGGATGTGGAATTTCCATGTAATTTTTTTTTGCTGAAGACAAAGACTCACTTTGGTAAATACTCCCCCCTAACTGTGATGTATTTGCAGAGCGATAAGAGTACATTAGATGTCTGCTACACCAGCTTGACCAGTCGCTTTAGCTGGTTACTCAGCTGGCACAAATTACTGTATTGGAGCCAGGCAAGTTATGCCAGCTGTGGTGATGATGTAGCTCAGGATATGCAAATATATCCACAAATGCTTCATTTGAGAGGACTGGGGGAATGGTGCACCAATTACTCTCACTTGCTCATGATACTAGCAAGATCTGAGTAATATGGTGCTCCCGTATTTCTCATTCAGGGTATGAATCTGATTGTAGTAGTGTAAACTGGGCATAAATTACTCTTTAAACATAATGGTCCCATTTAGGCTTTACCTTGAGCATGTGAAGTGACTGCACAGACGCCAGGCCATAAAGAGACATCTGACACTTCTTCATGTTTGTCTGTGGAGCACCTAATGTGCTGTTAGAGTTACACAAATAATAAGGAAAAATAAAGGCCAGAAGGTAAGTGAATGTGAGGCTGAACTGTAAGCACTGCAGATGCCTCATCTGAAAGACAGTGAGGTTTGAGCATAGAAGGGTAAATAGTTAGGGCTTCGAGATGCAATTCAAATAAAGTTTTTCTGAGAGTCGCAGGGAAAACACTAACTTCTAGAGGATTTTATGGTCACTATACATCAAAATTATGATCTCTTTACAGTGACAACAGGCTGGAAAAATAGCTTTTAGCACAGGCACGCGTCTCTTGGGTTATTTGCTGGTAAGTAGAAGTAGTAGTGAGATTGCAAATGTTATAAAACCCCCAGAACTGTACTGCCCAGTATGAAACCAGAGAACAGAGGTCATTTTAAACAAACTCAGTATTGCCTGCCCTTCCAGGGAGCTGGTTGCTTACTGTAATGGTTTTACTACATGCCTTCTGTTAGGAGAGGAGGAATGTACCCAAGTATAAGCTTGAAGGAATGTTTTTCACATCTCAGCATAACTGTTTCTCAGAAGCTACACTTCTTTAGGAATTGAGACAATTGGAGAAGTTGTGGTATCTGAAGGGACAAATGGTGGGAGCATGAGGAGCAGGTCAGAGCAAAGTTTCACCTCGACAAATGTCCTCTCTTTGGACCTCTCCCTCTTGTTCCTTTAGCCTGGCACAACCCTGCAGCCTCTCAAACCTGCTCTGCTGTGCCCTGGGGGAGGTGCACACTCTTTCAGCACAGCCCACCTGGCCATGCTGCACTGCTTAAACTTCTTTCAGCATAATAAAGACTAGAGAACATTCATGGTATGCACATATATTGCAGAACAGACAATAATAGAGGAATGTCTGGAAAGCCGTTAACTCTTGTGGGACCCCACAGATGGCCTTTTTCTACTAATAAAGCTAACAGATAATTAGAACCTCAGGTTGCCTAACTTTTAATCAATTATTTAGTCAAATGATGACCACCTGCTGCTCCCAGCTTCATTTTTTGAGCCTTTGATAAGGGACCAATGCCTCTTGAAAAATAAAATGAGATTGCATCAACTTTGTCTCCTTTGCATATGTATCTATCAACATCTTCAGAAACCCTCAGAGATGCGTGTCACAACTTCATTCAAAATCTCTGTTTACTGTTCTTCAATATACCATTTTTCATATGACCACAAACTCTGTTCTTATAGTTCAAACCACTTAACACGGTACAAAGGACCAGAGTGTGGGGGGGGTGTTTTGTTGGTGGCTGGCTTTTGGTTTTTTAATTCCATCCCATTTGCCATCTGGTTTTGTACCTGGCATTTTTAAGTAAGAAATCATAGATCACACTTACTACTTAAGCTATTTCATGCTTCAGTTCCTTCTGAACTCTTGGATAAATATCCTCTGGTCCTGATGAACCTGTTTTATAGCCTTCTCTGAACTTGCTTTGAATGCAGATCTGTTGAGGTATCATCCATTAAAACAAAATAGAGTGTGTTTGTGTAGCAGGGGGGAAGCACATTTCTGGTGGGAGAATTTTCTAAACTCTTCTGCACTCACTATGTATAAAAATTCATTTAATTTATCTGCTCTGGCCTTATCTTCTATGAACGCTTCTTTTGAGCCTTGACCATTTATTGTTGTACAGTCTTTCTAGCAGGCTTTTGGCTTTTGATGGTTTTGTAAAAGGATTTATTATTACTTTTTTATGCCTTTTGTAAGTTGTTCCTTAAGCTCTTTGGCCTGTCTTCTTGTGTTTTTACATTTAACCTGCCAGAGTTCATTCTCCTCTATTTTCCTTATTTGAACATGATGTCAACTTCTTAAAGGTCACCTTCTCCCTTCTGAAATCTCATCTAAAACATATGTTACTGATCAAAGCAATGACACAGTAAATTAAAGGTGAAGCCACTGCTGGTCAGTGAAGGTTGTGGTATTAATGAGAGATCCAGACAGGATGGGAGAGCTGTGGGGTGGTCAGTAACAGAGCCCCAACAGGACTTAGAAAGCAGTCCAAAACCTCTTTTTTTGCCTCTCTGTGTCAGCTCCTGCCTGGAAGTGTGAACAAGCTGCTGTTGCTTGTTGTTGCTCTGAACACATCGGTGTAAAAAATGAGAATTTGCAAGTGAGCAGAATTCCATTAAAAAAAAAAAGTCCCCTTTTCTTCTTTTTTTTTTTTTTCTAATGGGCTCAAAACTCGATTACCCATTTGGGAAAATATTAAAACTGTTGAGTGACATCTGTACTGTATTTAGAGAAATACCATACATTGCAACTGTAACACAATAGAGTGAAGGAATGCTGGTTTTGCACTACAATAATACTATATCAAGGAGCAAATGTAAATAAACCAATTTTATCTTGTATTATTAATTATTGAGTATAATAACGAGAGTATTGGTGCTCAGCACGCTGAAAAGTTTAAAGCAGAGCACACACATTGAAAAAAGTAGCACAAATAGTTTCAGTTCTGAAGATTACAGAGAAAAATTCCAAAATCTATTAAGAATAGGCAAAAATAAAGTAGGGTTTATTTCATGGAACAGAGCTTGGCTAAGCTGCATACAAGAGACTGTTTTCTCTCTGGACAAAAAACTTGATGTGAAATGGCACTTATACCTACAGCACACTTCACTCCACTTTGGAACATGTAGAATAACATCAAGACTTTAATTTAAAGTAGTTTGAAAACTTGGAAATACATAGTCAGATATGCTTAATGCAGATGGGACATTGGTTCACTTACCAAAAAAAAAGAAAGTAATTGGCAATACCTCTTTACAAGCAGGTTTTAAGAGCTTGGTCTGTTACAGCCAAGTATTTCAGCAAATTATTTTTCTGTGAACGCCAATTGGCATAGAAATATTCCATAGCTGTGCTGCATTTCAGGGGTTTTATCCCCACTTTTAATTCCCTTCTCTTTCGCAGCTTCAGGTTGGCCTATAAAATTCACTTCAGTGTATTGTTAGGTGTGATGGGATTTACATAGATTTGAAAATCCACTTACAATAGCACTTGGGTGATAATGAAGTTAGGTGACTTTTTTCCAATTGCCTTCATTTATTGTTTGAGACTAGCACAGGTCTTTTTATGGATCACAACTGAGAGTAGATAAAACTTTCTGGAATTGCAGCAGGGGCATAAGGTGGTAGTTCTACTGTCATATAAAACACTGTACACTTACGTTAATTTTCCACCACTATGAAGACATTCCTTTTATGGCACTGCTCCTCACAGTTCCTTGTAGAATCATAAGCCTGGTAGTCTCTCAGACTTGTTGTTTTTAATACTTTAAAAAAGAACTCACTATTCTATTCATTGGTTTGGTGGTAAGAGGAACAAAACAATGAAAAGATGCCATTGGGCAGCTTGTGATGCAAAATCATTCTTTTGTTCTTGTTCAGGACCTAGTTCTCCACTAAATATGTGGTGTCAACTCTTCCATCCACAGGGGAGAAAGTGTATCAGCCATTAAGGAGCTGCCGATGCTTACAGTGTGGGCTGGTAGCTCTGTTCTGCAAACCCCGCAGTGTATAGCAGTGCTGTGGTTAATAGTGTAGGGAATTAGTACAACAAAATTCAGTGTGAGACCCTATGGAAGGAGTCTTCACTTCACTTTAAACAAAACTGATATCACTCCCTTGCACTCATAGATTTCATTAATTACCAAGACATACAAGATATGTTTGGCCAGGACGAGGGATGCTGGCTACGGCATCTTTATCTCTCTCATTTCTGTTGTGTTTGGCAGCAATCAACTGAATTTTGAATGTGTGCTTTATGGCTCCCAGGTGTGGATGGTGTCTGGATTTCTTTCATCTCATTATTTTGCTTCAGCCCTTGTAAGTCTTGGGCAAAATCTTTGCTTCTTGTGGTTCTTTTTTTGCCTTTCCTGTTCTTCATCATCTTGTCCCCTAATCATTATTCTGGCTTATTCTTCCTATCTGGTCATTCAAATGAAATCTCAAACATAGTGCTCTGTAGCAACTAATGCATATCACTGTCCACATTTCCATTTGTCCTTTTTTTTCATACCAATCTTGACATTTCTGTTACAAATCCCCACCATCTAACACTAGGCATCAGCTATTTCTCAGACAATAGGCAGAACTGGAGAAACATGGGACCACCCAAACCTTTCCAAAGAAGGGGTACAGAGGAACTAAGGGTTAAAAAAAATAATTTAAAAAAACTAAATCAATTAAGGATTTCTACACACTCAAGCAGGAATTTCTTGAAGGGCTACCACTCTGAACCTATCTTCTCTATGTCAGTACCAACAGTTTAGCTTTTCTATCAAAAATATGTTCATGTTTCTACATGCTGTTTTTTACCTCTTTATAGCCATTCAGATCAGGGCTGGGATCATTTCCCTGACACACAGCTAGCTTAGCTCCACATCTTCTCCCCCATGACTTCACTATCTCTCCAGCCTGTTTTAAAAATGCTGTGTCTTCCAAAACACTGCTGTTAAATTTCAGTTCCTTTGAACTCCTGACTTTCTGTCTCTTACAACATCTCTGACAAGATTCTCTGTCTCTTCTGCCTAGACCCTTGTCTCTCCTAACACAATTTGTGAAGTAACGTTTTGTAGGAGCACAAGGAAATAATAGTTTTTCGAGTACACTTAAATGGCACTTTTAAACATATTTTAAACTATATAGAGCCAAAACCTCCGCTAGAACTAAATTTCAGACCTTACTGGCTCCAGCTCAGTTTACTTTTGTTTCATAGCTCTTACCAGAGAATTTCAGAAGCTGTCCGCTTGAAGCCCCAGTTTGACCTGTCTACTGAGCTTGGTGGCTGGGTTCCCCTAAGAGTGATTGTAGGCGATGGTAAAGAATTAATCAAAAATTTGCAGAGAAAAAAAATTCAAACAATCCAGAATGAAAATGAATAAAACTCTGTACAAAAAGTTCCATGTGTAGTCCCTGAGGAATTTAGAAGCATTCAGATCCCATAATAAGGTATTTAATCATCAAGTGAGGTTTAAATATTTAAAAATCAAATGAAACTTTTATCATGCCTTCTTCCTTAGCTAAACAATTCTTGTTTTGAGAAAGTAATTGCAAGACACTAAAGTGTGTTTATTATATATTCCCAAGGCAGAGAACTAAAATCATAGCAGTTATACAGGGCAATTTCTCCTAGGATCCAATTTAAGAAACTGTTTGATTCTTTTAAAGGATGTAGACATGAGACCAGCATGTGTGTGACCACGTGCATGATTTTCATAGAATCATAGAATTGTCTAGGTTGGAAGAAACCCTTGGGATCATCGAGTCCAACCATCTACCCTACTCTACAAAGTTCTCCCCTACACCATATCCCCCAACACCACATCTAAACGGCTCTTAAACACATCCGGGGATGGTGACTCAACCACCTCCCTGGGCAGCCTATTCCAATGCCTGACCACTCTTTCTGTGAAAAATTCTTTCCTAATGTTCAGTCTAAATCTACCCTGTTGGAGCTTGAAGCCATTCCCTCTTGTTCTGTCATTAATTACCTGTGAGAAGAGACCAGCACCAACCTCTCTACAGTGTCCTTTCAACTAGTTGTAGAGAGTGATGAGGTCTCCCCTCAGCCTCCTCTTCCTCAAACTACACAGTCCCAGCAACCTTCAACCGCTCTTCATATGATTTGTTTTCTAGGCCCTTCACCAGCTTTGTTGCCCTCCTCTGCACTCGCTCCAGCACCTCGATATCTTTCTTGTATTGAGGTGCCCAAATCTGGACACAATACTCGAGGTGTGGCCTCACCAGTGCTGAGTACAAGGGCACAATCACCTCCCTACTTCTGCTGGCCACACTATTTCTAATACAAGCCAGGATACCGTTGGCTTTCTTGGCCACCTGGGCACACTGCCAGCTCATATTCAGCCGCTTGTCAATTAGAACCCCCAGGTCTCTTTCTGCCAGGCAGCTTTCCAGCCACACTTCCCCAAGCCTGTAGCACTGCATGGGGTTATTGTGGCCCAAGTGCAGGACCTGGCACTTGCCCTTGTTGAAACTCATACCATTGATGTTGGCCCAATGATCCAATCTATCTAAGTCTTTCTGCAGAGCTTCCCTATCCTCCTGGGAATTAACACTCCTGCTTAACTTGCTGTCATCTGCGAACTTGCTGATGATACACCCTATGTCCTTATCGAGATCATCAATAAAGACGATAAACAGAAATGGTCCTAACACTGAGCCCTGAGGCACACCACTTGTGACTGACCGCCAGCTGGATTTAAATGCATTGAGCACCATTCTTTGGGACCTTCCAGTCAGCCAGTGCTTGATCCAGCAGATCATATGCTCATCCAGGCCGTGTGAAGCCAGTTTTTCTATGAGAATTGTATGGGGGACAGTATTGAATGCTTTTCGAAAGTCCAGGTATACAACATCAACAGCCTTTCCCTCATCCAATAATCTGGTTATCTTGTCATAGAAGGAGATCAGGTTCGTCTGGCAGGACCTGCCTTCCATAAACCTGTGCTGACTAGGTCTGATCCCCTGGTTGCCCATTATGTGGGTTTTGATGGCACTCAAGATGACCCTCTCTATTTTGGTGTGTTCTGACCAGAAAAGCGCCTGGCAAACAGCTTGGACCTGAGAATCTTAACCTGGAGCTTTCTGTCTCTTAACTTGAGGTTTTTAAAAGGAATTTTTTTTTTTCTCCCAACCTCTGACAAGAGAACACACTTGGAACAGAAGGCATCTATTTCATTTACTTTAACATACATCAAGCTTATTTGAACGAATGATTTATATTTCTATCACTCTTCTTTAAAACTGAAACACAGCTGAGTTCGTCCTTACATTGCGTACAATTCTTTAATTAGTATTTTACACTCTATTGCCAAACAGTCGTAGAAGGTATGAATTATCTTGATTAATGCAATTGAGATAATGGCATATAGATACTGTCATATAACTCAGCTCGGGCATTAACATCTGTAGCTTTACATTGTCAAACACCCACAACTTCCCCCCATTCCTACCACAAGGTAAGAAAACTCATGACTGTACAGTTACTAGAGCTTAACAAAGGTACTCCTTCCAGGAGAAGAGTGATCTACTGTCTTTATAATAAACACACTATCTCCTGTGCTGCTTGTTGGCCATGTGCACAGTCATACTATTTCTTAGCCTGGTTACCGTATGTTGGTTTGACCACAGGAAATATTTCAGCTCTCAGCTGTGTCAGATTTGGGCATGGCTGTGTAAGAGACCTCATAAGAGCCATGTGGGGTCAATGCTCCAGGCTACGCTAAGCGAAGCATCCTAAACATTTCTACTGAAAATCGCCCATCAAGCCAGCAGGGGAGTGCAGACAGAAATGCAGAATTCCTGTACTCCAAAAGCTCCTAGGTTATGTTGTTCTGGGTTTACAAAATTGCATAAACCAAAATTGCATAAACCCGACAGAAGTTCATACAGCAGCCCATGGGGTGGCTCTGCTCCCATCCCTTTCTATACATCACCAGAAGACATTTTCCCACTGACTTTCTCATGCAGCAGGAATCCTGTTACAGTCAGATGGTTCTTTTCCCAAACCCAAATAAAAACTAAGGCAACAGAACCCAGGAATTTTTAAGCTGGTTACCTACTGAACCAGCTTAGTAAATAGTGTATAAAAGCCTCCCTGGCATGAAGAAGATGAGCACTTGAGGGCTGAGGAGACTCAGGTATGGGGACCCAGCTCTTTCTTTAGGAACACAAGCTTATTTTGGACAAAAGGAGCACAGCCTTAGAAATGGCGGTTTCAATGCTCCAGTGTGGCAGTGCTGTTCCAGTGTTCTTTGCTCTTCTGTTTAGGCTTCCTGAATAACTTGAAAACCAAACATTCACATGTATAATTGTTGACAAGCATTCAGATGGCATGACTGTCACGATAATGTTCCAGTCAGTTTACTGGCCACCTGTAAGCGAGTGCTTATGACCTCAGCCTAAAAAACACAGGCAGAGGTCTGCAATTTTTCAGCCGGCGGGATTTCACTTGGTGCCCATCAGGTCTTTATGCCTTGGATCCCTGTGGGCAAAGCAAGGATGTCAGCAGTGCCACCTCGCATGCGTACTGTGGAGAGTGTCGGCTGCAGGTCGGGAGGAACTTGCATATCACGGCGCACAAAACAAAATGCAAACTAATCAGTGTCAACAGTCAGTTCATTTATGCTCTGAGCAGCAAGGAGGTGAAATTTGCCAAGTTATTACAGACTTGGCTGTAATGCCTTCAGTCAGAAACTAGCAACTAGGAAACCAAACCACTGGTGGAGAGTCTTGGCAAACTCCACCGGAGAAAAGCATTTAAGCATACTGAAATCTCAAGTAGGGAAGAGAGATGCTTGTGATTAGGAGAATAGTAGTCATGTTGCTCTTATTCTATGCTATTCCTCCATGCACAGCATTTCTCCATATTTGGTCCTTGATTGTCTTCCCACACAAGGCCGTAAACAAAATAACATGGGAAAACAAATTCTCTCAGACTTGCAACAACGGAACTTGTCAGGTAATAACACATCCTCTGCAATAGAGCAATGATGGCAGAACAAAACAGTAAGAACTGTAAAAAATGTGATAGCAGAACTGTATCTAAATTACGTTTCATATATTTAAATAGCCAACACATGCAAAGGAGATTATACAAAAATGTAAACTTATGCCTTAGTTCATTAGTAGAAATGCTAAATCTTAACTCTTCTTGGTTATGAGGAACCTGGGAACCTCGGGGTTAAATCTGATTTAAAACTATTTTTCTGGAGGAGTTCAGCAAGAAGATTTTCTGCTTCCAAAATACCCAACATTCTCAGGATAATTTGGAATCAGAAGATCGTATTTCTCCCTCAACTATGAAGAAACATCCAAACTCCTCTTAGTAAATTGCTTTTTAAAACAAGAATCCAAATTCTCTTAAAATCTGGAAACCTAAGATGCTTAGTTCGTCCTTAGTGCTAACAGACCTCAGTGTCACTGAATACTTTTGGGTTATTCCATAAGATGAGAAACTGTAGTTGGAAAGAGTTCTGACGACTGTCTTTGCTTCCCGTTTGCGATCCAGTAGGCTCCAAATGGGAGAAGTTGAGCCGCGAGCCCTGCGATTGCTATTTCTCTCAGCCTTTTCCCCAGCATTCAGTTCTCCAGGGAAACTATTAGTTAATCATCCTGAGATCTCCTTTTTTTGCGAGCCAAGAATCCTCAGAGTGGAAACCTGCACCTGGCTATTCACTTGAATGCTGGGGGAGGGAGAGCCCATCCTCCCACTGGTTGTTCTGTATCCCGGACACATCATCCTCTTGTGATATATTCCTTCTGACAGATGTGACCATCAAAAAGGCTGATTTGACTGAGCTGACTTGTCTTCATCCCAGAGTTATCAGTCCACAACTAAAGCACTGACTTGGCCCATCCAAGGCTGTAATACTGAGCATTTTTATCTATTTCCCTAGCTATTTTATTAGGCTTCATTAAAGAATATTCCTCCCCTTATCCTCGCTGCTGTTACTGCCTGTAACTTTGAAAAATCTCTTTTGCTAGCAAAAGTACAACTTAACTCCTAGTGCACATGAATAAGGGATTCAAATAGCATATAGCAAATACAGATATTAAAAAAAAATAATACTGTGATGGAGCACACTTGCAAAATATTAATCCAGATAGTCTATAATTCAGTGACTGCTTGCTGTGGCGATATTTCACCTTGTGTGTCAAAAGTTCTCAGGAATACCCATCTAACGTTCTCCCACCAAATTAACTTGGCTGCTGCAGAACGGCAGCTGCGTGGCCTCCTTCCCCTGGGAGGCTCTTGGAAGCGCCTGCCAGATGAGATAGCGAGCCTCGGCTCTGACCTGCTCGGGCGGGTTTCTGAAAGAATGGCTTTTACAATGTTGGATTGCCTTATTTATTACTGCTAGTGCAAATTCAAGGGGTTTTTTTAGCTCTGTCTAAAATGCTGATGTTCCAAATAAAAGTTGAGACAGCGTAGATGAAGGTGGGAGACCGCAGTGCTGGAATGTGCTATATTTATACCTACAGATATCCACCGCTGGTGCCACATGCGTTGGGGAACTTTGAAATGCAACACTGAGGTGGGAGCTGGTTTCCTGCTTAGAGAGCCAAGGGGCACGAAGGCCTCTGGTGGAAAATGTTGCTGTGTTCTATCTCATCTAAGCAGCGCTTTTGTAGATATTAATTTGCTGCTCTTGCTGCTTTCTCTCCCCACTCCTTGCAAAAAAAAAAAAAAAAAAGTAAAAGCTGTCTTGTTCTAGATGATTTCTTTACTCTGTGGGGAGGGAAGAAATTTCCTTGATTTATTTAAAGAAAACCGCCCGGCATGCCCATGTGCTCAGGTTTCCATCTCACTGTGGAGGCGAATTACCAGTCATCAATCCGGGTGACTGACGGGGGAGAGTTTTCTGCTTACGCTTGCACGCGCTGCGCTCTTTCCCAGTCCCAAAGCAGTTTAACTGCCCAGTGGAGACGTGGGTTGATTTAGGGGCACTCCTCCAAAAGTAGGAGAGAATTAGGTTTCCACAGAACTGGGCTCTAAGCTGCTATTTTATGTTGCTGAAAATGTCCTCCTTAACAAATGCCAGTGAGATAGCTCGAGCTCCTCCGTGAAGGGGAGGAAAATAACTTATAGCCAATAGCTAACAACTGTGATTCCTTTGCTTGTCAGCGCTTCCATTATCCAAATTTACTTGCCAAATAACTGCTATGAATAATGCGTGGTCTGTAGATTTTCCAATAATTTCCAGTAATAAAAACACTCAAATTTTGACCATTTATTAAATACAGAGATTGCGTGGTATTCACGTTCTCCAGTTACACATAACTTTTAGAAATAGGCTGACAGTTGAAGGGTTTCTGATTACAAAATTTATCTTGCCCAGCTCTTCTGCTTTAAAGTAAATGTGTAACATTTGCTCCCTCTCTAGTTTGTAGTCAGGAACATTCCCAGTTTGCCACTGCCTTCGCGGGCTCTCTAAGGAGTATCAGCGTTGCTGAGCAAAAAGCTTTAAACATTCTGAAAGGTTATTCTTAAAAAGTGTTTAACTACATTTGATCATCTCACTTCAAATGAAAGATACTATCAGCAGATGTGAGCTGGTAGATAATTAAGCAAGAGGAAAAGAATGCTGAAGTGATAATTAGGTATTTCACTTGGAGTAGAAAATCAAAATTAACATATGCGAAGAGAAATTAGAGAATTTCTGCTTCATGCTGACCCAGCACATAGATGCAAACACCCTTGCGTCAGCCCTTTGACTGCCCTCACGTATTTCCAAGTTCTCCTACAAAACTGCAGCAGCTATGGAAGCGGGAGCTAAGGGCAGGAGCATCCTGCCTTGCAGCTGGACCTGGGCGGCTGCTGCTGTGTGGGCGGCAGGGGATGCAGCCTCCGTCCAGCCGGGAGCACGGGTCTGCCCGGGCAGCTCCGAGGTGCCTCTTCTCCCATCACCGGCCTTTCCTTAACGTCCTGAAGCAAACGGTCTTCTCCTCACATAAATCTGCATAATACCAAAGTAATTTAAATTACTTTAGGCCAGTTGAGGCTTAAAAAACCTAAATGTTAAAGAATTATTTCAAGCACGCAATTGTAAGTCAACCTAAAATCTCAAATGCACATCAGACAGAGAACACATTTTGTCTAGAGTCTGTAGTTTTAAAAGAAGATGAAATCAGGTCTGGTTCCACATGGCTGAACTTCTATGTGATAAGGTAGGCTTTCTGCAGTGCACAGCAAACTGTCTAGTCTGTGTACACTAGCGATTAAAATATCTACAGTATGATAAAATGTGATCTCATATCCTATTTGAGTGGCCAAGTTAAATTAGAGGCAATTAGGACTAATTTGGCTTCTTCCTGAGATCATAAATGTGCAGATGAAAGCTCTGATTAGAGAGCAGGGAGTGTAGCTTTATTTGATTTTTTGGCTTTGAATGGCTAATGTGTTCTTACCTTTGAAGATCTGAATTACTAAAATGACAGCAAAATAATAAAAACATCAAAGCTAAATTGATTTTAAAGATTAAATGGATGAATTAAAGTGAAGAGGTACAGATTTTCTAAGCAACTGGCAAGAACTATCGGTATTTCAAAATACCTCAATATTAAACCTTTTGTAATTGTGCTTTGTGGCATAAAATGCATGAAACAGAAGAAGGTTCCTAAATTTTCAGGTCTTGCTCTTGTAACCTGAGGAAGCAAAATAACTTTCCATTTCTAACAGGGATCACTGTAAACCAAAGGGAAATTCCTTCTAATCCTATGTCCCTGAGATGAATTGTATTTTATCTCAAAAAACACTTTCAGTCTCATTTTTTCAGCTCTAGACTTTCTGGCTCTAGACTTTCAAGCATTTGTTCAGCAAACAAAATAGAGACATAACCTCCGGTCTCATTTTGAACACAATTTTACACTTAGGGATGGCCTATTAAAGTAGTTGTTTCTATTCTTCTAATTCACCCGTTCCTAAATATACAATATATGTGTGTGTATACATATGTATGATACTGTGCCTGAGTTCTGTAGCCAGAACACAATGAGAACTTGTATGTGTCATCTAACTGGAGACCAGAAAAAGAATGTAATGTTTATAAATAAGTCTGGCTCTTCACCATGGAAAAAGCCTGTCATAGAAAAAAACACTTTAAAAGAATGTCATAGCACAGTATCTGAGTTAAATGGCAACTTTCTGCCTACCGAGCAGGTTCCTTGTGTAAGGTGAAGGCATTTCTCTGTATTCTTTTTTTAAAAGCAGATTTACTAAAATGGCCCAACCCTTAGGTCTCCAGGCACTCAGAAGAATTGCTGATCTTTCTCAAATAGGTTTGACTTGTGTCTTGCAAATTGTAAACCTGTCTGTCACCTCTGCCCAAGAGAACTGATGAAGACATAGAAGTAAAAAAATGGGAAGATATTCTGGCTTCGAATGCCATTGACATCTAGCTAAAGAATGTTGTTTTGTTTAGAGAAAACGAGAAGTAAATGTCATTTATTTTCAAAAAGAGAAATGGTTTAACAGCCCAAGCATTGGTTTAAGAGGCAGGTCATTACGAGGCTGCACCAGCGCACTATGTGGAGCGGTGCCACATCTTTAGAAGGCACTGGTTTGGTCTGTATGTTCCTTTATTATTACAATAGGGCTGAAGGTTGTCTGGCTGGTGCCAGTTCTTCTAGTGAGGTTCTTATTTGTTGGCCAGAGATCTATCTCAGCCTCAAGGCTTTGAGCCTTAGGCTCAAACCACTTATTAAACTTTCTATTTGCACATTATCATCTCATCTGGGCTGAGAACAGCCTCCACTTATGCTATTGAATTCAGGTCATTGTGAAGAAAAGAATGCAAGGTTTGGACTAAAAGACAGGTACCTAAATCAGTTATTTTACTTCTAGGCAAATTCTAAAATCCAATATTGTTTAACACAATTGGCCTAAGTCCCCTCTCTAGAAGGCACTCTACTGTCCTTAATCTCAGTCCTCCTAGCTTTGAGAAAAGTCTTATCTTCTGAAAACACAGGTATGAAGACATATCTTTATACTTTTTTATCATCTCAGCTTGGCCAAGCTTTTGTGATGCTTTATCTGAGCTGGTTCAGACAGTTTCTGCACATGGAGCCTCTAGAATTGTTGGTTTGAGATTATTATTTTTTTTTTGTTCTGTTTAAGAGTAATATTCGTGTTAGCTGTATGGCAGACACACTTAACTAGTGGGTTGTCATTCCAGATTGTTATTGATTGCTACTAGACTGTAGCTTGATCGGGGATTTCCTAAAGTATTCAGCTTTGTCATAAAATTTTCTGCAGCGCTGTTGCTGACTGACTGGCCAGCTGGGAACACCAAAGCCTGTATTACTGACCGGTATTTTGGCAAGTTGCTTTTCTCGGTCGCAACACATTTATTGTATGTGAGAAATAATTCATGTGCAGAAAAGGACAAATGTAGTAACCAAATGAAAGTATTTGTTTTCCGCCCTAATCTTTCTCCAGTATCCCCCACCTACTGGGCCAGCAGCATCTGCCCTTCGGCATTATTTCATGCTAATTTAAAAAGGAGCAATGAGGAAAGCAACAAAACCAAACCCTGAATAGATATGGAGGAAGGGGAGGTGAGCGTGGTGTATGTGTTACAGAGCAGAAATGAGGTGCCTTTGAGAGGTTTGAGGATTTTTTTCTTTTGAGGTGCAATTTAATCAGTGTCATGTTACCTGCATAGCAGTGAGTGCCTCCTAAGGGTTAAACACAGGGTCAAGAAAACACATAAGAAAATTTCAAGTTCTCTTGACGTCAGTACAAGACTTAGATTAATTTATCCCTGCATTGGATAGTAAGTAGAAATAAGGGAACATCAGAGCTCAGTTAATTCCCTTTTTTGACCTTGAACTTATCCATTTGACACCAAAAGTATATAAGGCATGAGTAATTTTTTTTCTTAAAAATGGATCCCGGATGGGCTGACTGTCTTATTTTTGCAGTGCCTTTGAGAAGCTCATACAGAAACTAGGGGTTACTTAAGATGCTTGTTTGCTTCATTCAGCTCCAGAGAGAGCCCTAATGCAAAAATAATGTGAACGCTCCCACCGGTTTGTCGCCTGTTGTCTTCTGGGGGATGTAAGGAGCTCTGTGTGTGTGTGTGTACATGCAGCAGATGTGTAGCCTACTAGTTTTGAACTGTGTGTGTGAATTGCAAATATGTCTTCTGAGAGTGAGGAAACTTGGAAAGAATGAGGTCATTGTGCATAATAAATCCCCCATATGCTTCTCTTCTGCCCTACAGCCCACAAGAGAAACATTTCAGAGAGGGTTACTTTATAATTTACATTCCTATTGTCAAAACTGGGAAATGAAGCACAGATATGGTATGAGGAATGGCTTGTTCATTTTAAGTGGAAGGAAAAAAAAATTGAGATATAACTGCCTGGAAAACAAATTTGAGGTTCATTAAATCAACCATATTTAAAAGGGGTGAGACCAGATGTAAGGACAAAGGAAAACTTATATTCGATATATTTTTTTACTGCCATACATAGCATCTGTGCGGTATCACAGGTGTTAAATTAGCCACAGGAGGGCTCTCCTGTTCTTCACTTGAAGAAATATATTGGGAACTGTGAAAACTGCAGGGGAAAAAACAAATTGGTTCACGAGGCATACTCTGCTTGCAAGTAAATATCATTTAAAATGTGGCGTTAGCACAGTAACTGCATGCTTCGCTCCTTCATACGAAAATAGCCATTAAAATACTGTCACAAGATCAGCAAGTTCTTGATCAAGCGGGAAGGGGGGAGGACTCCGAGCTGTAAAGAATTTCTCGTATGGCTGGGCGCTGAGCACGGCCTGGTGTTTAGTCATGAGAGGATGGTAATTACACACGGACATTTGTACCTCTGGCCCCTTGCCCGCACAAGGATTAACCGCACGCTGACATCTGGAGTTATATGGCCTCCCGGGGCTGCGCTGTGGCTAAGCAACAGCCTGTTATAGGAAGTCTGAGGAAGAGCTCTGCGTGTTGGCAGCTCCTGCAGGATTTCTGCTTACGAGAGGCAGAAGGTCCCCAGGGGTGCCGATAGCAACTTACCGAAGTATCTGATTGCCTCGCAGTCCTGCAGTTAGTCTCGCAACAGCCTTAGGAAGCGGGCAAGAAATAATAGCCTCATTTAACCAGCAGAGAACTGAGCAGGCAGATTCAAAGAGGAATTAACACACTCAAGTCCAGAGTTGTGATCCAAATCTTTTGCCTGTTCCCTCCCAGCAGCAGCAGCCTTGTCCTGACACCACCTAAATTCACCCGAGGCCTCCACGTTCTGTCTGCAATTCCAGAAATGCTGTAGGCTGTGCAAATATCCCTGGTGGCCTCCGCCTGAAAAGCTAGGCTCTGTAAGCTAAACGGAGCGGCATCCCTGACTTCCCAAAGGGATTTTCAGGTCTGAGATCATCCATCCTGCTTCACTGTTAGCATTTTCCCTGTCTCAGGTTTGGCCTCTGATAGTCTGCTGCTTCTCAGAGAAGACACAGAAAGGGTATGGGGGATAGCATGTGTCAGAAACTTTTCTAATAAGCAGCTTGGAGGCTCCCAGTTTTGCACCAGAGAGAATTCAGTGGATACAAACCAAGCTGTGCACTTGACCTTAGAGCAAGAAAAAGGTTTTCAAGCTGCTCTGTTTAGCTGTATGGAAATAGATATTTAGATTCTCACAAGTATAGGAGTCAAAAGGAAAACTGGGGAAAATGTGGACCCACTGTTGAACGAGACAGGTGCCCTGGTGACAGATGATGCAGAGAAGGCGGAGTTGCTGAATTCCTTCTTTGTTTCTGTCTTCACTGCTCAGGTCAGTCCTCAGGAGTCCCAGACTTTGTGGGTAACAAAGAAAGTCTGGAGGAAGCAAGACTTTCCATTGGTTGATGAGGAACAAGTTAGAGATCAGTTAGATAAACTGGATATCCACAAGTCCATGGGTCCTGATAGAATGCACCCGTGAGTGCTGAGGGAGCTGGCGGAAGTTACTGCTAGGCCACTCTCCATCACCTTTGAAAGGTCCTGGAGAACAGGTGAGGTGCCTGAGGACTGGAGGAAAGCCAGTGTCACTCCAGTCTTCAAAAAGGGCAAGAAGGATGACCCAGGAAACTACAGGTTGGTCAGCCTCACCTCCATCCCTGGAAAGATGATGGAACAGCTTGTTCTGGGTGTCATCTCAAAGCATCTGGAAGAAAAGAAGGTTATGAGAAGTAGTCAACATGGATTCACCAAGGGGAAGTCATGTCTGATTAATCTGATAGCCTTCTATGATGGCGTGACTGGATGGGTTGATGAGGGGAGGGCTGTGGATGTTGTCTACCTTGACTTCGGCAAGGCTTTCGACACTGTCTCCCACATCATCCAAGCTTAGGAAGTGTGGGTTAGATGAATGGACAGTGCAGTGGATTGAACAGTGGCTGGCAGATAGAGCTCAGAGGGTGGTGGTTAGTGGTGCAGAATCTAGTTGGAGGTCAGTAACAAGTGGTGTCCCTCAGGGGTCAGTAGTGGGTCCAGTCCTGTTTAATATATTCATCAATGACCTGGATGAAGGGATAGAGTGTACCATCAGCAAGTTTGCTGATGACACAAAATTGGGAGGAGTGGCTGACACGCCAGAAGGCTGTGCTGCTTTACAGCGTGACCTGGACAGGCTGGAGAGTTGGGCAGAGAGAAACCTTATGAAATTCAACAGGGGCAAGTGTAGGATACTGCACCTGGGGAGGAATAACCTCATGCATCAGTACAGGTTGGGGGCTGACCTTCTGGAGAGCAGGTCTGTAGAAAGGGACCTGGGAGTCCTAGTAGAAACAGGATGACCATGAGCCAGCAATGTGCCCTGGTGGCCAAGAAGGCAAATGGCATCCTGGGGTGCATCAAGAAGAGTGGGGCCAGCGGGTCGAGGGAGGTCATCCTCCCCCTCTACTCTGCCCTGGTGAGGCTGCATCTAGAGTATTGTGTCCGGTTCTGGGCTCCCCAGTTCAAGAAGGACAGAGAACTGCTGGAGAGGGTCCAGCAAAGGGCTAAGAAGATGATTAGGGGATTGGAGCATCTCTCTTATGAGGAAAGACTGAGGGACTTGGGTCTTTTTGGTCTAGAGAAAAGAAGACTTGGGGGGGATCTTATTAATGTTTATAAATACTTAGAGGGAGGATGTCAGGGGGATGGGACCAGTCTTTTTTCAGTGGTGCCCAGTGATAGGACAAGAGGTAACACGCACAAACTTGAATATAGGAAGTTCCAACTAAACATGAGGAGGAACTTCTTTACTTTGAGGGTGGCAGAGCACTGGAACAAGCTGCCCAGAGAGGTTGTGGAGTCTCCCACTCTGGAGACATTCAAAACCCGCCTGGATGCCGTCCTGTGCAACTTCCTGTAGGTGACCCTGCTTGGGCAAGGGGGTTGGACTATATGATCTCCAGAGGTCCCTTCCAACCCTGACCATTCTGTGATTCTGTGAAACAGCAATTGCACATTTTCTGCTCAAGATTTGAGCTGGAGCAATTGTGGACTACAATTTTAATCTTTTGTGGTAGACCAGTGGCTACTAAGAACACTTGTCTGTGCATATGGGAGAATTGAATTCACTTCCATCAGTCTCAGCTTTCTCTTCCTACAGAAATACCCTCACTCCAGGGTAAGTTTTGCTCTTGCTGACTTTTGTTCTTGACATAGCATTTATTCTTGAAACTTTCACCACGTGGACAAGAACATAAAATTCAGGACTTAAAGATAAGTAAGATGGAATCTGTTTCCATAGGCAGAGGTTACAGCAGTCCTTTGGGGATGGGCTTAAAGTCCCAATTGGCTCTGCTTTGTTAAAAGCTGTAAAAAAATGAATTATGTTTCTGCCTCAGCTGAATTTGAACAGCAATGATGATCACTTTTCCTGAACAGCTCTCCCAGGCTTTTGCCTCCTTAGAAGACTTACTGGAAGTTCTTGTCCCGACTAGGGAAGGGAGTGATTGGCTGGATATGAAACCTCTGGAGAGGTGAGAAGCTCATATGCAGTCCTGAGTTTCATTATGCTGGCTGTTGAATAGCTTCAGGGAGCTTCCTGCTCAGTGGCCTTCTTGTATCCCTATCTTTTGGAGAATTCTGGTTTCTCTTGTCTTACACAGGAATGCTAGGTGCCCATCTAGGGATTTAGATTTCACTTTGAAGAACTACTCAATACAGTTTAGCTTCAAAGCTTTTAGGTCTTTCAATGGTTCAAGAGATTAACATATGGGCATAGCATTAACATAGTAAGGCATTGCCTGTGGTTTCTAGCCATTTACCTAAGCCCTGGCTTGTCCTTCCCACCCTTGCTATTCTCCTTCTTCCACATCTTTACTCTGCTAACCAGAATGAGAATTACCTTTGCTGTAAGTCCCTTATGTTATAGTACACTTCAACAGTTAATTCCCTAAAGATCCAAATCTGTAACATCGGCATCTTTTTTAAATGCCTTTTCCCAGAAAAAGAACTCATTTATTCTTAAGAGGCTAGCGTGTTAAATGCAAACTGCCTCAATGGTTTCCAAATATTGCTGAAGGACTTTTCTTCTGGTAATCTTGCCATCAGAAAGCGTCTGGATCAAAAAGATGCAGACTCTCGATCTTTTCATTCACTCTCCTTGTCAGGTAGCATAATTTTCACTTGTCAGTCAAAGTTGGATTAGTGAGCCTTTCCCTCTTTCCCTGTCAGCGCTTGTATGTTTGAAGCGTCAGCACTTCAAAGTCCCCACTTTTCATAACAGTTTTCTTTGCATTAGCCAAAGCTTTAAACCACTTTTCTTCTCTACCTTTTCAGGTTTCCGGTTTGCCTTAATGAGACTTTCTATTGTATTTATTGTTGCACTAAATATTCAACTCCGATTCTGCACCTTTTCCAACACATTCATTTTTAGTTTGTCTTTCATGATGTTATTTTCCTACATCCCAGTTGTTCAGTTGAGGTTCACCTGCTTTAGCACTATTATTAGTCTTCCAAAGTAATCAGGCTTGAGGAATGGAAGGGGAAGGAGAGAATAGAAATGTTCCCTGTCTTATTGGAAAGCACTAGGAATATAATATGTTTCCTTTGCTGCTGTTGTTCCAACTTCATGACCTAAGCAATAACATTTGCTCCTAAGTATTCCTGTGGTGCAGTTTTAGGCTGTTAGATCAAAATAGTCATTGCCATTTGCCATGCTCTGTCAACTAAAACATTTAGAGTTTCTGGACGTGGTCTTCTCTAAACGCACTTGACTACAAGTTTTAATAATGTGAGGAGGTTTGTGGATGTTACGAGGAATGGCTGTTTTCTAACATTCCATTCACTGGAGCCTAATTTTGACATTTAAGCTAGTTTTTAGAGTACTGCAGTAAAAGCACCTGAAATTCTTGCTTGGTTTAACATAGTTTGCTGCTTTTCTTTTTAGTGCTGTGTGATGTTCTAGCTGCCTGGGTAAACCTGAGGTCCATGAAACTGCAATCCGTTTGGTGCTCAGATCACCTGCTGTTTGTGGTGTGCCACGCAAGCATTTATTTCCTTCTGCATCAGCTGCTTACGCACAAAACTGTAGGAAAATAAAGCTGAAAAAAAGCTTGGCAAGTTACAGAGTCTGTTACTCTCCCACAACATTCCTGACTGTCTCTTAAAGACTTCCTCTGATGAGGATCCTGATCCTGTCAAAGCCATTTATTCCAATTCTTTAGTATTCTTCACACTAAAAAGTCCTTTGGAAGTTCAGTTAGCTCTTGTTTCACCTCGGGTCAATAATTTCTTGTCCTCCCTGCTACAAATATGGAGAATAGGCTGCTCCATTCCTTTTTGAAGACTATTAGCTTAGTCCTCCTCGGTCTTTTCCTTAGAAGAAATGATCCCACATCTTTCTTAGGTCACGTTTTCTCATCATCCTTGAGATATTTATCCCATGCACACACTCCACCCTTGACTGCAAGGGACAGGGGACAGTGGTGGGCAGGATCTTTTAGGTTAATACTCCCAGGTCTTTTCCTTGATCATGTTGACCTGTAGGTGGACTCATGTTTAGCTTGCAATCCAGTGTCATCCACAGGAGACCTATGCCCACCTAGTTGTTTTGCAATCGATTAGATCCACTTAAGTGTGGAAGCTTGCGTTCATCCCAGCTTTTCATGGTTGTTTTGAATTATGATTTTGTCTTTCAACATCGTCCTAGTCCTTCCTGGTTTTGTCATCTACAGATTTGTTATCCATTTATCTATTTCTTCCTATTGACTATATGGTGAACCTAGCTCAGCTATAGCTGTCCAAATTGGAGACTCCTAGAATCAGGTAAGGTAATTCTCTCCCGAAAGATGGACAGTTAAATTTAACCCACATAGGAGTAACTGAGAGCATAGTTATTCCTGAACAAGTCAATGTAATAAATACGTGCCCAACCACCCCCTCCCAAAACAATCAGGCAAAAAAGCAACACGTCAAAGCCAGTTGATTTTCTATATTCTGTCAAGTGGAGGCAAACACTTGGATAGACCTGAGAAGATGCACTTTGTTGCTTTACGTAAGAGCCAGCAGTCTCGCCAAGGGCTGGGACAAGGGGGATGGACTGAGAAGGTACTACAAACCATTATGCAGACCACGTAGGTTGCCAAGGGGAGACTCTCATGTCCCTCAGCAACAGCAGTGCAACAACCACTACTCCTGGGTTCTTGTAGGTGCAGTGGCAGTACTTCAGCCTGCACTGGTTCAGTGAAAAAGTAACCTCTCCTCCCTGTGTTTCATTTTTCCAAATATGACATGAAGTTTCAGATTTCCTGCATAAATATTACATTATCCTCAGAAATTATTTATAACCAGTGCGTTTGAATTCAGAACCAGCTGTAGAAATAAATGTCCAGTACTTCAGAGGCAGTTTTACTTGTAGCAAATATGGATTAAATATGCATTTTTCCAGTTTATCACCTCTCAAAAAACATAAGGAAAAAAGTGATAAATGAAATTATTAAGGTCCAAGCACGATATCAAAGTGCCTGAGGTTTGATTACTTGTAACTTTGTATAAGTAATCAAAAGGATGGGTACCAAAATAAAGACTCTCACTAGACCTCCATTTATAAATAGTGATTTTTTTTAAATCTTATATTGATATGGGCATTTGTAAAGATGATACACTGAGTAATTTGGAAGGAAAGAAGTAACCCACAAAATTCCTGTCCTCACGCTGAGCCTGACATTCTGTTGACTATACCAGTCCCTTGAAAAGGGGTAAGGAATAAGCTCAGGAAAAATAAGAAAAAATATATTTGTCTGTACATTTAAATTGACTACAGTTCTGTCAAGACCAGCAAGTAGCATGCCAGACTGGGAGCAAGAGAGCTGTGGTGCTGCAGAAACCTTACATTGTCCTAAAATCACCAAAAATTGACCCTGGGGAAAACTCCTTTCAGAAGAGAACATCTTTTTTTTTTTTTTTTTTTTTCTTTCAAACTGTGGCAAAGTCAATATGTTAGTGGGGAGAGCACGGGGGAGAAGAGAACAATAGAAACCGTGAGGTGTTGTTTTGGGCTTTGAGGCTGTGCAGGGCAATGAGAAGCAAAGCTTTATGCAGACTGCTGAAATAGTTTTAGATGGTGCCTGGAAAATACTGTATATGTTCTGGTTATTATTATTCAAATGTAGCTTTATGGTTTTTCTGAGTCTTCAGAGAAAAAGATTCAGGAACAAAATTGACATTTTTGGCTCTTTGTTTTCTGTAAAAGGCACTGTTTGCTCTATATTTTCTTGAAGAGGACTTATTGCAGGACATTTTTTAATTCTATTGGGATAGGGTTGTTTACAAAAATTAAAAATGAGAAATACTGTTGTCAAAGCATTACCCATTATTTAAAGCTGCAAGCCCATTTCTGTTCTTTTCAAGAGTCTGATTCCAAGTACATTCATCTTTGGGCGCACAACATTAATGGTTGGTGCCAACCTGAAGGTTTCTGGGGGGAAATGATGTATTTGAAACTGCCCTGGAAAAGAGCACCAATACTCCAAGTAAGAAAAATGATCTCACAGTTCGGAGAAGGAGAAGCATGAAAAGTTGAATTCCAGGGTAGCCCTAATCTTTAGATTTTAAAGCCTTGCATGGCTGAGGAAGCATACAGTGCACTTTGAGTAGCTTCAAACTGTCTGCTTACAAGATATATATGTTTCAAAATGCCATGCTGTATATGCTGTCCTGTGCTGTGTCTTTTACGTAGTCATCTCAAATGTAGGTTCAGCACTTACACAGCAACTGAGAAATCCGTGATGCCACCAGATGATACCTCTGGCCTCTGTCTTGAAAAGCATTCTCACCACATCAAACCAGAGGCTCAGTGCACTTCAGGAGAGATGGGAGAAACCCAGAGATGGCCCTTAGGGGAAAAATAACAATTGCCAGGTTTGTGGAAAACACAGCTTCTAAAGGGAAGCTGTATACATTGCTATTATTTAACAGAGATAAGAAAAAAATAAAAGCAGATTAATTGTAAAAGTCCTCTGTAAAGAGAGAGAGAATTAGTCACAGAAGAATTCAGTTTGGGTGGGCCCTCAGGAGGTCTCTAGTCCAACCTCTCCTTCAAAGGCAAGGTCAATGCTGAATTCAGACCAGGCTGCTCAGCATTTGAACAGTCAGGTCTTGAAAACCTCCAAGGAGGGATAGTCCACAACCTCTTCCAGTCCATAATGAACCTCATAGTGAAAATTTTGTCCTGATGTCCAGCCAGAACCTCCCTTGTTCCAAAGTATGACCACTGTCTCTCTTTAATTTATAACCCTTGTCCCCTGCCGTGCACCTCAGTATAGAGCTCGGCTTCATCTTCTCAGTAACTATCCCACAGGTCTTCAAAGGCTGCTATTAAGTCCCTTTTAAGCCTTAACTAGCTATTCTCCCCATCCAAGATACTTAAAACAACAAAAAAAAACCCCAAAAACGGGTTGCCAGCAGAAGGCTTAAGTTCAACAGAAGAAGCCCCAGTAGGGAGCACAGAGAGGCCTCTGAGGGATGGGGATGTCAGTAACCTCCTCTGTCATTGGAGGTTGTTAAGAATAAATGAGAAAAATGTATGGTTACCCACCCATGGGGCTGAAATTCCAGGGGATGAACTCGACGATCCCTTAAGGTGCCTTCCAGACCTATTTTCTGTTGCTTTGATTCTGCGCTAGAAGAGCACATGAATACAAGCTCCAGTGCCAGCTTGGGGCCACAGAGTGACATACGTGCCAAGACTGAGCCCTAGGTGCATAATAAATTTCAGCACTTATTAATATTTTAGGAAGTTATGAATGACTGAAAATCCCCAGAGAAAGGCAGTTATAATGGAAATAATGTTGTAGCCTGAATTATTGCAGTGTTAGCAGATGTCCATTCTGCTTATGTCTAGTCACCTGAGATAAAGTGAGTATGATGCGGGTTATTTTAAAGGTCAAGGAATATGTCTACCAATCATGAACCTTTAAAAAAATCTCTATTACCAGTCGACCTTAATTCTTTGTATTTAATAATTTCAATGTAATATTATTTTTCCATACATATAAATATCTATGTGGAATAGATTGCTAGTGATATTACTATAGATACGGTATTACTATAGATACTATAAGTGTGGCGACCAGGACTTAGAAAGGTTGTTAGAAAGCATGGTGTTATTAAAACAAGAAAGAGAAGTTAGATTTGTTTGATGTCATGCTCTTCCAAAGTGTGCAGGAATGCGAAGTCTCCCCTGGAAACCAGGGAACCAAATTGCTCAGATCTCTCTCTTTACTAGTTAGGTTTTTTAGGTGTATGCACAAAAGCACTTGAAAGGCTCCAAATTAGCAGCCACTCCTGGAAATTTTACCTTTCAGTTACTCTGTAGGAGGACACTTGACAAAGACAGACAAGGATTAGGAGATAAGCCAGCCCAGAGCAGTCTAACACATCGCCCATCCCACTCTGCACTGGGTAGCCTGTGCCTATGTCTGAAGCAGCACGAATGCCACGTGCAGCAAAAAATAATCCAGGCATAGCTTTGCGTGTCTTCAGACAGCAGGGACCCCTTTCTGACCTGTTCAGCGTGAAACATTGTTCTTGCACTCTGTTTTTGAAATCCTTCATCGTTCTTTTCACCATCTCCATTGTACTCTTACAAAGAAACGTGTTTCCTTCAGTGAGGTTTTGATGCCCAGCGAAAGAACACCCACCTATTCTCTGTGTTCGCTTCTCCTCTGCTGCCACAACCTGCTGACTGCCGAGGGAGCATTTCACTTCCATTATAGTTTAAATAAAATGATAGGCTGGCTACATAGGGAATGCATTAGCCTTAAGCAGCCTAGTCACTGTTAATTACAGGCTTTAGACTTCGGAAAGCTGGGTCAAAATTCTCCATTTTTCAATGGAAAGCTATGTCACTTAAACGCTGTCTTCTGTGCACCGTTCATTCACAGTTCTGCTGCTCAAATCTCAGCAGCGACTCTTCTGTGGTAAGTGAACATCTTCTTTTTCAGTCTGCGCCCAGCACAGAACCTAGACCAAAAACCTCATTAAGCAGAGTTCGCTCTGCAGGCGAGTCATTTGTTTAACAGTTTGCTGGTGTGAAGTGGAAAACGCCTTGTAAAGTTGAAGCTTGTAATGTTATCTAAAAGACGGAGCTGTGAAGGAGAAAGTGAGGTGGCGGAGGCAGTTTGGAAATTATGTTTATTTCAGCGTTTGAGGGTTTTTCCGGAGCGCAGCCTGACTTTGGGAGGGGAGCCTGGAAAGGATGTTTATTGAAAATGTAAGCCTTTCAAATGGAAATGGAAATTTTATGTAAAACTGTTTAGTCAACTGTCATTTTGTGTTAAGCTTAAAAAAAAACCCCAACCAACCACAAACACAATGTTTTGCTTTTTTTTAATCATTTCTATCATGCAGTTGAAGGAAATAGGCTGTAAAAACCTTAATACTGCAGGTTTACCTTTCTGTGGTCTGTTTTGAATGCACCGGCCGAGGCCCCGGTCCTCCTGTTTGCGCACAGAGGGTCCCGACCCCCCAGAAGAGGGGGGGAGTCGCAGAGCGCGTGGCCTCTGCCACCCACCCTTCTTCCAGAACTGCTTTTCCAGGGGGGGCTGTGTTGGTACAGAGGCTGTATCCTCTCGGCTGGGTGTGTTTGGGCAGGGAAAGTCTTCCCGACTGCCGCCGCGGTAAGAGCGGCTCCCAGGGCAGCCTCGGCGTGGGCAGCTCGGGAAGCGCCGCCAGGAGGGGCACAGGCTGCTGCCTGCCTCCCATCCCCATTCCTCCTGAGGTATGCAGCGATCGCAGAGGGAAGGAGAAGAAAATGAAGCACAGGACAAACACAATCCCGCTTTCTCCTAGGGAAATGTAAAGGGAGAATTGCTCGAGCAGTCTGGAAGCTCCCCCTCAAGTTTAGCTGGTAATTCCCATGTAGCAGTACCCAAAATCACGAACGGTTCAATGTGATAAGTTGTTCTTTCCTGGCAGTATATTAAAGTGTTTTCACTGATAGGAGCAAACAGTAGGAGGATTTGCTGAAGGGCACAATGGGTTCAAATGGAATCCAGAGTACTGAAGCCATCAGAATTTTGGTGGGTTGATTCTGTGTGAAACATCAACTGCAGACCTTCGGCACAGAAGAAGGAGAGTCACTGTCATGGCATCTTGTCACCTGTTTCTCACTTATTTAATTTTTTTCCTTTCTAAGAAACCAACAATTTTGTTATATAATAAAATGAGAGTTCCTTTGCCCAGGAGACAGTTAAGTGACAAAGTTAAGGCATTTGGGTCAGATATCTGCTATATTGTCTCAACACAGGTTGGTTCAAAATAGTGAGTTTAGCTCCCTGTTATATTTAAATTCCTCTTAGACTATTATTTGATCATGAAAATTCATAACAGTGATAGAGGAGAGAGTTTCAGTGAAGTAGGAGCTCAAACCTCATTCGACTTGAGTAGAGAGCAATTGCACAAGGGTTTAATGTCTGAAATCTTCCAAGCTGCTAAGCCTGTTGGACGATTTTAATGATCAGTCTTTGAAGACATGGCAGTACTACTTTTGTTGATGCATTTCGGAAATGTGCTAAAATTGGTAGGGTCTCTATCAGAGTTTAGTAAGAAAAAAATAAAATGAGAATGCAATGTGGTCATGCTGTATGTGACCTAGTCCTCTCATCCATACATTTTTAAACTCTGTGGGAATAAAGTATTCATGGAGAGTGGGTGTCTAGCTGTGAGCATGCTCTGTTCAAATTTATGAAATAACTGATATGCTTAAATGTTTCAGATCAGTATCTCCACCGTTTTTTCTTTGATAGTACTATATAAATAGCATAAGAATGAAAAAGGATGGGTTTACATGTGTCGGTGCAGAGATAAATATAACTTTATTCAGGTGAATTCTCTTTATGACTCATCTTTAGTTAGAGTGACAATTATTTGAAAGTAATTTAACATCGTTTCATGAAATGTTAACAGTATTTCTACTTTAAGGGAGTTGAATACAACACAGATTTTGCTAGAAATAAGAATCTAACCTTCATTTTCTTTAATCGTTCCTCTAGAGCAATTTCCTGTGAATCTATTAAGCCATAAGCAAGTTTTTATTGAACAGAGAAGTCTGCATTAAGGTAAGCCTAACGCAATTCAATTTAAAAGGTTATTTATTACCTAATGTGTCAATGTCCTTACAAAAAGTAGTTGTTCATTTGTGCATTTAATTATTACTGTTAAAGCTCAAAATGAATGTTACCTCGCAATTTAGAAACACAGAATATTATTTCCCTTGATCCGTGTGGTCATGCATCAAATCCTAATTACGGAGGTACTTCCCTCTAGTGGACAAGAAGACACTTCGATTGCAGTATTTTTCAGTCCCCTTCCGAATTTGATGAGGATTTAGGGAAGAGCGTGCCTTTAAAAAGGCAGGGAGCAGGAGTGGGGGGACCAGCAGTCGCTTCTCACGGGGGAGAGGAGGATGAGGAGGGGGATGTCTGAGATGGCTCAGGACTGGTGCCGCTGGGCATAGCCAGCGCGTGGGCTGCGAAAGCGGGCGATCGCAGGGTGCCACCGCTTGCAGTTGCTACAGAAATAGTCAGGATAGTCAAAACAAAGCTGCCTGAGGGACTGCAGTAGCCTCTCCTGATGCTGTGAAACTGGATGAGTGATAAAGCAAGTGGGTAGGTTTCAATATTGATAACTGCAAAGTAGTGTACCTGAGTTAAAATAATCAGATGCAGTAAAAGGCTCTGTATTAGCTCTTACATGTCAGGGAAAGATCCTGGGGTCACTGTGATCTTGGTGTTTGTTTTCCAAAGATATCAGCAGTGGTAGAAAAGGTTAACTAAATGTTAGAAACAAGTAGAAAAAGAATGGAATTGGAATATCATGACCATGTATGCAAGACTTTTGAGGCTATAGTCCCTCTGTCTTAAAGATTGAGAAGAAGGATAGAAATATGGATTAGCTTCCATGTGAGAAGAGATTAAATCAGAGAGTCAAAACCAGAAATGGAAATACAAGAGGACATTCCACACTGAAAAAGAGGCAGTTAGAAGAAGGTATGCTGGAAGTATATCATATTATGAAAGGTAGGAAGAAAGCGAATAGGGATTATTATTCCCATTTCTCATATCAGAAGGAGTAAAAGATGTTCTAATACCCTCATTATCACAAAAGGTTGAAAGTATAAATAGCCTCCAAAAAGAATTAAACAGAATTGAAGTAATATAGGTCTGTTGACAGCTGCTAAATACAACAGTCTCTTTGAAGCCTCTGTCTCGGAAAGCCCCTGAGCTGCTCAGTCTCAGATGCTAGTTGGGTTGGCCATGGGGAATAACTTTATATGCCTGCTCTGGTTCCATATACTCTTTTTATAGATATCCAACACTTTCTGGGATGGGAGATGGGCTGGCAATTTTAAATCTGTAAATGAAATACGGACAGCCTTAGTCATCCTTACTCTACTGCATATACCCATAGGTTTATTTTTATATCCTGTTCAAACATTTTTATGTACTGTTTGTATTTTGAATGAATATATTTACAATGTTACTAATTCTTGAGATTTTATCACAAGTCTTCCTTGCATTAGGTTTTGGGNTTTGTGTAGAAAAGTTTCATGATGTGTATCCATATCTTTGAAAAAGAGGGAGTAAGCATTAGGGAAAAAACAGCATCAGTTGATTCTACTTTAAAAAAAATCAATAATTTTATGAGTCTTTCTTGTTAATGCATGGACTTACCAGCATACTTTTTTTAAAAGAAATTGTAGTGAAATGTTTTAATCATATGCTATGTAAATCAGCATTAAAATCTCAGGTTCTTGTATATCTCATAGGAATATGGTCTAAATCAGGTCTAGAAAGGTAACGTAATTGGTTTCTAGGCAATTTCTCTTAAGCATAATGTGCACGTTTAAAACTCAGTGGCATAATATAGTCCAGTATATACTATGAAGATTTATAATGGTGGTAATAAATTAACCATCGACATTTACCTTTATCCCGTGCTGGCTTAATCACCAAAGCCAAGGAGCTGCTAAACATCCCTTTGATGAATACCTTGAAGAAGCGAGGAGTCAGTAAGCATAAGAGCAGTGTACATAAGCATGTGTTGCACATCACTCAGGCACCTTGTACACAAGAAAATGCTACAACTCATTAGAGGAAAAAAGGAAGCATGGCTGGAGAGCAGAGATGTTTGTGGCTGCCAAAGCACAGCAGTATAAGGACTGAGGGTAGCTGGATGTAAGAAAGGGTCCATGCAAAAATAAAATTTGAAATAGAAGTAAAAAAACAACAACAACAAAAACTTGCAGAATCATTCACAGATCGTTTATTTCTAGCTTACTGGGGTTTTAACAAATTTTATGTTTGAATACTTTAGACTGAAATTTCCAGGTTCCATTGTAAATAATAATGATTAGTCAAATACACTCTTTTCCAATATTTTCTCTGCTCAAAATGCCAAGCAGAACATTTAACTAACAAGCTATTTCAAGGTTCAACCAGTGGTTTTTAGAGTTGTACTTATTTTGTCACTACACCCTCTTGTGTAATGAAAGCAGAAGAAAATTCATTATAAGCTCTTTTCCTCTCTGTCTGTTCTTTCCTCTGCCACACAATTTCCGTCCCGCAGGAAAATGTGGATATGCTTGTGCTATTCAATCTGTAGACACAGCGATAAATAAAAAATTACTAAACTTTCATATATAAGTAGTAGGTACACCTCTGTTGCTCAGATTAGGACTGCGTAAACTCCAGTATTCATTCTGTTACCCTTGGCTAACCAGAGATTTTAACTTCTTGAAAAATCCCCCTTATACTTGTTGGCAAAAGTAGCTAAGGACACTGACCATCGCATGTCTATGTTATGGATATTCTTGAAGCCTTCCTAAAATCAAGACATGTTTTCTGGGAGTTTCAGAAAAATACTGACATTTTTGACAACCTGCCATGACAGCAGACAGATCCACTTTTTTCAAAAGTGGAAAAAGGTGGGGAAAGTTATAAAGATTGTTTGACAACTCTAAATTACCCCCAAACCTGAACTTTCCACCTTCTGTCCTATGGCCTGAACACATTCTCAAATGAGGATGTGAAAGTATATTATCTTTTCCATGGAAAAAATCTAAAATGTATAATACTTCATTAAAATAATCCTCTGCTGTCATCAGGTGATGGCCCGTGAAAGAGTCACCTCCCCAGTAAAAATGGTGTTGCAGGACCCTTAGGGCTTATATATATTCCCCACTTCTTTGCTGCCTGCCAGAGAGCTTTCCTGCCTAATGCTGTTCACTGGAAGACAGTTTGCCTCTCAGACTGTTGGTTCTCAGATCAGCTGCAAGTGTGCTACACCATGGGGAAATGTATAGGATGATCTAGACTCCTGATTAGAGTTCTCTGTGCCCAGGCGTATTGAACGCTGCTGTTACCCAGCTCCTTCAGAATCACTCTTCGTTCAAGCCGAGTTAAGATATAAGTAAATAAAAATATTCCTTTCGAAATCAGACAACACAGATACAAAAGCTTATCAAGACACAGGAGGCAGAAATTAAAGATCTGTGTTCAATCTACTTCTGTGGAGATCAAATCTGAGCTGCCTCACTGTGCCACTGGTAGTCTGTCCCTAACCCAGGTTTTTGGGGACTCAGCTCTCTTGCACAGCCTGCACCCGCAGTAAATGTGCTGTTAAAACATACAGTCTTTTATCTTAAACCCCTTCCTTGGAGTTCCATTCAGCTTCAGCTCTGCTTTTTCTCAAAGATTATTAGTCTTTAACTTCTCTGGAAGCAATTTTGCCCCTCTCCCTTCCATCTACTGAAAATGCTCATATACTTTCAGTAGAAAGTTGTGATCTCTTGTACATAACTAAATTATTAGGAAATCATTAACTTATGAATGAGAAAATGTGTAAATCTCATTGAGAATTTGTTTTCTGTATGAAGCTTATATTTTGTACTCATATGTAACCACCAACTGCTCTGATATAAAAATGTAAATACAGTTGATGCATGTAGCTCATTACTGGCTCTGGCTGCCATTTAAAAGCAGAAACCTGGGTGACTCACCGTTTTGAGGTGAGATTGAGCTTGGGGCAACTGAATTCAAACAATGAATTATTTGCTTTATTCCTTGATGAAAGTTGTTACCTCTGTGCCTGACAGGAAGAGCCCACACCATCTTGGAATCGGCAAACACATCAGAAATTAAAGGAGTGTTGCATAACGTACCATCAGCATAAGGAACAGTATGCTTGTCAGATGTAAAAATCACAATTAAAAAGATTTCGAGAAATAACACAATTACGCTTTGGAAATGTCAGCACAACCATTAGAGCTAGGAGCAATAAAGGCACGGTAGGATGATTTCTGCTCTGTCTGGGTTAGTTGACTGATGAAGGAAGAACTAAGACGCTGCTCTTTAGCATCAGTAAATGGGAGAAGGACTTGAATATGTCAGCGCAATAGCCCTCACAAGACAGACAGACCCGGTTGCTTTTTCCATTGTTGTGCTCAAATCCAAGCAATGAAATCTGCTAAGGCACAAAATGTCCCTTGCTTGGAACATCATCATGTTCTATGACAAGTCTAAGACAAGTTGGAAGAGAGAAGTTGAAGATGAGGTGTCAGTATGTTACTAATACTGTTCAGATCTATGAATCATTACCAACAGATGTAGAGTAAGTGAAAAGTTTTCTGTAAATTACGACAGTGAAATACAGAAGCCACTCTAGTGGTTTTACTTTGGATTTCTATCCATGTAGCTGATAGAGAAGTATGGTGCAGAGATGCTAAGCTTCTTAAGAAGCAACGCTTAAAAAAAAAAAAAGAAGAAAACCAATAGTGAAGTAAACTAAAGATAACTCAACTGTGTGCTTAGAGAAAACATAAGTATATGTTTGATTGGGATCTACAGGTTAATTTTTGTTCAAGACACTTGTAGGACTCAAAACACCTATCAGTATTGTGATCTAAACCACTTCAAAGCAACAAAAATCAGCACCATTGTGCCAAACTGAGTTTGCCTTAACAGAAACCAATGATGCACAGGAAGCAAAGAAAACTTGATTTTGAGTGAGGCATAAAGGGAAAACATGTGCATTGCTTGCTTATCTTAGTCTATTGTGTTGAAAATGCTTGAAATGCATTTGAGACAAGAATTCAAGAATTGAAAATGCACAGTTTTCTTGAACATTATAGTTTTCCTCCACATAATTTATTACATATATATTACTTTTTTCCTATTGAATAATGACGTGTGCTTCCCAGAATATATCTGGACTGAAACTGCATGAATAGGCCTTATGCTGGAGAGAACTTCTCTTGAAGAATTGAATTGCGCATGACTGGTAGCATTGTTGTCTGGCTCACACAAAACATGCCCTCAACCTTCTCAGACAAACATGTGGCAGTGCCCTTTTAGGAATATATTGAAAACATACTTCTTTTTAAGTCTGTTTAAAAAAAAAAAAGAAAAGAAAAAAGCACACCTTTTTAAAAGTCTGCGCTGCATTTCATCTGTTTAATGTGGAGACTCTATAAAGTACAGAAGAGGTCATTTCCCCATGGGTGTTGGAACTGATTCTTTTTTTAATTTTTATCTGCCACTTATTTCTGGATCACCTGAACTTTCTAGTTTCTGTGAAGCTACAGGGCAAATTCTCCCACTTCCAGTAAATGGAAGCCTTTGATAATTCAATCATTAACTGCTTGCTTTGAGTGCTCTATTCTTCCTCCAAGTTCTGCTGTGTAATACCACCTTTGCCACAAAGCCTTTCCCACTGAAATAATTTCTAGGTAAGATGAAGGAAAAAACAAAGTCAAGGAAGAGCAGAAAGAAAGTTCCGGGACAAGTCCTCTCAAGTGACCTGGCAGGTTAAGGAAACATTGCCGTTATAAGAACCCAGCTGTGAAAAGTATAGCACACGCATATATCTAAGCTAGACAGAGACTTCCTAGCTAGGGTATAGGTGGCAGTCTAGTTCCACCAGTTCAGCCGGATCTCTTGCCATGTCTTCAGGTAGCTTCACGGTTCTGTAAGCTACATCCTGAGCTTTTTAAAATATTATATCATCTGCATGCGTGCTTACGTATGTGTCTTTTTTTGCAATTGCTGTATTTCTAGGTACAAAGGAGTAGACAAATTCAGCAAAAGACAAGGAACAAATTCTGGATGGTCACTAAAGTCAGTAGCATTCCCAGCTAACAGGTTGAATTACCGCCAGAGCCTGCGTTGCGTTTGGTACTGTGTATAGTGATGGGCAAAGTGTCAGGGTATTGGGATAGGTGGTGGTGCCTCCTGCCAGGATTCACGTGGCTGCTTTTCCTAATCTGGAGCTAACAACCACAGGGTCTGGCCTGACTGGTGGCTCTTTTGCCTTCAGCAATCCGAAAGTGCCAAAGAAGGGCTGAGAATACAGAGAATTTTCATCCTGGGAAATACAAAGCAGAAAAGGCAAAGTTTAGTCATTGCTCCAAGACCTCAACTGAACAAACAGTTCTGATTTAGCCCCTTGCATGGATTTTTAATAGAGCTTGCACTAGTTGGTGCACTTCCAGGCCCAAAAAAATCCTTTCTTTTGTTTTTTCTTCTCTTCTAGAAGTATCTTCTTGCCTATTTTGAGTTCTTAGCCATTTTATAGATGTCCTTAGAAACAGCATTTAATCTACACGCTGTGCAAATTTTTGGATATGTATGGTTTTGGAGATTCGGCTTTCTTGCCTTGAATCTTTAAATTTGACGTGTTTTTATGTAACTACTTTTTTAACTTTTATAGTTAATTAAGCTCAGACTTTAAGCTCTACCATTGTATTTGAAAATGGTAATTCTACTTACCATCCTTTTTAAATATTAGTTTGGATAAATCTAAGAAAAGGGAGGGAAATTCTGCAATGTACTTCTTAAAAAATCCAAAACTAACAAAAAGTTCAAGTCCTTTGACTGCAGCCTTCTCCCTTTGGTGTGTCGCTTCACGGTTTGGGTTATTTTAAAATCTTCTGCTATGTGTTTGTTTAATAACTATTGAAAAAATCAAGCTTGGAAAACAACATTAGCCACTTTAATGAGGACTTTAATGATTTAGATGTCTGTGATGTTGAAAAGATACTAGATACTTATCTGGATACCTTTGTTAATTCATTCTGCATTAGAATGCTGAAACTCGTTTTGAGTCTTACTTGGATGTTTGGTGGTTTTTTTCTTTTACAAGTTCTACTCATTTCAAGTTTTAATAGGTTTCTCAATTTAGATTAAATAAGAACAAAGCCAAGGACTAAAGAGAGACAGCATTCTGGGTAGAATTTTCAAAGCCCTTAACCACAGGTCTACATGCCAGTTACTCAAATAACTGTGGGTATCTAGGCTACCTGTATAATCATTCATGCACCATTCTGCTTTGGCACTGCAGAAATAAATTAAAAAGATTTTTTAAAAAGGAGTTACAGTAGATAGGGACCTATCCTGTATATGACAGGATCTATTAAAACTCATCCCAGTTTGTCCTGAGCTGGTAGTACATTAGGAACAAACTTGCCCTAGCTGTCAAATGTTTTAATTCCAGAAAAAAAGAGGGGTTGCAGCCACTCAATCTAGCCAAAAGTTAATATATTTGGGCAAATAGCACTGATTTCCTTGGGCTTTGAATCAGATTCATATTATAATTGTTTCTCCAGGAAGGAAGGCAGGCATTAAGATTAAATGTTAATGCTTGGAGTAAAACACCAGATCTGCTAGAGTTTTTCCCCTAATGTGCAGTATTCATTATTTCTTTGTACATGGGCAGATGCATTCTTCATGTACTTCATCAATTCCATATAAGTAAGTTTCAGAACCACTGCCAGCCCCTAAACTGTCCTATTAGTTATGGAATGTGCTCAGATAGCGTGGTGATAGCCACAGAATAAGAAACCTTGTTAGGTTTTCTCTCACATTTCCTATGTACTCTCCTCAAATTTACTAGAGCGCTGTTTTGCACAAAACTAATTTACTTATCTTTGTGTAAGTGTTTTAGCATCTTACAGCAAGGGAAACTCTGTCTTACATGTTGCTTTTATACAATAGGCTTATTGAAATATTCTATGCTTCCCTTGTGCCTTTGAAAGCAAGGACCAAACACAAAAATCTAGACTGTGAGAATGAAATGTGCACAAGGTGAGAGAAATTAATTTTGTTTGTGATATATTGCCCTCAGCCCAATGTGCAACTAGCAATTACTATCAGTGTATATTGCACAGAGAAAGCTGAATTACTTTATTTCTGTATTTCACACTCTGCTTGATTTCCCCCCTCCCTCCTCCACTGGAAACTGCTACCTTTCCCTTTAAACTCTATATTCCCCAGCATTCTTTTAGCTAGAATAAACGCTTCTGTGATGACTGCTACCTTGTTAGCTTCAGGAGGCACTGGAGACTAAAAAGGTTGTTTCTGTGGCTACCTCAGAGCCGAGTCCTAGGAAATTATTGTGCCCTCCATGATCCACAATAAGAAAGGGCAGTGCAGCATACAAAGGAGCGTCAACATGCAGGGATGTCCTCCTAGCCTCAACCTCCTCTTCGTACAGTCTCATGACGCGGTACAGCAGTATGAACCGACACTGAGGTCAGGCTGAAAGCAATAGGACTAGGTAAGCATGGTGTTACATCCCCTGCTAGAGAAGCCTTTATCCACATTATTCCCAGTGTTCTCAGTAATGAAACAACTCTGAGTTGTGCTTCTGCCCCATTCCCCATTGTGCGACATAGATAAGCCACTGAAATCATGTTTTCAAGAGTACAGTGCCAATTCTTCTGAAGATGGCTATGTCTATATTAACAAGTAGTACGGTGCAATAGGAGCAGATCTACAGAACAAAACAGTTGGTCATGAGGATGCAGCACCCACACTACGTGTATTTGCGGAGGTGGGGGGGTGGGAAGGGCAGCTCAGACCAGCTCTTGCCTGGTCCTGTGGACTGGCTGCCTCTAAGGGGTTGAATCACAGCAGCGGCGCTCCCTGGGCATGTCTTTCAGCTGAGCGTGGGCCTGGAAGGAGCTGGGTTTGTGTGCTCCGAGATGGCTTCACAAGGTGAGCCACAGCACAAGAAATCAGCATGAATTGGAGATTTACTGTAAAAGCACTCTCCTGGTATGATCTAAATATTAATAGACGCGCTCCTGCTGCCAGCTCTTTCTTCAGTACCAATATAGAAAGTACATTTTCAAAAAACCTCAATGTATGGAATGTTAAAATCATCTGAAGGTATGATCAGTTAGTACCAGCAGATGAGTGCTGTTAGAAATCTGGGTCTCACCTACTAGCTTAGATGGTCAGGAAAACTTAACCCTCATTGCAGCATTGGCCGTCTGAATATGCAGCCCTGAAATCTTAAGAATCTGGTCTGCGAAAGTTCTGGTTCAGCTGCTTATTTGTGAAATGGGGTGACGTGATTTACTGATGCCAGCTCTTAAGACTTTTATTACAAATCTTGTGCTTTCAGCATCCTCCGTAAACTCCAGGTACAAGAGTTATGAGACAAGCAGAACATCTCCTTCCTTATTTATGAAACAAGTTTCAAAGCATACCATTTTAAGGATGCTTGTAAGTGAACCCCATGAATTGAAAGATATGAATTGTCATTTTGAACATTTTATCAATATCTAACCGTATTCATCTACCTACCTACCTACCTACCTGTCTTTTTTGGTCTTTTGTGCAATGACTGAATCTCAATCTGATAAAGAGCTTACTAAAGAGGGCTAAAACAGAAATACAGTTGTTAAAGGGTTGAATAACGTTGCGCTTCCCCACCATTAAACAGGAAGGATGAAGAAAATATAGCTTTTGTCTTTTTAGGACACAAACCTGATGAAAGCAGAGGTTTCTCTGATGAAATCATATTTCTTTGAAAAGAATGTAAAAGGTTTTGTTTCCCTGTATGCAATCAAATAAACCAGCAGCAGATCTGTTTCTTTGACCACAGCTTGCAGCCTATCTGATTGTGCATTTGGTCCACAAGCTCTCTGTAGGCTCATCTTGAATCTTTCTGGTTTGTTTCTGTGGTTTTCTGTCTTCAATCTGAAATTTGCAAAAGTAGAGAATGCCAACAGCTATCCACACATTTACATACCTACACAAGTAGTGCACAATGCCATGCAAATTCCTGAGTGGCCTGGCATATGCATTTATATTTAATCATTACATGTGACTGAGCTTTGATGTAAAAGGTTGAGTTGTTTTATAAAGAAGCTTATCTCTTTCTGTTCTTTTAAACAGAAAAAAAAACCCAAAACAACCCAACACTGTGCTCACTTGTTTTGATATGTTTTTCCCAGTTCACAGTAAACAAAGTGAAACTTAAAATGTGAAGGCATCTCTTCAGGTGTCTGAAAGATAACCACCTTGTTTTGAAGGAGGTTTGTAATATGAAACAAATTTAAACAACAAGTACCAAGGCTGTGAAAATATCAAAATGAAGTAGTTTTGGCAGAAAGTGAAAGTTGAACAGCTTTCATTTAGCACAAGAAGTCCCTAACCAATACTTTTAAATGGTTTGCTAGATAGCACGTCTGCTTCACTCAGCAGAGAAGACAGATTTTTCTTGAATAACACAACCCCTTGAATCTTATTTTTTTTTACATTCTTAAGATGTGTTCATGCTGTGTTTCAACAAAATCGGGATGTCCAAGGGCTGTTATTTTTTTATCTGTTAACTTGGAAAAATGACATGGCAGCTCAAACTACAAGGGAAACATTAGATAGTGGTTGAATCCTGTAAACTTCCACCTATCCAAAGCCCAGCCTATTAAAGCGACCTTCCTCCTCGTCAAGCTTGTGCCAAAACACAAAACTAATTTTAAAACCAGAAACTTTCATTTAAAAATGCAATGTCAGAAATCTCCTGAGAATTCATGTGTCAGGGAAGACGAGGATTTGAAACAAGGACATAAAGCGTGGCAAGCTGAGGACATGCCCTTTACACAATGTTTGCAATTTGTAATCAAAAATGGTTCAATATAAAACAGGCAGCTCTTGTACTGTGGCACAGGTTACACAGTAGAAGGGACTGTGCGTGTTACGTCAAAAGAGTTGATGTCTGAGCAGGATTTGCGGGCAGAGAGGGATGGGGAATGTAATAATTTACAGGACGATGTCCTACTTATAGAAAGGTTTGGTAAATTTATATTTCTAAAACCTTTCTGAGGATTATCCAAAACAGAGGTTAAATCAAATCTAATGTTGTAAGGCAAGTGATCCAGAAAAGGAGAGTTAGATTCCACAGCAGGGTGAGCTAAATCCAAATGGAGAGATGAGTAGATGAGCTCCTCTGCTCCTGTTGCAACCTGCCAGTCATAAGCCCTCGGTTGCAACACATCTGTGCCGTTTTCAGACTGGAAATACCAACTAAAATTATGCCAGCTCAAAGCAAGAGCTGAAGATTTGGGGGTTGTCTGCATCTGTCCATGAAGACACACCCTTTATTTTGGTAGAAATCTGTAATGAGCCTGGTAGCAGCTTTCAGGCAACATACATCCTCTTTAAAAAATCTGTCTTTTGCATTATTTATTGCTAAGACAGTTAATGACTTTCCAACTTTTAGAAGCTTGTAGCTGCTTAGGTGGAGCAAAGGCTACAATTCACTTCTGTCCTGATTTCATAGCTGTTGGCTCAAGGTTTGTCAGCATTAGAGGCAATGCTGAATTTTGCCATCCCAGGGAGGAGATGACTGAGACTAGGTCAGGGACAGCTGAATCCTGGAAAGTCATTTATGTTTGCACCACTTGCTACTCTAGAGATAACCACCACCTCGCATGACCAACCATCTCTTTGCACAGCAGCAGCAGCAGCCAGCCTGGCTTCCCAGGTGCTAGCAAAGGCAGCGCGGCCATGCCGCTCCCTAGGGCATGCCATTGCATTTATTCTGGATAGCAACAAAAGAAGCACAAATGCTGTTTGTATATGTCGTATTTTGCTTTCAGTAGAACAAAAGGACTGCCTTTAAAGATTCGTAATAGCGAGCTGAGACTCTAACACCACAAGTCTTGTTATCCACTGCTAAAGAAACGCAAGTGGCACTCAACCAGTACCTGGATGCTGCCTTCAATGGCATGACTGTGGATGATGAGTGACTTTTTTCTTCTATCCTAAGAGCTTTAAGCAGTGCATATCACTAATACCGCTGTACGTATGGTTAAGCTTTCTCTATTACTCTTCAATCCTCTTCTTAGGTTGTGACCCAAAATATTTTTGATCTGACAGAGAGAAAAGTAATCTGTTCGGCATTTAAATTAAGTGACAAATGTTCAAAATCAAGCCATATAAATCTTGAAAGATAAACTCTTGTGTAACAGTTTTCAGAAACGTACAAAGGCTGCGTAAAGCTGCTTCTGAATGTCGTGACTGATGGTATGGACTGACCACAGCTCCACTGCTGCACAGGCGAGCGCCATGGGACCGAAATACGTGGGGCACAGTGAGGGTGCACTGTAAGGATTAGTGATAAAAAATTAGTAGTAGTAGTTACAAGATGTTTTTTTGTTTTCCAAGAAGAACAGTGAGGATGAAATCCTGGCTGTCGGGAATGCCAGAGCAAATTCCTGCAGACTCCATGCAACGGTGTTTTCACCCTGAACTGATTTTTCCTCTGTGCCTTCCTCAGTGAATTTTCTCATACCCCACTTTTCTGAAGGGCTACAGCGGTGGGCTAAAGGTTTTGTTCACTAGCAGGGCCGTGCATCTCTTTATGCCTAATATGACAAGTTTTAATGGGGTTTGCAGCTCCAGCTTTCACCCTGAAGCTCCCCTGTGCACGGACGGGCTCTGAGCAAAGCTAGCCATCAGCCTCTGCTTAGGAAGAGCTTCCATGTGCCCTCCTGTCACTTGCAGAGAGACACTCAGGTGCTGAAGCCCTATCGTTAGGGAAGCACCTAACGATGGGTGGTGGTGGGTGGGTGGTTCAGGCCCACAAACCTCCTTGTCAGGGTGCAGTGGGGACAGGTGGCTCTGTGGGGCCAGTAGCCCTGGCGGCTCCCCAGGGAAGCAGGGCAGGGTCTGACAGCCAGGGCACCTCCTGTGACCCATCATCCCAGCCAGGAGTGGACAGCAGAGGGCACTGGGGCAGCCCTGAGCATCGGACACCTCCATGGGGACAAGGACGGGCTGAGGCTGGGCCGAGATATGGGCCCATGGATGGACCCAGCTCATCAGGCCCCATGGTGGAGCAGAAAGGGTGAGGGGAGCTGGAGACCGGCCCTGCTGCAGCGCCAGCGGGGCAGGGGCTGACACGGAGTCTTGGCCAGGGGGAGACTTGTCACAGGAGCTGACAAAGCCATAATAAGGACAGGACGGGAGGGACTTTTAACAGGACTGGGCCAGTGGAGGAAAAGGATTGAGCAGGAGGTGGGGACTGGTGGCAGCTGTGGAGGCTGTAAGGAGCAGGGACCGCTGGGCAGAAGGGGCAGCAAGGCTGAGTTTGTCTCACACTGCTTGATGTGCGTCTCCTACAAACTTGTGATCAAGCTCGCGAGCCAGTTCTTACCCAGAGAGATTTCAAGTCAAAAGCCATTGCCAAGGGCAATACTTTCAAAGCATGGTGGTATTTAACTTCCTTAATCATGTGGGCACTTTTGAAAATGTTACCCTAAAGATCTTTTTGTGTATAATGGAGTCCAACAAAAATTTTAAACTAAGTATGCATTTTTCCCTTGGCTTCAAAGGGCTATGAATCACACAGATTAAATTTTGTTAAAATGTTTCTATCAATAAATCAAGATCCTTGCAACGGTCATATGTTTCCAGTTATTCTTTCAGAGGTGATTTTCTCCCTTCTTCAGATAATTTTTCTGTGGTTGTGTTAGGTTTGCAATGACTTAGAAAATCACTAATGATCAAAATCAACAGAAACTGAAGTTTTATTCTGTGTTATAATTGCACATTTAAAAACTTTTAAAGATAAAAAGATACCAAGATGGGTATTCTTTTTATTAAATATTTCATGGCAACAACAGTGACTGAAGATGATGGTAACTGAACATTTAGTCTTTTAAAGAGAATTGGTAGACAAATCCTGTGACAATTACAAGGAATTCTTTCTTTTTCTTCATCCCAGGTGGCTTGATGAAGGCAACCCACTAAGCACTTTATTCTGCACAAAGTCATGTTCAAAACATGGCTATTTTTGGGACTGTATTTGCCTGAAACAGCAACATGACAATCTAAAAACTGAGTTGAAAGAGTGAAGTAGTATGATGTCGGTTTTGCTTTTACTAGAGAGGTTCCCAGGACCCGATTGAGAACATGAGGAAAATTAATCCTGGTAACTGATGAGAGGCACCCTCAGGCAAATTTAAATCTCATGAGTAATACATGTTATGCAGAAACTGAGGAGACATTATTCAGGTTTCTTTGTTTCCGAGGCAATAGACCAGTGCCGGTACTTGCAGAGGTTAAAGTAAGGGCTTATCCACTGTGCATAAGTGAGAGTGCAGAGATTCCCAAGCTGTTTCCAGATGGCTGCATCTGTGCAATACAATGCACCACTGGATGGAGAGACTGTTCAGGGTTTAAAGTGGCCTTGCCATGTCTGCCTGTGCATACATCATACATCTCACCCTCCCCCTAGTCTTTGTGAACTCAGATGCTCTGCCCCACACAGCAGTGCACAGCCTAGCTATGCCTTTTGAAAAATACAGAAAGGAGGGGGAGAACTGCAGGTTATTCTGCTTTTGTTCTGATTTGACTTGGTATAGCACAGCTTCTTTTGCTCAAATGATGCTAAGTAATGTCTTCCTCCTGTTAGGAGCTGTGCTGCTCCCTGAGCAAATATGAAAGCAATGAGATCCTTGTTGCTATACATCATGCAGCAGTATGGACTCTCATCCATTCCAGCAGCATCTTACGCTGCCTCTGAGTAACTCTTGTCCTGCCCCAATGTCTGTATCAGTGTTCTGTAGGGTGACGCATCCTGCATATTATGTGGTATAGGCTTCTTGCATGAATGACGTTCACTAAAATGAGGTATATACACCTGTTCTATGGTTTTTGGCACATATATTTGTTGGTGTGCAAACTATGTCACTGTTATCTGAATATGTAAGCCATGCATATTCTTAGCATGGGTCTAAAAATTTAATGGAAACACAGTTAAACATGTCCATGTTATCACCTTGATGGAAATTGCCCTTTTCTTCTGAAAGTTTCAGAGTCGGGTCCTACGAGTGACTTTCACTGAGACAAACATGCAGCATACGTTTACTTTGATAGATGCTTTGCTCAAAAGGTGGAGAAACAAAAAAACAAGAGATCAAAGAAGCACACCAAATCTTATAAGTTTTAATTAAGCATAAGCAGCTGCATCCTGTCTTCTCAGAGAAGTCCCATCATTTGTGCTATGTAACATTAATGCTCACTGAATTGTAAAGCTCAAGGGAACTCCAGGCACAATTTGGAAGAGACAAACATTTGTTTTTCAGAAACAGATTCATTATCGTTTGAAGTACTGGTTTAATCTAACCAGAGATCTTATGGGAATATCTTTGAAGAGTTCTGTCTCTGCAAATCAATTTAATTTGTGAGAAAAGGAAATGAAATGACCAAAAAGGACCAGATTAGTATTGCAAAGAGAACATCGATGATATTTCTTCAAGGAGACAATGACAATTTACCCTTCAGAAAATCGTCAGGAAAAAAAATATACCCTAGACAGAACTTTAAAAAATGGATTATTTTCTACATCATGGAGTGCTGAAAAACATGACAATGGAGATGATTTTGGCCACAGTCTCCCAAAGGGGGATTTGAACTTTTGTCTTTTCAACAAACAATCTCAAAGTGGCTTAGAGCAGGGCTAATAACAGTAAGATATTTCTCTAGGGATTCTGGCAACAGAAGAAGCACAGCCTCAGTGTAGCTCTAGTAATTCAAGCGTGGCTTTGGAGTACGTGCTCACGCCCAGGCTATGCTTGTGCTTGCAAGAGCTTTTTGATGGCACCTGTGGCACCAGATGTGTTGTAAAGGGGTTTTCTTTACACAAAACTAATCGTATAGGACTGAAGGAACCAAACGTTTATCAGACTGCTTGGGTGTGATTGATTTCTGAATTGTACTTGATACCAGAAATAAAGCTGATTAAGAAATGCCTTAATATAAAAAGTTGTACCACTGAAAAGCCTCACCAGGGCTGAAACTTTCTAGAAATACAAGCGAGAGCCAGATCTGTCTTCAGCCAGTGAGCACTAGCAAAAAACATACAATCAAGGGCGGATTTATTACCAAATATAGCTGTTCCTGTAGTACTTACATCTTTCATTTTCATTGTATTCATTTAATCATTTTCAGTTTATTCAAAGGAAATTGCAAGAGATTAATGTTTGTTAGCACCTGCCTACGCAGCATCAACACTTCAGGAGAGCAATGTGGCCATGCAGCAGCGCAGGATAACAAAGACAAACAGATCTTGCTAGCTGAGTCAGTTACTTGTATGTGAAATGTTGTATGATGTTATTATTGATTGCTAATTCTTGTTAACATGTTTGGCTTAGAAAAAAAGGAGATGGGGAGTACAGCACCTCAGAGAGGGTAGAGCTTCAGCTATCTGGAGCTGTGCAGTGTGTTATTCAGAGGTTTGTATTAGGTACATGGTTGGTACTGGTTAGCAGTCAGGCAAATCCCTCAGACTTCTCAGCTGGAAGTGGTTATTAGAAAGTACCAAACAAATCCAGATCCTACGACTAGCAATTAAACTGTCTGTACTATTCCCCAAAGTCGTTAGCTTGTGCCTGAAGATACCTCTCACACTGCAGTACAATAGTTCTGAAGATCTTAAAAATTCTCCCTAAAATTGTCCTAACGATCCCTATAAACAAGAAAAAGAAGACATTTCTTTTGATCTAGTGAAAATACTAGTGTGACTGGTGAACAAGCCTTTGACCTGATATTATCCTTTTTTCCATGTCAATTTAACTGACAAAGCTGTGAGCGTGCCCACAGCCAATTCACCAACTAATTGCTGTCACTAGGCAGAACTGGCTGAAGGCAAAAATCTGCCTACCTGTGTAGGCACAGAAAGGCAGAAAAAGCAGCTGAAACCGGGTGTCAAACCATGATGAGACCTTCTTTGCGAATTGTCTTTGAATGAGGACTTCAAAATGTGGTGCATTTCCATAACTACGATTTTGAAATGGCAAACAAATACAAAGGATGCTGGAATAAGACAGTCTTTGAAGAAAAAATGAACCATGAATATGGGGATTTTTAATGTTATAAAAAGAGAACTGCTTGGAAAAGAGTCGGAGTTTGTGAGTTTTTTTAAAACTATTAACAATTTCTCTCCCTAAGAGTGTCTAAGGAGGTCAAATATTAGGCAAAAACCTAATTTGGACTAACAGGTTTTCAACTAGAAGAAAAGATGGAAAATGTTCAACTATAATAGCTGATTTTCTCTACAGATCTCTAAGAGAAAAAAAACCACCTTCTTCTGAGAGCAAAGGAAGAAAAATGTTTGAAATAAACTTAAAACTCAAACTATGGAACGCATGTGGGCCAGTTGCAGACCTGTCTGCTCACTTGTTTCTAACTTTATATAAAAAATAACTTGGTGATTTTTCCTTTGGGTTTTGTTTGTTTTCTCACCTGAAAAAGGTAAAGATCTATTAAGGGTCTTGATCAGACATGACAGCATGCTCTTTAACATGTGTTCTTTCCTTTTTCATAATGAAACATTTTAATAGTTTTCTTTTATAAGGGAAGATAATTGAGTGAGCACAAATGATTGTCTCAGCCCTCAAAAGAAAAACTAAGCTTACTTAACGTGTGCTTGCAAACCCAGGTGGTTTGCATCCCAGGTTATCTTCCAGACTGCTCTCAACAACAGTGGCGATTCTCATACCCCAAATTGAAATGGGAAGTTTAGATTTTCACAGCTTGTCTGCTGGGGAAGAAAATCAGTCTCTAAAACAGCTTACACCTTAAGCCAACTATTTTTGTTTCCTAATATTCAGGCTTCTGTCTAATTATTTTTGCAATATTTCTGAATATTCAGCTTTTATTATTCTAATGATGGAATTAAGGACCAGACAGGAACAAGGCCCATGTATGCTAAACAGTTTGCAAATACAGAGGAGATAGAAACTCTTATTCTTCCAGAGTGCATACTTGAAATGGGAAGGATAGAAATTCATACATAAGGTGTAGGTAAAGCAATCAGTGGGACCGCAGCAGTGGTAAGCTTGTTCTTCTGATGACCGCTTCTCTTGTCCCTTGAAAAAGAGGGTTTTCACTGGGCTTTTCAGAATTTTTTTCCTAATTCTTAGGGTAAGACTTTGAGAATTTTGTACCAGGGAGGAAGAAGAGTGGAAGGACAGATAGAATAATACTGGGATGAGGGAATTACACCAGAAGAAGCCAGACAGCAAGGCAATAAATGCCCAATCAGCAGAGGGTAGAGAGTGTCAGCTGGGTGTTGCCCTCACCAGTTGCTTGGGGGTTGTTTCCGCTGCTGTTGCTCCTCTCCTTGCTCCTGCAGGAACTTTTCCCTGGTTTGTTTCCCTGCTGCAAGTCCTCAGGAACAGCAGTGCTGGAGGAGCTTGACTGTTCTTAGAGGTAAGTGAAGACCTTCTGAGTTGAGTCTTGTAGTTTCCATGGTATGATGGTGGTGATCAGCTACACCTTAGAGACTGAAAGCACAAGAGGAGGCCCTCATGTGAACATGACTGCAGTATGGGATCCCAGGACCTGGGCCTGTCAGTGCTTATCCAAAAAAGGGCGTTTAAAACTAAATGGAATCCTGTTAAGGTAGGGCATGATATGTCTGTAGGATCAGATCTAAATAATTCTGAAGGCATCACAGTGGGAGATACGCTGTTTGTTAGCTGCCTGAAACTAGACTTGGAGAATGTAAAAGCTGTATTTTGTCCGGAGACAGAGCACAGGGAGAGATTTTTTGGATGAGCCAAAGCAAAGTTTATATCTCTATGAGTAAAGGTATTAAAATTGCATTAGCTTTAAGATATTCATGCTATGTGATATAGTGCTGCTGGAAAAAAAGTTAATTGCTGACAGTTGTTCAGAGTGTGTGAATTAATTAAAAGGACAGTAAATTGGGGGGCTTCTTGAATTTAGTATTTATTTGCATTAGAAGCAAAGGCTATTGAGCTCATTCTGAAAGAAAGTATTATGGTGTATTTTGTTATTGCTTGTATAAGACCAAAAAGCTCATGAAAAGTCTGGATGCTTAATTCTGAAAGGGCAGGAGTCTGGTAATCGTGAGCTTGTGAAGTGCAGGGTATTTTCTTTAATAAAATACATGGTGATGTAGGGTTTCTCTTACCGCAATTGTCAGTCACTGGAATTAAGGTGAATGTAACTGTGTCCAAGTAATCTTTATACCTCCGGACAGAAAGGCCACTATGGTGCAGCGGGTTTCTCACTAGCAGAAGAGAATTCCGTTTCTTTAATGTCTCTTTATACCTTATGGAAAGGAAGTGGGGGGAGGGACGAGTGGAAATACTTTTCTAAAACCTCAGGGGAATCGTATCCTTCACATCTCCTTAACGTCACACAAGGTTCTCCCCTTTGTAGTTTCTGGATTTAAATTTTCTGTAACAGACTCTACATAGTTGTTGATTTATTTTGTTTTACTATTTCAAGGTCAAGAATAAAAACTCAATATTCTACTCACAAAATATTTTGGGGTACCTCAAAAGTACCCCAAAATATATGAGCTGGATTTCCTGGCTTAGAGGAAAAAGAGCAGACACTGCTAAATAGTTCTTGGATCCTCTTCATAAAGTAATGGTTCCTGAAGTGTGAGGTTTTGGGGGAGGTTGTTTGCTTGCTTGCTTGCTCTTTGTTTTTTGTTGTGGTGGTGGTGGGCTTTCTTATTTTTTTATATTATTATTATCATCATTATTATTATTCTGTTGGTTACCTAGAACATGAAGGCTTCTCCTTCAGTGCTGCCAACTTACAGAAACACCCCTATCAAGACTTCTTCTTCCAAGCTGTAATTAATCTGGTCTAGGTGCCTCACTGAATAATTACTCATATCTCATGGCATTTCATGAAGCTATTTAATCTCTTATTCCTTCAAACATCAAAAGTTCCATAGTTGGCAGGTATCATTTTTAGCTTCTTTCATAGCGCAGAGATAACATTCACTTTGGGGCATGGTAATACCACCCTGCTTGCTCATTAACTTCCCACTTATGTTCTCGCACACTCCTTCAAAGTCTTCATCTGGTTGTTTGTACTGAAGAAATTCATCCACCAAAAAAAGAAGTGTTTAATAATTATTTTGGATATTTCTATGAGGCTTTCAGGCCGTAGCTGTGTTTCGCACCATGACCTCAGTTGTGAGCTGTTTCTCTGGCAGTAGTGTCCTAAAGCTGTAACAGAGACTGTTGTCCTGCAACCTTGTACCTGCACATTGAGTGAGACGGCCCTTCTTCTGAAGAATGTGAAGTGTTGGGTGGGATCTGCAGAGGTGTAGGGAAGTGACTCTTGCCTTCTTAGGAGCTCCTCTTGGATAGGTGAAAGCTTTGAATTATGTGATGCAGCAGGAGCCACAAGCTTGCAGGATCTCCTTCATTGCCCCACACGTACTGTTGTTCATGCTCAGCCTAATAAGCAGGACAGAAGCACATAAGTCTGTGACTTTCTGCCTCTCCTTAGAAGTGACCCTGAGGAAGCATTTTGGTACAAGCAATTGCTATTCCTGTGTGGCATTTTCTCATAGGTGTAAAAATGGTGGCATCTTTGCATTAGGCACAGCTTTTCCTGTTTCACTGGACATGGAAGTAAGTTATTTTTTATAACTAGTTTCTAATTGACAAATAATGTGTTATTCTTATGTCTTCTTCTTTAATTAAGTTTAAAACTAGTTACCAGAGTTGTTTCACTGGCTTGGAACCATGCAAGATAAATGATCAGTGTGCACTCTGCTGGGGCTGTGAAAACAAGTTTTGGCT